>JBAMAX010003432.1:0-306768 GCA_037043745.1 Chymomyza amoena
CGTGTCGCTAACTGAAGCAGCTGCCTTGGGAGTTTTCGAGAGTGGAAAGTACTGCGCAAGATCTTTGGTCCTATTCGAGTTGGCGATGACTACCGCATCCGCACCAACCAGGAGCTGTATGAGCTCTTCAACGACATGGACGTTGCTCAGCGTATCAACATCCAGCGGCTTCGCGGTCTCGGACATGTCGTTAGGATGGACGAGGATGCTTCAGCTAGACGTGCGCTCGATGCGGTAGTCAGGCAGGCCGTCGGCGGAGGGGACGACCGTGTTTGCGTTGGAAAGACCAAGTGGAAGGGGCCCTGTCTTCGCTCAGTGTGACCAGCTGGAGAAGGCGCGCGCAATGCAGAGGCGCCTGGAGTGATGTTTTAAGGCAGGCCGTAACCCGGTTATCGGGTTGTTATGGCCACATAAGAAGAAGAAGAAGTTTAAAATAAAATTCACTCAAAATTTGCGAATTTAATTTCGCTTAAAAGCAACAAAATGGCAGCCGCTTAAATTTAAATGAGTCAATAGCTAGTTTTTTTTTAACTTTTGATAAGAACTTTTGCTTGAGGAAAAAAAAAAGAAAATCTTCAAAGATTAACTGTGGCTCACATTTATTATGTTTTTTAATTATGTATAGTTAATTTGTTCAATAAATACACGCACATTTATAATAATTCATTAAAACATCTCATTATCAATACATCAAGTACATATTTATGTAGTTCAAAAAAGCGTTACATACTTTATTTCAATTTCAATTTCAATTTAAATTTTGTTTAACGCGGCTTGTTTTTAGCTTATGCCAAAATTCATGAATACGTCAAAATGTGTTTGTAAACAAATCACCATTAAATTTTTGCATTACTAATTATAAAATTTGTATTTTTTTTCGCTTTTTGTAATAGTTTTATTTAGCTAAAATATATTTATATCTTTCAAATTAGACCAAGATCAAAACAATGCAATGGACCAATTCGTTATATGCTTAGGTGCAATTGAACAATTCATGTAAATAATTATATCGACTCTGACGATAAACAAAATATCTTTTTTCCTATATATATACATTTATATATAAGCTATTGACGCACACATCTATAGGTAAATACTTGTTTTTGTTTTTCAATTTAATGCTAAGTTTTAATATTAAAGGCTATAAGTATCAGCGTAAAATGTTTTCATTTATATATAATATACTTTTTTTTTGTGGTTTTTTTTAATATTTTTGGTTTGGAATGCTACGAAAAAGAGTTCGAGTTTTTTAAGCTTAAGAGGTCCAAAGTTGGAACACTTTATAGTTGTGTATATAAATAGTTAATCAGCCAATAAATTGTTATGTGTTTGGCATGCAATTAGCTTGTTTTTAAAATCGAGCTAAATTTTCAATGTTTTTTTTTTCAGGCAGTTATAAGAACTCTACTAACAGTTACTAAGAGTGTGTTTTTTTCTTTTTTTGATGCCTAGCAGCGCCTACAGAACCTATAAGTTAACAATTTACTTCAAAAACAGTTTCTTTTGCTCAAAATATGCAGCTCTGTTTCGAATTTTGATTTCGTAGCTGTTGAAAAAAATTGCAAATCAGTCGTTAAAGTTTCGACGGTTTAAACGAAATCAAAATCCCATACAGCTTAATTTTACAAATTTTTAGTTTGGTTCGTCTGTTCCTGCTTGCAGGACTTAACTCTAATGACTGTAATGTGCGGCAAAGTTGAGGTAAGGTTACGTTTAATGCTAATGGCAAACCAATGCGGCAAATCTTGTCCTAACTACTGCAAAATTTTTGCCTAGCAGCACTGCTGTGAATTTTGTTTTTAAATTGTAGCATTTATAATAAAGTTTAGTTGCAAATATATGTAATAACGATACTAACTAGTTGGAAAACTTTATAATTAAACAGTCCTCTCTACAAGTATTTTGCATAAAGTAACATACTCTAACAGGCCCTAGTCATTATATAAATATACATAAGTACTCAAAAAATATAAACGAAAAAAAAATATATATATATTAAGCGCTTTGAGTATAATCAAAACTTTAAAATATCACGAAACTTGGTTTGCTTGCTGCCTCTATTCAATGCCAAAAGTATTGGTCTCCTCGACGGCCAGCAGCAGCTTCTCGTAGAGCAGTTCGGGCGTGGGATAAGGCGGCAAGTCCAGGCGATTAAAGCAGGTGTGTGCGCGCGGCAAAGCATTCGGTTTGCCCCACTTTTCAATGCAAAAACGACGTGGTCCTGTAGAGCCGCGCAGCGCTGAGAAGCCTTCATAGGGTATGCTCGAGGTGCCGGTAACAAACTGCAGCAGTCGCAAGCGTTGCTCGTTGGTAAACTTTTCAATCACCTGCCAGAACCATATAATAACCTGATGGTTGTCATGATAGCCCGAACGATACTCGGTATTGAGACGCCAATCGTTTGTATCGATTTCGGCAGTGCCGGCTATGACCAGCTCCAGCTCGCGTGCATCGAATACAGAGACCAAGCGTGAATCGACTACTTCATAAAAGCCGCGCACCAGCGATTCGGTTTGCTCTTGCACACCACGCTCCAGACGCCACTTGATCATGCGCTCCAAATACTCTTTTTTGTTCTTCTCATTAACAATTATGTTCTTGCCGCCTGGTTTGAGCTCGCGTTCCACTACACGACCCAATAGCTCCTCGGTAACGCAAAATGTTAGACCCAAATCTATGCCAGTGCCTATATCATTGTCGCGTATCCATTGCAGCGACTGATGAAATTCATTATCCAGCGACTCCAAATCGCTTAAAGCCACCGGCAAACGTAGCAAGGCCTTGTAGAATGGACGTGTAAAGAATGCATCCAGCAAGTATTGATGCACCAAGGCCAGACCCAAGACGCGTCCGCTAAAGCGAAACCAGTCATGGCAGTTGTCCACAAAAGCCGACAGCGGCGACACTTGCACAGTGTAGGTATCATTGGCCGAGTACTCAAACAGTCCATAGTAGGGATTGAACAATTCACGTGATAGCAAAAAGAAAAACTCGCGTGAGGGACCGCCATAGTCTAGACCCTCCTCGGTGTCCCAAAGCACTGCCAAACGACCACGTTGTAAATCCTTTTTGTTAGCCGACATAATGCGACGAAAAGCGTCCTCCAGCAAATGACTGCGGCGTATGTGTAATCTAAAATGAAACAGCAATATATGCGCAAATTAGAAAGAGTGCGCAGTATATAAATATAGCAAAAAAACTTACTTCAACTTATGTGGACCCTGTCCATAGCCCTTGGATTCCAATTTACGATAGAAACTACGCAATTTGGCCTCAAAATCGCGACGAAATGGCGGCGGAGCACGTTGCGGTATACGCGAGCTGAGCACCGGCGAGCCTTGTGGACTGCGCTCTTCAATAGGAACATAGCTCATGATCTCTTGCTCGAACAAACTGCAAGAGAAGGCAACCATAATGAAAATATGAAAATTTACTTTTATATTTAATATTATTAAATAAACAAAAATGTTCAAAGATTTGATTTAAAATGCCACGACGTTTTTATGACTACGCTATGGATTCCCAAAAATTTTGTGACAAATTTATTAAGTTCTAAAAGCAAGTGGAGATAAAATGTGGATTTATGGTATGAAGCCACAACTAACCTAAACTAAATCGTTCTAGTGGCGTGATTTTGTTTTTTCTTTTAAGCTATACCTATAAATTTTAAATCTGTCTCATTTTTGGATAAGGAAATGCGAGGATATAACCAAAATGGCCAAATCTATATGTATGAGAAACTTATGTTTTACGTGTTACGGATGTTCTCATGAACGCGTGGATGATTTTCAGATCTGATTTTTTCGTGTTTGTAGAGGTTGTCAATACGGAGGTTTTAAGCTTATTGCGATGTTTTTGTGTGTATTGGTTCGTGAGATATACGCATCTTTGTGAATATCAGTTTTTGTGTGTAGATTAAGAGCTATGCTTGGCGATGGATCAAAAAGCATTAGGACAATTGGGAATGCCGTCTCCTAATCGATCAATGCATAATGTATTTCAATTAGAAGAAATGCAACGAATCAAATTAATTATCGATCTAATCGTATTGCCCAGGAACGTGAAGATCGCAATGAACGTGAAAGAATTCGGTTAAGACAGACTCGTTAAGCGCGACATTGGACTAATAATTGTGCCAGTTTGAATCGAGCTGCAAACTAATTTAAAAATCTTATATTTTTCCATATAAGCTAACTAGAGAATCTTACGATGTTTATTCACCTTAAGAGTATTCAAAAAGTTTGGACAGGACAACGTCTGCCGGGCTCACTAGTATGAAATTAAAATTGGTAATTGTGGAATGCAACCAGAAAAATAGACTGCTTGCTATGGATTATCAGCTAACATCATCCACAGGACATATATCTATCGAAATCAGAAAGTAGCAGCCGTATGCGCTATGAACAAAAGCTATATCTACAAAATACAGGATTTTGTATCGTTTAAAGACGTTAAGTTGGAGGAACTCTTGGATAAAGATTCATTTCCAACTAGGAGTGTCTCATCAAGCTATTTCTAAACGACTCAAGACAATGGGTATGCTGCAAAAGCAAGGATTTTGGACTCTTTATAAACTCAAGCCAAAGAAGGTTTAACGACGTTAATGGATTTTTGCAACGAATTGTAACAGGGTAGGAAAAATGTGTTCACTACGACAATTCAAATCGTAGAAAATTATGAGGTATAGCTGGACATGCATCAACATTAGTGACATAAGCTTATATTCATGGCAAGGAGCTTATGCTGTGCAACTATTGGGATCAGCTTGGAGTCGTCTTCCATGAGCTAGTTAAAGCTAATGCAGTAATCTCTGGACAACGTTACCAATATCAATTGAAGCCGCTTTCTTACGCTTTCGATCAATGGAGGCACTTCAATGGCATTTCTCTCCTCACTGGGCATATTCTTCAGAACTAACTATTTCGCTCTTAATTATCATTGGTTTCATTTAATAAAGACATTTCAATGGGATTTTTTTTGCCCACTAGCTATAATCTCGAAATGGAGGTACCTCCCCACCGGTCTCTAGACTCCATGAGTGCCACTGCCTTCAATCAATGGAGGTATTCCTGATATTCTCCAAATATTGCACCTTCGCCCTTTGACTGCAACGATAGGTTTCGATCCATGGAGGCATTTTAATGGGATTTCTTATCCTACCCAAACTGCTTTCCTTCAATGAACCTAGCCAAGCCGTGCTTCAAGAAATTTAAGGAAACGAAAAACTGCCTTGACTTCTGCACCGCTTCAAGGAACGATGAGTTTTTCAAGCGAAGCAACCAAACGCTAGAAAACCTTAGGCAATTAATTGATTTAGATGCATTTGTCCAATTTTCACACCCAAAACATAGCTATACATCCAATAAACTTTAGCTTACTGACCGACTGATTGATTACTCATAAACTGCTCTGGAATGCTTCTAAAGAATAAGATCATTTCTCTTGTGGGGCATTTAATTGCTGACGAAAATATTATAAAATTTCGTGACTAAGAACAATTAGAGTTGAACCCGTTTTTGGTGATTGCAATTAGAACTGTTGTTCGTTAATAGACCTATATATTATAGAAAATGAGATGTTCTCGGAAGGCATTACATCACGCTTGCACCACAGATTGTCAATTTAATTAAATATTTTATAAAATATCAAATCCTAGCAAGCACACATTATTCGAAGTCTGTTGCATCGATGACAGATTGAGACTTCTTTATTGGATTAGACGTCACCCTCTTAATTCCAAAAATAATGAATCTCAGATTCAAGGATTGCAGTCTTTTTAATCTTCAACTTGGCCTAGGACCTGCAATCACACAGCGAATTTGGAAGTGTCTGTGATCTATTCTTATATCTTTTGCTTAGATTGTTTATAATGTATCCGGTGGAAGCTATGCCAAGGTCTTAAGGCAGATTTCTGTTTCTAAACTGTTAGGAGTCTCTGCAATTTTGGTTTTACTGCTGTTTATACAATTTTTTCGGAAAAACAGTGCTTCCATCTTATGTGACTGTCCAGGAATTGTTTGGGACAGTCACATATTTGGCAGCGGAACGGGTCACTCCGGTCCAGCCACGTCAAGTGCCAACGAAAAACTTAGCAGATGGTATTTTCTCCTAAAATTGGGTATGGGACAAATTATCTGCGACTTCTCTCTCTCTCTGTTATTGGAGTGTGGAATGTGCCGGCACAATACGTATACATTTTTTTCTGAAATAAAGTGCTTTCATATTATATGACTGTCCAGGAATTGTGTGGGACATTCATATATTCGGGAGCGGAACGAGTCGCTACGATCCAGCCAAGTCAAGTTCCAACGAAAGACTAAGTAGATATTTTTGTCTCCTTAAAGTGGGTATAGTACAATTAATCTGGACTTCTCTCTCTCTGTTATTGTAGTGTGGAATATACCGGCACATATATGTAAGAAGTCAAAATTTGAAATTTTTTAAGCCTAGCTCTTATGCTATACAAGCTCTAGGCGTTCCTACATACGAATTGATACACCATCAATCCCATTTTTTGTGTACTCCTAACTTTAACTGCTTTTCAACCAATACATTTAAATAACAACCATTAAATAATATAGTAATGATTTATTTTTTACCTTTTACCTTTTACAAAAAAAAAAACCCAGAGTAAGTTTTTAAGTTACAAAATCGCAGGCTTACGTCACAATTATTTCAAAATAACGATAAAAACTATTTTTCGACAGCTTAAATAGTATTTATTGCCACCTTTTTTTTGGATGATCTTATGTGTTAAATCAAGTAAAAATCGCCCTCTAGTTAAAAGATCTTTAATTTTAACTAGCTATTATTAATAAGCTGTTGATTTAAATACTTTTATGAATAATAGGTTAGGTTAGGGCGGCAGTTGGGACTGACGTCCCAATTAACTTAGGCCAAGGATAGGCCCGATGCGATACTGCTACTGTGAGCTATTTCACCACTCTTCCCCACCTGAGAGGTCCTCTATAAGAGGTATGGAAGCCATCCGGCTGCCTGCATAAACCTTAAAAGGCATTTTGGACTTTGTTCAGAGGGCTGAGATAAATCGTCAAGAAACTGTGACTTTCGAATCCCAATCCTTTTACTGCTCGGCACGTTGACAACTGCAGTCAACGAAAGATCCAGTTTGTGGTCGGCTGCGATGCTAACGCTCACCACACCATCTGGGGTAGTAGTGACGTCAACGCTAGAGGTGAATCTCTTTTAGAATATTTATTGTGTAGTCAAATAAATGTTGTAAATAGAGGAAACAAGCCCACTTTTGTAAATGCTATCAGAGAAGAGGTATTATACCTTACCCTGGCTAGCAACTCCGTGTCTGGCCATATAAGTAACTGGAGGGTAACCAATGAGGCCACACTTTCAGACCATCAACATATTAGGTTTGATTTGCCGGGGCGTTTAGAGTTAAGGCATAGGCTCTTCAATCCAAAGAAGACCAACTGGACTTATTATCAAACACTGGTCGAACATGCGGTCGACTCGTTAGTCTCCAACATCAACTCGGTAGACGAGATTGATTTGGCTGCAAACCAGCTTAAACATGTGCTGATCTCCTCTTTCCAAGCCAGTACGGTTGAGTGCTCTTACCAGTCGAAATGCGCTGTTCCCTGGTGGAACGCCAACCTAACGGCTAAAAGGAGAACTGTTAGAAGACTCTTCAATAAAGCTAGAAAATCCAGTCAATGGGAGGAGTACAAGGCTGCTCTCACTGACTACAACAAGGACATCAGAAACTCTTAAAGGGAAACCTGGAAGAACTTCTGTAGTAATGTCTAAAACCTTACGGAAGCGGCTAGACTTCAGCGAGTAATGGCCAAAGAGTCCCCAAACGGGGTGGATCTGTTGAGCAGGACCAAACACACTTTCCAGGCTCTTCAATCTGCAGCGGGGATGCCCAACTCTCAGATTGGATCGAGCCAAACCTCCGAGGGGCTGCCAAAATATGCAAAATAGGCACTATTTTCGATGCCGAAAAAGTAAGATGGCCAATTGGCTCCTTTGAACCTTTCAAGGCACCTGGTGGGGACGGAATTTTTCCAGCACATCTCCAGAAATGTCTAGACTTCATCCTAAACCCACTGATTTGTCTGTTTAGAGCAAGCTTTGACTGGAGATACATACCTCACTCTTGGAGGAGAGTACGGGTTGTCTTCATTCCCAAATCTGGCAACAGGCCAATAGACAAGCCCAAGTCATACAGACCAATCAGTCTAACCTCATTCCTTCTGAAAACAGTAGAGAGACTTCTCGATCTGCATATCAGAAACAAACTGCATGCCGCGAACCCGCTGCACCTACATATCCGCCTACACGGTCGTCCAGCTTGGAGTCGTCCGTGTAAATCTTTATCGAGCCCGCTGGGCTGGGATATATTTACGAATAATAAATTTTATGCTCTTTCAAGTGCACCCATTAATTATAAAAAAAAAACATTTAGGATGCTTACAATCGTGTCATATATACTATAGAATGTGCTCCGAAAACGAAAAATAAAACGAATACATACGGTCGATTATAAAATGAAATTAAAATGTATCAAAAGGGACAACTGCTTTCAGAGATATCCCTTTCGGTAAATCTGACCCTATTAATAAAATACGTTTTATTTATTTATTTTGTTTAAAATTTACGTATTTTGTGGAATCTAAGTTTCCAGACGCCCTTAAAAGCTCTAAATTGACGTTCAATTTTCTTACTTCCCGCACATCACAAATTCCAATTTTAACTTTTTCGATTTCTCACAATCATCTTTTTTGTTTAAATAAAAAATTTGTATTCACATCAAAACAAAAATATGAATTACCAAGTTGGTAATGAATTTATAGACAGTCTTTTAAGCTACTAAAACTGATTATAGATGACGGCAATTGATTTAGCCACTAAGCTGACATTTAAGTAATACGCTAATTTATTTAGCCACAATAATAAAATAAATAAAACTGACCTTGATTTTCCATTTGTTCGGAAGCGAAAAAAAATAAACTAAGCGGAAGGAAGAGCTGCTGCTAATGCTCAAAAGACCTTGGAAAGCCGATCAATCAGCTGGCCAACTAACCGATCGACCAGCTGACAAAACTTTTCCAATGCGTCGCAGTCGCTGTTGACGTCGCTGCCGCCGTTGCAGTCGTCAGCGAAATTATGGCCAATTTAAGCAATATTCTAATTGCTAATTAATAATTTGTATTAAGTTTTGTTGCGCTTACTTTTGACCTTCAACTTGAAAATTGGTCGAAAAACTTTATTCAATTAATAACGCAAATTATAGCACCTGGTCAGGCGGCAGCAGTTCCCAAACTTGCCAAGTGAGTGGGGGGCAGCAGGAGGAGGGGCAATCTATGTTTAGTTTTTACCAACGGCCACTTGCACTAGTGACAACAGTTTGCGTGCAATTAACGCCTCTAATTTTTTTCGATTTTGACGGAAATGACTAATTTTTTTTTAAGCTACCGGCTGCAAAATGTGCCACAATTTTTTGGCTATCTCAATAAAGCTTAAATATATAATAATAAATAAAAATATAACATATATGTATGTATATGAAATTGATCATTGGGCATATAAAACACTGCTAGGCTAAATTACTTTTAAATTAAATGAAATTTTCAAATTAATTATGCCAAAACGCAATAAATATCAAAACAATGTTTAGAAAATGCGAGAAGCGAAAAGCTTTTAGGAGTAACGACTATTTGTTACACTTCTAAAGGAAAGGGATCCGGTTGTAGTCAGGACATTACGACGTATAACTTTTACAATAACGATATAATTCAAAAACGATTATTGGAACAGTTTTAACTTGTTTTTCAAAGCTTAAGGCCTAGTCGATATAGTTTTTAATAAGCTTTTATTCTGTTCTATAAATAAATAAATCTTGTTTTTATTTTGGGACAGGTTTAAAAAAAATCATTCGCACCTAATGATGAGTTACGCAGACAAACAAACAAAAGTGTTGTCCTATGATTTTACCGATGCACTACGTTAGATGGCGTTAGCGCTTGTCCACTAGATGGCGCCATGGGGAAATGCATTGGGGTGTGTTGCCAGAAAGGATAAAGGTAAAGGTTGGTAATATCGTATAACACTAGTCGACGATGAAAAAACTCCAGACATGAGACTTATAATTTCTGTTAGGGCAATGTTTCAGCTTCAAAATCAGGTTTTTTTTAATCTTCACATGGCTTTTTTTTCTCTATGGATATTTTTGTGAAAAAATACATTTTTCAAAATACGTTTGCACATATGAGGTCATAAAAACTGTACTCATTCGAATTTTTTCAATTTTATTATTTTTTTTTTGCAAAAGTATAGTAGACTTCCTTTCATAAACAAAAATTCATATATTTTTGGTGAAATCATGATTTTTCGCGTTTTTATATTGATGCATCGAACTGCTGTTGTTCAATAGACAATCAATTCGAATTTCACGAAAAGGGGCTTATTTGAAAGGTACTGACTCCTTTTTATATAATAATTTCCTGTTAGACCCCTTGGAGGAGGGGCATAGGGGATCTCTATTAATAACTGTTCGAACAGAACAGGGACCTACAGTTTATAGCCGAATCCGAACGGCGGTGTCTTTAATTAATAGAGACTTTCATGGCAAATAGCGTCTTTGAGCTAGCGATGCCAGTGCTAGGCAAATGCACCAGTGCTACTGCGGGGAATCGAACCACCGACCTTCGGTTTTAGAGGCGAGTACGCTACCACTTAAGCCACCGACGGCCACCACTGACTCCTTTTTACTATAACAAAAAATCAAATATAGAATCGTGAATAATAAATCAGCTAT
Organism: Chymomyza amoena; assembly: GCA_037043745.1. Lineage (NCBI taxonomy): Eukaryota > Metazoa > Arthropoda > Insecta > Diptera > Drosophilidae > Chymomyza > Chymomyza amoena. The sequence goes on from JBAMAX010003432.1 coordinate 10,796, forward strand.
TTTTTATTATAAAAAGAAGGCACTATACAGAAATCGCATCTATGTTAAATGTCATGACTAATAATAGTACTTTTTCTGAAAGCTGTAGTTTTTTGTTAAGGTTACCAATTTTTGTGATTGGAGGCATTTTTGAAAGGAAGTCGACTTTACTTTAGAGAAAAATCAGAATAATGAAGTGGGGCGCAATCCCGACCTCTAAATGGTGTCGTCCAGCTCTAACCAAAAATGCGAAAGCAAATCAAATAACTCTCATTAGTTACTTAACTATTCAATCCAATCATCTTTTATAGACATTTATTCAACTTTCATATCGATTTATATGTTCTAAAGATGCAGATTTTGTAAAATAAATTCATTCAAATTAATTGCTAATCGAAAAACAATAAAATTTAGATCATATCTCTGATAAATCAGCCATAAGAAAAATAAGCGGTCGGTTTATTAATAGGTCGGATTTACCCCATCTTGACATGGGTAAAAATATTTTATTTTTCTGCAGTCTCTTAATATAAAAATAAAAACTGTTTAGCTTGCCGATGGCTTTTTTAGTGTGCAAGAACTTAAATTTTGTATTTTTAGTTGTTACGAGGTTTAAAAGATCTTCTCTGTAAATGAAACCAATATTCTAAGAGATGAGGAATAAAATTGATGAATTTTACTACTGAGTCCAAAAACTAGTAAATTACTAAATTACGCGGGTAAAAATTTTCCTTAATTTTTTGTTTTTTAAGTTAGTACAACTGTACCTGACTTCCATGCCAAATTATATGTCCAAATATACATTAGTGTTTGAGTTACACTTGTTTTTGTGCAACAAAAAAAGTGAATTTGGTGATTTTTACAATGTCTGAAATTATTCAACAAAGAAGTGCCGTCAAATTTTGTTTCCTGAATGGAATAAGTTCTGCAGAAACGTTGAAAATGTTGTAGAAGGCTTACGGGGACCGAGCTCTACCAAAATTAACCACATATGATTAGTATAAATTGTTCAAAGAAGTTAGAGAACGCGTTGAAGACGAAGAGCACACTGGTCGGCCATCGACCTCAACTAACGATGCTCACATCCGAAAAGTAAAAGAATTAGTGCTTGAAAACCGTCGATTAACTATAAGAGACATTGCTGATGAAATTGGCGTATCAAAATGATCAATTAATACCATTTTGAAAGATGTTTTGGGCCTCAAACGTGTCAAGTCTCGATTGGTGCCAAAAATGCTGAATTTTCTGGAAAAATAGCACTGATTCTTTGTGACTTTTTCGCCAAAAAGGCAACCAATATCGTTCCGCATCCACATTATTCACCCGATTTGGCTCCGTGTGACTTTTGGCTATTTCCAAAACTCAAAAGACCACTCCGAAGAAACCGTTTTGAGTCGATTGAAGACATTCAACGTGAATCGGCGCGCGCTCTGAAGGCTATACTGGAGGAAGACTTTTTGGCATGCTTCGGGGACTGGAAAAAGCGTTGGCATAAGTGTATTATATCGGGAGGGGACTATTTTAAAGGGTACGAAATTGATTTGGAATAATAAATAAAGATTTTTTGATTTATAAAAAAATTTATAGTTTTTGGACACAATAGTATACCACGTGCCATGTTTAGGTCGGTTGAATTTTATGCCTTGAGGACTAGAAAGGAAGTCAATTTCGACATTTGGCATATTAATATATTGTCTTATGATTTCTAGAATCTTGAGTGAATGGCATCAAGGTGTAACTACCGACAGCTATTTTATTTTTTAAACTCAATTTTTTTTAGCAAATATAGTTGTTGCCGAATGTTTTAAAAAATTAGTAACTTTTTAGAAGCGGAAATTCGCAAAAACCCAATGTAACATTTTCAATTAGAATACCTTCTTTGTGTTATCTATTGATATTCTTGAGCTTTATGATCGTTTCGTCAAGCGGAAGTGCAAATAACGAAATTAAATAGTTACCCCAAATTGAGCATATGTCCAAATGATCTTTGGTTCTCAAACTCAATTCATGTTTAATAAACTACTTTCGACTAGATATTTCAAGACACCGGCAAGTCCATATGCCCCTAAATAGCAGCACATATTATAAAAATTAACTTCAAATTGTGAAAAGTGCGCAAAAAAATAGAGTGACTAACGCGAGTGACAGTTCCCGCCCGATATTGGATGCCTCTGTGGTGACATCAAACAAAGCAATCATGCATGCACACATGGCTACATGGCTAATATGCTTCTGCGCCTTGGCGTAGTAATTGTTATGTATATCTGTATATCTGGATTCTAGATATAGCCCAGTGCAATGAGCGATATGAGAGCTTCACCGATCCACCAACTACAGATTATGTAATAGCATATTTAATCGGAAATTGACTCCTCGTTACTACACAAAGTCTAACAAGGAACCTCTGCCTACTGTAAGTCATCAAAAACATTTTTTTATTTATTGGTATTTGAAAATATACTAAATCGAGAGTTTATTTTGAGAGTCGTAGTTCTGATGCACTAAGTGAACTAAAATTTATGAGATTTCGATTCCTTTTTTCTGTGGAAAAAATACACTTTAGTTAAATTGTTATTAAATTATAAATAAAATATTCTTGAAGATCTGTAAGTAAATAGATACGCTTCTATAAAAACTTTAAATTAATTTTTCCAATATTAACCGATGTTTAGTGATCAGACTATGATTAAGACTCCTCGCTACCCACATTTTGTGATTTTTAAAATCTTTTTTTCTTTCGGCATGTACAAATTTTGGTATGCTGAAATTTTGGATGGTTTTTTTTTTTTTACAAAAAATAATGCTAAAAAAATGGAGGTATGCGTTGATAGCGATCTATATCTGAAAACCTATTCTTGAACCTATGCAAATTATAAAAATAGATAAACTCTAACTTTGTCTGAGTTTCATCTGAATCATCTACCCGTAAAGTAAATAAAATAAATTGATTTAATATTTATTTTTTACCTATTTTTACTTAAATTAAATTTAAAAAAAAAAAGATTTCATTGGTAGATTTCAATTATGTGATTGATCGAGAAGCTCTGAATTAAAGAAAATGAATTATATTTATTTTCAAACTGTGTTTATTAAATTAAATTTAAAAACTTCCTCTAAGTTTCATCTGACTCATAAATTAAATAACATGAATTATTAATTAATTTTGAAAAATTATTTTATTGGTAAATAAATTTCAATTGGTCGAGAATTTCTAACTTCATCTGAGTTTCATCTGACTCAAATTTAATTTAAGTAAAAAATTCAAATAAAAATATTTCATTTTACTTACTTGATGGAGAAATTAAATAAAATTAAATATTTTTATTCTCATTTTTTAATTGATTGAGAAATTGAGTAAAATGAAATATTTTAATTTTTTACCTATTTTTACTTAAATTAAATTTTAAACAAGATTTTATTGGTAGATTTTAACCCCCAAATTACAATAAATTAATTAATTATAAATTCACTTTGTCATTTAACGCTATATTCTTAAAGTCACCAATAAGATAAGATATTCAATTTAAACACATTTTGTTCTTTTTAAGAAGTTTTAATTTTTCTATAAAGCTGATCCGCAGTTTACATTTTCTAAAGTTTTTGTATGGGCTTAAACTAAGAAATCGGACTGGAAATTTTTGCCTATTCACCCAAACTTAAAAAACACTTAAAAATTAGTTTTTACTTAACTACTTTGATAGACTACACCAACATAAATATACTTTAAAATATTTAAAAATGGCAATCTTACGATTCAAGTTAATTTTTGTTCTACACATATAAAAAGAAATAAAATCTTAAATTAAGATTTGAAACACTCCTGATTTTAATTCTTAAGACAAGATAGAGAATTTTTAATTAATATATAGTATAATTTTGAATTATGCGAAAGATTTTTAAAACAAGAAGAAAAATTCCGAAAGTATGATAAAAAGTTATCGTCAAATAGACGCAAAATTCTTAAAATAAAAAAAAAATCTTGAATTAATACAAACAAAAAAACCCAAAGCAAATATTTAACCTTTATATTTTAGCCAAAATAACTATTTTGCTCTTCTATAATTTACAATTAACTTCTAAAAAAAAATTATGTAAATAAATAAATAATTTTTCAATATATTTTTAGCACAAAATCTTAAAATACAATAATCCAAAAATAAGCTTTAAGTCCCAATTTTAGCCTTTCCGAATCTTATTTTAAACCTTTAAACATTCGTAACTTGAAGATTTTTGTGTCTTAAAAGCAGATATGGAAATAATAAAAAAAAAACTTTAAGTCTGAAATTAACATTAAGATTCGCATTTTAGAATATATTTAGTGTGTAGCAATTTACTTCTTCTGTTATTGTTGGATTATAACCTTATGTGCTTATCGGTTGATTGCCAATAAATAAATTTATAATAATATGTCCCTCGTATTCATGGATATTTTGTAATTTTTTTCCCCGCCTCTTATAACTCTGATGCTTTTTATATATTTTAATTATAATTTAATATTACAGTAGAAAAGGAAATTAACAAAGACTCAATTCTGTGAATAAATTGAATTGAGTAAAATATATAAAAATGGCGTACGTAAAGTCGGGCGCGGACGACTTTGGGATACCCTGTACCACTACCTTGCAATAAAATCCGGTTCCTTCACAAAAAACCAAAAACAGAAGAATTTTTAAGGAAACAATTTTTTTTTGACCGATCGTTTCTATGGGAGCTATATGATATAGTCCACCGATTTCAATAAAATTTGACACAGTTCTTAAATACCTTAAAAAAGATCTGAATGCCGAATTTAATTCAAATATCTTTAGAAACAAACGAAACACATCGAATTTTGTATAAAAAACGTTTTTTTTTGACTGATTGGTCCTATGGGAGCTATATGATATAGTCAACCGATTTGGATTAAATTTAGTACAGTGCTAAGGAACTATAAAAAGCTCACGAATATCAAATATCTTAACAAAACAAACGAAACACAACAAATTTTGTTCAAAAATCGATTTTTTGGAAGATCGGCCCTATGGGAGCTATATGATATAGTCAACCGATTTTGTTCAAATTTGGCACATTGCTTAAGTGCACTAAAACATTTCCAAACGCCAAATCTAGTTACGATATCTTTATTAAAAAACAAAATATAGCGAATTTGGATTTAAAAAGTTATTTTGGCCGATCGGTCCTATGGGAGCTATATGATATAGTCAACCGATTTTGATGAAATTTGGTACAGTACTTGGGAACCATTTTTGAATACCAAATATGGTTACGATATCTTCATAAACACACGAATTATCCATCTAAAACCTTTTTTTTTTGTCGAGGTCGTCTCAAACACCCCTATGGGAGCTATATAATTTATTCCCGATATCACAAAAATAAAATAAACTTGTCTTCTATGGAATAATATGGGATCTAATGTGAAAGTTTGGTTACTCTAGCTCTTACCATCTTTGAGATCTAGGCGTTCAAACGGACATGGGTATATCGACTTCTCTATTCACCCTGATCATATTTTAGGTAACTTTGGGGTGTCTCCGACGACTCCTTCTATATGTTACATCCATTTTCGGCTTGCACAAACTTAATATACCCTTTGTACCATACGGTACAGGGTATAAAAACGATTTTTTTTTCGATTTGCAATAATCCTTAAAAACTCTTAGAGTCAAGATTATAATTCTAAAACTTTACCTTAAATGAGTTGCAAAAAAGCTTGCAGCACTTTCGTGGTCTTGTTCTTATGACATAAAATCTTAAATACAGACTGTTTTTTGTTATTAGTATGAAAAGCGCTTAAGTCTTGACTTGGCCTAAAAGCCCCAATGAGCCTTTTTTATATTTGTCCCCAAAATTGAAATGCAGATTGGAGGTAAAAAATTTCTTTCACTTTTTGTGCAATCCAAACCAACCACATTGCACAGTCCATGCTTTTTTTATTGTAAACTCCGTTAATTAACTCGCTTACAATTCACAACTGCTTTAAGCCTTGTGCTGACTATCGCCAACTTCTACAACTAAATTAGTTATTAAAAATACTATTTTTTCTTAATTTTGCGTTTTTACTTGTTGTTTACGTAAAGTATTTTGTCTTAGTGGAACTTGAAACAGTGTGGTGCTCTATGCTTCTCGATTTTAGCAAATTTCTATAGCACATGGAATTTAGACAAGTTTTTTATTTCCTAAAACTTAATCTTACTAAATAAAAATGCTAGCATAATAGCAAAGAAACTTGTTTTTTTATCAAGAGATGTCGAAAGACAACTGTCAAATTTTGATTAGCTTAGTTTAAATATTTATGATAAAAAAATGTTTTCTTTTGGTAAAAGCATACAAAAAAAAATTATCTAACTAAGGCAAAGACTTTTAGTTAAGTCTTTTGAAACACCACATCAGAAAAAGTGTTAAATACTGCAGTCAACTTTATATTAGTTTAGTTTTTCTATTATGGTGCATATTTGTGTGAAGTTTGATCAAAATTGAAGCACTAAAGTATATAGCTACCATACAAAATTGAAACCATGGCGCACCTCTCGAACTAAATCCAAATAAGCAACTTATGACCACAAATTCTAAATCCAGCCAGTCCAACTTAAGCTTACAAGAATCTAAGTTTTATGCGTTTCAAACTTCATAATAAATTTCCAAATGCTTTTTTTTTTGGCAGTTATTAAAAGTAAATTATTTTTACCAAAATAATGGCATACATTGTAATAGGAAACGTTTTGACATAATGCTGGTTACCATCAGACACACACATTTAAAAAGTAAATATTTATATACAAGTACCAGATACATATGCTCTATAAGGGGAAACAATAACATTAACTGACTCACTTGGCCCACATCATGTTATAGGTGTAGCTAAACTTGGAAAATAGGCCCATGCCGCAGCGCGGGTGCGTACATAAAAATATAATTTATGCGTTGAGCCAAAACCAAGATCGGAAAAATACACCCAAAAAAAAATAAAAAAGAAAACGTTGTAAAACTCTAATAGACTCAATTAGCGCCCAAACGAGACATTTACGATCCAAATGTTACGTTCAAACCGAAAATTTTACAAAACGACTCTGGGACGGCACGATATACGTCTAGTTCTGATTACCGCCAATGACTGGAGGTTACCTAGTCGGGGTTTTTGGCTAGCCCACAGTCCGCTGCAGCTCCGCTGCAATTGTGCAAAACGCCAAGTGCGGGAGGGAGCGCATTGGAGGGGATGTTATCACTGATAACAAGCAACGCCACAACGCCAACGCAGCACGCCCACAACGATAAGCGCAACATTTAGGAAGTTAATGGGTCTATGGAACTGGGCGGGTGGGTCTAACAGGTTGATTTTAATAACAGTCGCTGTCGCAAGGTTTTCTTTTTTTTTTGTTTTATGGCGCATTTGGGTAATCCGCAACACTTTTCCTGGCCGATATGATCGATTGTTAGTCATTTATTGATAGGCGGAGTGGAGTGTGGCAATCGCATTGCTGTTATACACAAAATGTGTGTCGAGTGTGTTTAGATATGTAGACTTTGAGTGGGTGCTGTAATACGACCGAATTTAAGGGCCCAACTGTGTTTAGTGCTGGACATTCGTTCAAGTGCGCACTTTAGTATGGGAAATTAAACAGCAACAAAAATTCGAAGCAGTAAAAATGTTGAAATTGAATACCCTATCTATACACTTAAAAAACAATTGAATCTTGGATACATGAGACTTATAGGCGGTTCGGAAAAATCGAGACGGCGCCTATATTTTTTTCAAAAAATTTTTAATTTTTATAATCTGCAGCCAAAAGTTTTCGAGGCCTTATTCGTTTTTTTTTTAGTCTCCAAGCACTATTCCTTAATTTATTACAATCGGTTGACTATATCCTCTAGCTTCTAAAGAAACGATCAGTCAAAATAAAAGCTTTTAGGGAATTATTCCGTACGCCCGAACGCCTAGATCTTAGACATGGTAGGAGCTAGAGCAACTGAAATTTCAGTTTAGATTCTTTATAATGTACTTTTTGCTATTAAAGAGCACCTCTACAGCCCTCTAGTCCTTGTAGCACTTATAGGAACTTATTTATAAGCACCTCGAAAAAAAATCCAAAAGTTTTCGAGGCCTAACTCGTTTTTTTATGCAAATTCTTTTAGTCTCCAAGCACTATTCCTTAATTTATTACAATCGCCTGAATGTATCCTTTAGCTCGTAAAGGAATGATCAGTCAAAACAAAAGCTTTTAGAGAGTAATTCCGTACGTCTGAACGCCTAGATCTCGAAAATGGTAAGAGCTATAGCAACTAAAATTTCAGCTTAGATTCTATATAAAGTATTTCTTGCTATCAGAAATTATATGTATGCTATTAAAGAGCACCTCAACAGCCCTCTAGTCCTTGTAGCACTTATAGGAACTTATACAGGGTGGTCCATCTAGTGTTTGGAATTTGAACTACCGATTGTTTGACTTTTAAAACGTCAAATGTCATTCATATATTGGTAAATATTTAGTAAAAACATTGACATTTACGAAATGGGACGCTATACACTCGAAGAAAGTTGGGAAATATTAAAATTGGGCGGAAGATCGTATAGCCGAAGATGACGAATTTGATCGAAAAATCATCTTCTCGGAAGAAGCTCATTTCCACCTCGGTGGTTATGTTAATAAGCAAAATTGTCGCATCTGGGGCTCAGAAAATCCGCAAGCGTTCCAAGAGAAGCCAATGCACCCACAACGAGTGACTGTTTGATGTGGAATTTGGTCTGGCGGCGTCATCGGCCCATTTTTCTTCGAAAATGAAGAAGGAGCCGCCGAAACCATCAATGGCGTGCTCTACCGCGCAATGCTGACCAACTGGTTCTTCCAACAAATTGAAGATGAAGCCTTGGACGATATTTGGTTTCAACAAGACGGCGCCCTGTGCCACACAATCTTCAGAAATCGCTTAATCAGCCGAAAAGGCGTTGTGAATTGGCCACCAAGAAGCTGCGAGTTGACGCCTTTGGACTATTATCTTTGGGGTGCGATGAAAGATGAATGTTATGCCAGCAATCCGCAAACAATTAATGAGCTGAAGGACGAGATTGGAGCCGCTATTGCCAGGATAAGGCCGGGAACAATCGAAAATGTGCTCAAAAATTGGACCGATCGAGTGGCATACTGCCTAGCCAGCCGTGGTGGTCATTTGACCAAAATTATTTTTCATAAATAAATGTCATGAACCTTTCAAATAAAACTTTGAACATTGAAAAATATTCAACCATTTTGTTTTTATAGCAAAATTAAATTCCAATTTTTATATGGACCACCCTGTATATACATATAAGCACCTCAAAAAAAACCAAAAGCTTTCGATGCCTAATCCCTTTTTTTTTTAAATCAAATTTTTGTAGTCTCCTGTATTCTACTGCAGAGCAACTCGAAAAAAAAACAAAATTTATAGAGGCCAATTCTATGGTCTACAAATACCGGGGTCATGGCAGTTGTTGGAAAGTTAAGGATCATTTTCAAAGTAATTTGCTGCGTAGAATTCGAGTTGGGGGTCAAAATTGGCCCAACACGTCATGATTTTGAGATATTTTAGGTTAGGCGTTTTTTTCTACTTTTGAGGTTATGTACAGGGTACAAAAAATGTTTGTGGCCTGTGGTCGGATTCGGTGTCTACGCAGCGTATTACTTCGGAAATGACCTTTACCTTTCCAACAACTACAGCAAGATGACCTGTGTAATTTGTTAAAATCGGTCGACTATATTCTATAGCCCCTAAAGGAACGATCAGTCAAAAAAAAAGCTTTTAGGGAATAAATCCGTTCGTATGATTTCTATATTTTGTTTTAGCTTTTTACGGGTTCTTTTTTAAACGAAAAAAAACACCCATTATATTTTCAATGAACTTCGTATATTTTTTTGAGGCCAAGAAAAATATAGAAAAATAAAAGAACATTTTTAAAAAACATAGCCTCGAATTTACTTTATTAATCTTTCATTAAGATTTGCGCCTAAAACGAAGATATAGTTCTTAATAGCTCTCAAATAATGGATTTTTTCCAGAAAAACTATCATAAAAATATTTATTTCTACAAATCATTCCTTCACACACAGCAACAAGATATTAGTTATATTAAAACTGTTGGTTTATTGATCTCATATGAAGAATTCTTCTTGAATGGTCTGTATCGCTCAGATGTCCACGACGCGTCACGACGTCCGTAAAATCTCCAGTTTCAGGAATTTTTTATGGCATTATTGATTAGAAAGATTTTTAAAAAACTTCTCTACCATTGCGAAATCCAATTCTTGAAAATAGTCTTTTAATAAAAAATGTATATAAACTGATGTTTTCAAAAATATATCATTTGTATACTTTCTTTCTAATGTTTATAATCGTTTTATCAATTCTAATTCAATTGATCAGATTTGAATATTTATAAACAAATTAAAATTGAATTATTTTCTTATTTAAGTAAATTTCATTTAAATAAGAATTTATTTCAAAAATTGTAAAAAAAAAATATTACGAAAAGTCATAAAAAAAGCTTTCTTAAGTTTTTGACTCATTCATTCCTGAGCATGTGGCTGTTAGACGAGTATTTCTCTCATCCGAGGGTTATAGGTAAACCAAGTTAGATATTAGCATAACACCAGTAATGCATACCTTTTATTAAACTTTAGCTCGGATCTCTGATATCTAGGGGCTCACATGAACTGACATGCGTGAATGGCTCCAAAACCTATTCGAACTGATTCTAAGCATTTCGGAAATCTATATTAGCCTTGATGTTATGAGTACAGGGTATATAAACATGAGTACTCAATGTTTAAAACCCTGTGGAACTAATTTTTTTTGTCAAGTCCCTTTATAAAAAGATCAACGTCGAGTTGTTTATTTCGTTTACAAGAAGAAGAAATGGAGTTTTGTATATCCAGTCACTATATAAATAATTCTGTAATTGATTTTCATTCTCTATTCTTCGAACTTTTCATCTGATTTGCAATATTTATAAACACTAATTCCAAAAGCGATCCTTAAATGTGTAGAGCACTATGCATATGATGAAAAGATTCAACCATTAGGCTAGAGACGTGAATTTGTTTTTAACTAAATTTTGGTTGTTCCATTTCTTTTTATAATCTATAAACAACAAAACGCTTTTGAATGTTTAAATAAATACATTTTATATAGTCCTACAGAGTGAATGGGCTCTTAACAGACCTCAAAAGGTTTGTTATTAGACCCCAACAGCAAGACCATTTGAAAGGAGCATTTAAATTATTTTTAAAATGTTCCTAATGAAAAGTTCCCACAGAATCCGATTTCTAAACAAAGAAGTCTGATCTGACGCTGCTGACTCTATGCTGCCACGCCTACTTCTGTTTATGTTTTCAAAATATTTATAAAATGCATAGCGACTTTTTTTTTAACTAGTTGTAACTGAAACTCAGCAATGATTCAACAGAAAATACTTAGAATTAGATTGGGCCAAGTGGTAATCAGATATACTCATAGCCTGGCCTGGGATCAACGCAAATATGCATGTAAGCACTTAAGATTTCAAAGATTTTCCCATAGATATAAAATTATGAATCGTTAGCATTCCAAAATGTCGCATTGAAGCCCAAAGGAAATAGAGCTTTAGATTACAGAACTGCGCTGCAGCAGTTACCCTTTAAAGATTTTGCTCCCTCTGCAATATGATCTAAGTTTTTTATGAGTTTATTTATGTACGTAGTAAATATGAACGGAAGCAAAAGCCAAGTGCTAGTATTAAATAAACAAAATAAGAGTAAAATAAATCTGTTTACGGAAACACTTGATTCTAGATTTTTAACATTTATGAGCTAATGCAATGATATTGTACACTTCAGCATAAATCGTGGGATAAATTAGTTTAGCATTCTATTTTGAAAAATAAGAGCTTGTTTTGTTAGTTTCAATTGATTTTTTGCCCAATGCTGCGACTAGGAACTATACTTTGTATTATGCATCAAGGAAATTAATCTAAACATATAAAAGAGACTTATGCTTTACGTGTAACGGATGTTCTCATGAACGCGTCGATGAATTTCAAATGTGATTTGATGCGTGTGTTAGAGGTGGTCAATACGGCGGTTTGAAGCCTATTTCGATGTGTTTGTGTGTATTGGTTCGTGAGATTTACGCATTTTTGTGAACATCGGTATATATTGCCATATATACAAAAACTGGTATTGTTGTTAATCAATGTTCGATGTCCAACATCGTTTCAATCATTGAAAACAGTGAATGGCGTATTGTGTGCAATGTATCGAAAGACATGTCAAAAATTGAATTTGTTGGAAAAGGATTTGCACTGGGATCAAACTTAGGCAGATGCTGCTATTACTGCTCATCCATATCAAATACGTTTTCTATTTGCGATTATTTTGGCAACATGTTTTCCATCCAATCCACCCGAATTGTGGATAAAATATCAAGATTATTTATCAAAAGATATTTTATTTCGAGTACGTCAAGCAAAACGTAAACCAGTGATGGAATTTACGCCTGAAGTTTTAAATGAAGCTATAATTCATATTGAAGATCTATGCTTGGCGATGGTTAATAAAGCATTAGGACAATTTGGAATGCCGTCTCCTAATCGATCAATGCATGATGTATTTCAATTGGAAGAAATGCAACGAATCAAATTAATTATCAATTTAATCGTACTGCCCAGGCACGTGAAGATCGCAATGAACGTAAAAGAATTCGGTTAAGACAGACCCGTGAAGCGCGACATTTGAGTAATAATGGTGCAAGCTTGAATCGAGCTGCAAACGAATCTAAAAATCTTAAATTTTTTCCAGATAAGCGTACTAGAGAATCTTACGATGTTTATTCACTTTAAGAGAATTCAAAAAGTTTGGGCCGGACAACGTCTGCCGGGCTCAATAGTATAATATATAATGGATTTACCTAAAGTTTTGAATTTATAACAAGAAGATTATAAGCCTTAAAAATCAAATTTTTTGATATTTTAAAATAGCATTAACGCAAGAAAGACCTCGAGTCAACATTTTCTAAGAAATTTCAAAAGATCGAAATAGTATAATAGCTTCAGTTTTCTAATCAAGTTTCAGGCACTACTATCCCAATATCCATTCGGGTATAATCCCAAAGAATAAAAGAATTAAATGCCCATTCGAGAATCCAACGCTCTTTTATACACAGTACCCTGCAAAAGTTTGGGGTCAGTTGAAAAATTTCATGTTTTTTGTATTTGTCGCCTTATTTGTCGGGCTTAGACCGTTTTATTTTAAATGATACATTGAAAAATCATTATATATAAATGAACTACAAATAATATTCGCCAAAAATTGCGATTTTTCTTCGAAAAAAAAAAGAAGAATGAAAAACATCAAATCAGGTGGTTTTCATCAATATGGTTTCCTTTAGATTTGATAATGGCTGCACAGACTCTCGGCATTCGTTCGACTAATTTTTGAAGCGTTTGAGCTTGTATTTGTTCCCAAGCCCTCTTCAGACACTCCCACAGGTGATCCGCGCTAGTTGGACGTAGTTTTCGCACCTCTCTATCCAGTTCATCCCACAACAGCTCAATGGGATTCGCGTCCGGCGACTGGGGTGGCCATTCCATGATTTTGAGTGCCCCAGCTGTTTCTTTGTATTTTAAGTAGTTAGTACACAATTTTGACGTGTGTTTAGGATCGTTGTCTTGCTGATATACAAATCCTTCTCCTATCAATCTGGTACTTGAGGGAATAGCGTTGTACTGAAGTATTTTGTGATACTGTTCTTTTCGCATAATACCGTCGATTTTCACCAAATCGCCAACTCTGTCGTAGCAAAAACAACCCCACACCATCACTGAACTACCACCGAACTTCACTGTGGGCTTCACACATTCAGGTTTGTGCCGTTCACCATGCTGTCTGCGGCAGTACGCTCGCCGTTTACTCCCGAAAATCAAATTCAAATTTGGACTCATCCGTCCAGAGCACTTTTTTCCATTCGTCAATCGACTATTTAACGTGTATTTTAGCCCAATTAAGTCTTTTGCGAATATTTTGTAGCCGCAGTAATGGTTTTTTTGGCAGCAACTCGACCATACAATCCGATTTTATGCAATCGACGTGTCACTGTTGTGTCGGAGATTGGGTTCGGCAACTATTCATTGATATCACCTCTGATATCTGGCACTGTTTTAAATCGAGAACGCTTGCTTATCATTTGTATCAGCCGATCATCACTTTCTGTGGTCTTTTTGGGTCGACCCGTTAGATTTTTGTCTGCATAACATCCAGTTTCAGCGTGTCTTTTCAAGGTTGTGAAGACTCCATTCTGTGAAACGCCCACTATTTTTGCTATTTGTCGCTGGGAATGGCCAGTTTTATGTAAAATAACGATTTGAGCACGCTTTTCTTTCGATATTTGTTGTGTACTAACTACTTAAAATCCAAAAAACAGCTGGGGCACTCAAAATCATGGAATGGCCACCCCAGTCGCCGGACGCGAACCCATTGACCTGTTGTGGGATGAACTGGATAGAGAGTTGCGAAAACTACGTCCAACTAGCGCGGATCACCTGTGGGAGTGTCTGAAGAGGGCTTGGGAACAAATTAGTCGAACGAATGCCGAGAGTCTGTGCAGCCATTATCAAATCTAAAGGAAACCATATTGATGAAAATCACCTGATTTGATGTTTTTCATTCTTCTTTTTTTTTCAAAGAAAAATCGCAATTTTTGGCGAATATTATTTGTAGTTCATTTATATATAATGTTTTTTCAATGTATCATTTAAAATAAAACGGTCCAAGACCGACAAATAAGGCGACAAATACAAAAAACATGAGATTTTTCAACTGACCCCAAACTTTTGCAGGGTACTGTATAAGTATAAACTGATTTTTTGAGATATTAAAGTTTGAGTTCTTCCTATTAAAGATATAGACTGATTTTGAATTTTAAAAGCTCTGGTACTTTGATTATAACAAATAAAAGATATACTACTGACAACTTTTATAAGATTCCTTTTGTCACAATGTTTGAAGTTAAAAAAAACACTAAACAGGCCCAGAAAATAAAGTGAATTAAAATTTACATGAGATAATTATCCAAATCTATATGGATTTTGAGCAGCTGAGTCCTTATGCTAGGTCTAAAAACGCGATGTTCGTGCTTTATGAATAAAATTAAAATACTTCGAACAAAAGAATTATATTATACTGTTATTGAATATACAAACTGATAAAGGAAAAACTAAAGCATATAAGTAAAATATATTGGGAGTATGCATTGAAATCCGCTGTTTTTTTACAAAATTTGAGTCTTTATTGTGAAAAAAATTTATACAAATTGTTTATTCAAAGTATTGTCTATCGCTAGCCACTACTTTTTCCCATCTTTCTGGCAATTTTCGAATACCAGCTCGGAAGAACGCTTCATCTTTTGAGGCAATCCACGAATCGACCCATTTTTTGGTATCTTCATAAGAAGTGAACCGCTGCTCGGACAGGGCATTTGTCATGGATCGGAACAAGTAGTAATCGGAAGGAGCAATATCTGGAGAATACGGCGGGTGGCGTAAGACATCCCATTTCAGCGTTTCCAGCGAGTTTTTACGGGCTGTGCAACATGTGGTCGAGCATTGTCGTGCTTCAAAATAACTTTGTCGTGCCTTTCCTCATATTTTGGCCGTTTTTGCTTCAGTGCGCGGCTCAAACGCATCAATTGTCGTCGGTACAAGTCCCCCGTGATCGTTTCATTCGGTTTTAGCAGCTCATAATAGACCACGCCCCTCTGATCCCACCAAATACACAGCATGAGCTTCGATCCATGGATATTCGGCTTTGCCGTCGATTTTGAGGTATGGCCCGGGTATCCATATGACTTTTTGCGCTTGGGATTGTCGTAATGGATCCACTTTTCATCGCCAGTGACGATACGATGAAGAAAACCCTTTCGTTTTTGACGTTGGAGCAGTTGTTCACACGTGAAAAAACGGCGTTCGATGTCTCGCGGCTTCAATTCGTACGGCACCCAATTTCCTTGCTTTTTGATCATTCCCAATGCTTTCAAGCGTCTGGAAATGGTTGCTTGATCGACTGCCAATGATTCTGCAAGTTCTTGTTGGGTTTGACACGGGTCTTCATCGAGCAGAGCCTCCAATTCTTCGTCTTCAAACTTTTTCGCTTGGCCCGGGTGTTCCTTGTCTTCGGTGCTAAAATCACCACTTTTAAAACGACGAAACCAACACGACACGTTGTTTCACCAATAACAGCATCGCCGTAAACTTCTCTTATCAATCGGCATGCTTCAGCCGCAGTTTTCTTTGAATGAAAGAGGAAAAGTAAAACTTCCCGCAAATGACGCTTATTTGGCTCAAAATCTGACATTTTTCGAAGAAAATAACTATATGACGGCGCTTAAAAATCACAAATCTAATGATGAGAGATTGTTGACAGATGCCTAAGCTTGTCATCTGTCATTTTCAACCATACTTTTTTGCCCACCAATTTAGCGGTGGCTCCATCTATTGTCAAACAGCGGATTTCAATGCATACTCCCAATAAATTATTTAGAATTATTTAAAAATAAATTATTATATTTGATTATATATTATATTTATTATATTCTTGTCTAAAAGTGCCAATAAAAACATGATAAATAATTTATCAAAATAAATGGTATACCAGCCCAAGCGTATAACATAGGCTTTACTCTTTTTGAAATCGATTGAAACCTGAGTTCAGCAGCCGACATCTATGCTGAGCAATAGGGGCTGGTGACGCGAATGTATAGCCTATCCCTCCCAAATGTCAACCTCACCTTCACGAGGTACCCCCCGTTTAGAACGAACGAGGCTCTGACGACCAAGTAAAGGCGGGATAAACTTTGCATAGGCGAGGAGGAAACTCCTACGCCACGCCGGCCTGGAGGCGGACCGGCAGCCACGGATCCAGGATCGGATGCAGAAGGCCAATCCCCTACTCATCTTTAATCAACGGATTACAGAAACCAAAATAAACAAAGCAAATAATAAGGATTCCAACAAACTGGCGACGACATTTAGCATGAAAAAAGGATCACGAATAGGTTGAGGCCCTATGCTCCACTTAGGAGCCAAAGGAATATATATATATAAATACTATTATAAAAACAAATTCGTTTATAAATGATATTAGTATTGAGCAAGGTTTTTGCCAAAAATATCGCTTACAATTCGCAACTGCTTTAAACATTGTGCCAATAAGTTTTCGAGCTAAATTACTTTTCCTTATTTAGTTGCTTTTTTTAATATTTGAATGAAGTGGGTCGTTCATCAGATACATATAGCGTCATTTAAAGGCGATTTTTTTATTTTGTACAACATTTTAAGATATTATACAGGGTGCTCCATCCTTTATGGCGGTATATAAACATTGAATAAATTTGAGAAAAAACAAACGATTTGTATAAGTGATGCATTTTTATTCGGTTTGGTTCCTTACAATTTTTTTGGAATAGTTTTTTAAAACAATATCAATTAAGTGACCACCTTTATTAGCCATTTTGTTCCAATACCTTTTGCTATCTTTCGGCCAAGAGATTGATTCCACGCTCATAAAATTGTTGATCCTTGCAGGCAAAAAACTGGTGCAAGTGGTGAAAGTTCTCCCATACAAGTAATAAACCGAATAGTCCCAAGGTGCTAAGTCTGGAGAATATGGTAAAATTGGTAGCACATCCCATTCAAGCTGCAAAAGCTTTTGGCGAGTCATTAAACTTGTATGAGGTTTCGCATTATCCTGGTAGAACACTACACCTTTTTTTATTGATCAATTCTGGACTCTTCTGTTTGAGGGCATCACTCAGAATTAATCGTGATATTGTCGGGCAAAAGCTCAAAATAAACGAACCCTTTGAAATTCCACTAAATAGACAACATAACCTTTATTTTGGTGACTATCGGCCTTTTGAGCTGGTTCATCTTTTTTAGACCATGATCTCTAACGCTTTACATTATTGTAAACAACCCACTTTTCGATCAAATTAGTGGAACTTTTTTTGTTGAACTCACGACCTAGTTCATTTTACTGAACAAAATTCAATTGGTTTTTAATACAGCGAATAAAGTGGTTCTTCTCGTTCAGTTGTTCGCTCTTTTAATTAAAAGTACGATGAAAACATTCTAACTGCTAGAGTAGGTTTCCGTTTGAAGGAGGTTACGAACTCGAGGCTTAAAAAATAGTACAAAAACGAACAGCTGTAAAAGAAAGGGCAACTGAATAATAATAAATTAATAAAAAAGAACGATCTAGATGAACTTATGCAGCTCGTTCTTTCAGGTGAATAGTTCTTTTTTGTTCGTTCGTTCATGAACAGAATTTCGACAGAAAAATGTATGTAGATAAGCTTCTCACACCTAAAACTTAGGTCCTAAGTGTTCCTCAAACATTACTACCATATTTTTACATGGCGTAAAAAAATTAAAAAATAGTCTGCCCAAAATATCTAATCTACCTTTTTTTAAATTTCTATTTTATGTACTTTTTTGAGAACATTCACTTACTAATTGATGGTTTTGGCAAACAAGTTATCAAATTAAAGAACTCCGACCCATTGGCGACCAAACCACCTTTCTCCGCACCACTCTACCCCTTGCCTAGAAGCCACCAAATCTGGTAAGCAGGTTCAGTACACTCAACTTCTTATCGAAGTGAAACCCACAAAGCAAAAATTTGCTTTATAATTTCTTTTACAAAATGCTCGTTAAACTTGTAGCACTATCTATTCAGAAGTTAACAATTCGCAGAAGTTTCTTAAAAGCAAAAACAAAACACTTGCTTTATAAGACAAGATAAAACTCATCTGCCTAATCAGAACAAAATATGAATTTACTAATTATAATGTTGAGGGGTTTTTGAGCAACAAAGTTTTGGAGTAGGCTTCATGTTTTTAAGTTGATGTAAAATCTTGACATGCGTTTTTTGTAAAGAAATACTTTTAGGGCCTAAAATCTAGAATAATGCTTTTTAAACTAAGTCCAATAACAAAAACTTACTATCTCTATTTAAAAAATTAAAGTAAATTAAAAATAGAAAATATAACATCGCTCGCTAGATTGATACACCAAAGAAATAGATGGATTATTTTTGAA
Source organism: Chymomyza amoena (assembly GCA_037043745.1). Taxonomy (NCBI): domain Eukaryota; kingdom Metazoa; phylum Arthropoda; class Insecta; order Diptera; family Drosophilidae; genus Chymomyza; species Chymomyza amoena. The sequence continues at coordinate 29,874 of JBAMAX010003432.1, forward strand.
TTTACAGGACATTTCAATACTATAAATGGGTAAAAGGGTTTTAGTCTGGACAACCCAACAATAATATACCCTGACATAGAAGGATTTGGTGGTAAAAAGTAAAATACCTTTGCAAGGCACTGTATGTCTATGTTCAAGTCTTTATCAAAATAAAAAGCAAAATTCTTTTACTAAAGAATGTGCCGATATATCGACTAAAATCGTCAAACTTAATATGTCTGCTTTTAATGCATAACTTATGGGTTCTGAATAGAAATATGCTTTAACGATAAAAAATTTTGAATAGCCAGCATTTTGTAGTCGATACTTCTTCTACGAGGAATTGTGCCGATATATCGACATAAATCGACAAACTTAATATGTCTGCTTATAATGCATAACTTATGGGTTCTGTATAGAAATATGCTTTAACGATAAAAAATTTTGTATAGCCAGCATTTTGTAAGCTATACTTCTTCTACGAGGAATTGTGCCGATATATCGACATAAATCGACAAACTTGATCTGTCTGTATGTTATGGGTTCTGGTTAGAAATAAGCTTTAACGATCCAGCAATTTAAATATCAAGCATTTCGTGGTCGATAAATATTCTATAGAAAATATGCCGATATATCGACTAAAATCGTCAAACTTAATATGTCTGGTTATAATGCATGGGTTCTGAATAGGAATATGCTTTAACGATAAAAATTTGGAATATCCAGCATTTTGTAGTCGATACTTCTTCTACGAGGAATTGTGCCGATATATCGACATAAATCGACAAACTTGATCTGTCTGTAGGTAATGGGGTTTAAATATCAAGCATTTCATGGTCGATAAATCTTCTATAGAAAATATGCCGATATATCGATATAAATCGACAAACTAAATCTGTGCGTTACAGATGCGATATTTTAAATAACTGAATATTCGACAAAGATACTTTGTTCACGATGTATCGTCTATTCGTTCGTGTTGGTGTTTGTCTAATATTGGTGTCGATTTTGATTCCTTATAACCTCTTGATAGATAATCTTAAGAGGTTATTACAAAAATAATTAAAGAAAGTAATAATTAAAGTTGTTATATGAGACAGTTATAGTAAGACCCTAAAAGAACTTATGTTACATTTCCTCTCCTCTATAGTTCTGTCAATTTCTTTTGTAAAACTTATCCGTTGATTATTTGCCAAACAATCGCCTTTATTTTGTTTAAAAATTCTATTTTTACAAATAAACATCGATACCGATATCATTGGTTCATATCGTTCTTTCTATCTGTACCGAATTCAATCGATTAGCACACCAAAAAAACTACATAATCTCCTAAGCGGAAACGGGGCAATACATCGATTAATTAATTTAATAAATTCGATCGTCTCTGCTAGAATATTTCTCTAGCTTTAGTGATCTATGAAATCAAGATGACGTACACTTCTGCCTGTTACACACATTGCACAAACAAGGTTTATTTAAATTTATAAAAATTAGAAAAAACGCATTTGCTAACATTTTAAAGAATTTTAATTAAGTGTTTATTAACTTAACAAACAATGTGTTAAGTATAATTTCACAATTTGCAGTAAGACGAGATCTCGTAAAAACATGTATGTTATTACTTACTCTCGTATTTATTACGCATAAAGTTGAAACCGAGAACTCCCCCTATTCATTTATAGCAACTTAGTTATTTATATGACGCTGATGACTGCAAAGATGACGATAACGATGACGATGACAGTGATACAGTCATTGATATAACTATTTTGACAACTGCTAATATAGATTTTTACGATTTAATTATGTGTGTAAGATATTATAGAGTAATAAGAGGTCGTCGTTGCAGTCGAAATTAGCGGCCAAACACTAAAAATATCTCAACAAACTATTTATTAACAAATTAACTCCATCAACTTTTTGTCACACCCAAAGTTAGTTAAAATATGAATTTTTGAATATATTTGAAAACTAAATAAAATAAACAAATTTTTATGAGTTAATAACGAGTATTTGGAAATTTAAGGGGAGAAACAAGCGAGTAAATCTTACAATAACTTAAGCATAACGAATATTCTAACAAAACAGAGTTATTTTTAGAATACTCCGAAAATTCCTGACCGAGAGTGCTAAAATTAATCTGCAATAGCTTATAAATTATCGAATATAAATCACAAATTAATAACACAGGTCTACAAATACAGGGGTCATGTGAGTTGTTGGAAAGCTAAGAGTCATTTCCGAAGTAATTTGGTGCGTAGAATCCGAATCCGGCGTCAGAACTGGCCCATCACGTCAGGATTTTGAGATATTTGAGGTTATGTACACAAAAAATGGCGTTTTTTCCTACATTTGAGGTTATGTACAGGGCGCAAAAAATTTTTGCGGTCTTTCTTTCCAATTACATCATTTAGTACAACTCTTACCCTTTAATTTAAGGGTTCAAGAGATCAACTACGATTTTTTTTCGCAAAGTTATGGCTTTTCGAAATTTCGAGATATAGCCCTTCGACGTCATTAGCATTTGCAATAAGCCTTTGAGATAACACAGGTCAACATGGTTCAGTTGTTGGAGAGCTATGAGTCATTTCCGAAGTAATTTCGTGCGTAGAATCCAAATCCGGCGTCAGAACTGGCCCATCACGTCAGGATTTTAAGATATTTGAGGTTATGTTATTTTTTGGGTACATAACCTCAAATATCTCAAAATCCTGACGTGATGGGCCAGTTCTGACGCCGGATTCGATTCTACGCACCAAATTACTTCGGAAATAACCCTTAGCTTTCCAACAACTCACATGACCCCTGTATTTGTAGACCTGTGAAATGCTAATGACGTCAAAGGGATATATCTCGTAACTTCGAAAAGCCATAACTTTGCGTAAAAAAATCGTAGTTGATCTCTTGAACCCTTAAATTAAAGGGTAAGAGTTGTACTAAATGATGTAATTGGAAAGAAAGACCGCAAAAATTTTTGCGCCTGACATAACCTCAAATGTAGGAAAAAACGCCATTTTTGTGTACATAACCTCAAATATCTCAAAATCCTGACGTGATGGGCCAGTTCTGACGCCGGATTCGGATTCTACGCAAATTACTTCGGAAATGACTCTTAGCTTTCCAACAACTGAACCATGTTGACCTGTGTAATTGACCTTTCCAGCAATAAAATTAAAAAAGAACCCAAAGGTAAAAATCAAAACATTTCGAAAAAATAAGTTTTTTGCTAATTTTTGTAATTCGGAATGATCTTATCTTTGGTTACAAAAAACCCCGTTTACATCAGACCTTTTATAAAGAAAAAAATTTGTCATAGTGCTGCATTTAAATATTACATTACGATATGATCATAAAAAATAATTTTGTTTTGAACGATCCGTCATATTGTATATAATGAATTTAGAATCAAAAATTAAATTAAAAATTTAAAAACCCCCGAAACAAGAACTTAAGTAATTTTCATTTAAAAAGTAAAAAATAATAAAAGAAACTTAATGTTAAAGTACCTAAGAATCTATTAATAATTCTAAAAAAATACGTCGCGTTGGGGGACACGCGAGGGCAGACGTCGTTGACGGTCGTATATTACATGCAAATTTTTTGAAGTAATTCTTTGAAAGTTTTTGAAGTATTTTCTAAATTTGGTTTTTTAGTTAATCTTTGTTGCTTAATTAGACTATTTGTATTCAAATTGTTAGCTTAGGAGCGGTCCCCCAACGCGACGTATTTTTTTTAGAATTGTTAATAGATTCTTAGGTACTTTAACATTAAGTTTCTTTTATTATTTTTTACTTTTTAAATGAAAATTACTTAAGTTCTTGTTTCGGGGGTTTTTAAATTTTTAATTTAATTTTTTATTTCATACTTTTTATAGGTAGGTTACGTTAAGTTAGACTTTAGTATATTATAATATACTTACTATAATTTAGATTCTTGTTAAGGTATAGATTACATTTAAGGTCAAGCTCGTTTGCTTTTTTTACGCATTCTCTCCACTTTCACTCCCCACAACTTTTAAACGGCTCAACCGATTTTCATCAAACATGTCTAGGAACACTCGCACATAAGTCACCTTAAATACAAAAATAAACTAAATTGAAATCACTGCATGCGTTCGGGAGTTATGATGCCACAGACAGACAGACAGACAAATTTTAAGCCAATCGGACAAAGTTGATGTTTTTAACTTCAAATGGCCATAACTTCTAAACGAGAAGAGATAGAGCAAAAATAACCTCAGATCGAATCAGTGACGTCGTCAGCTACAATTGGACCAAATTTTAAGCCAATCGGACAAAGTTGATGTTTTTCTCCCCACTTTCACGGGGAGTCGGGGGTTAAAAATTGGCAGAGTGGACGCTATATCTGTTTACCATATCCTTAAAACAAATTCCAACTTTAAAACTACTTTCGCGTGCTTTGGGGGTTGTATAATATTACTCCAATATGGAAAATCTAAAATTCGCAGATATTCTGTGACGTAATCATGAATATAATCCGAAATTTTGGTTGCTCTAGCTCATAACAAATCTACGATCTACGCGGCTAAGCATTAAATCCAATGGATCGAAGAAAGCAGAGTGTGACACCCTTGCCAAAAGAAGGACATCCCTCCTCGGCGAGTATAGAATGTCACCCGTCTAGATCCTCTTGAAATAATTTTGTTTTTCGCTCACTCTTCTCCAATAGTACTTTTTATTTATAATATTGTATTGTTAACGACCTTAGAACATGCTTTAATTGCCAACATCCTTACAATAAAATTATTTAATTTAAAATAATTCTCCGGACCCCTCTGTTTTAGTAAAAATTTCAGGGAAATTAATTTATTTTGGATATTATATTATATAGAATATAGAGTATATATAACATCCTTACAATGCAAATTTTAAATGTAAACTTAGTTTTGGGAATCTTCTGTTTTAGTAAAGACTCTAGGCAAAATAATTTGTTTTTGATATTATATAGTAGTAGTCAGAATCCTGCGCAGTTCCTTAACGATTTTAAAGAAATGTGTACTTAATGATAATTAACAAAGAAATTGGAAGGTCTATAGCTATAAATCAAAAAAATTCTGGTGAAGGCGCTTTTATATAGCATCTAAAATTTACAGCAAGTAAAAAACTAGGGCTTCAGGAGCATCTTCGGCTCCTAGCTCTTTCTATTCACGAGGTAACACATACAGAACAACTGACAATCAAACTGCCAGATATGACTAAATCGAGATATTTTGCCATACTTTGAATCGTCGTACTTTACTTTATAGAAAATATTTGCCTTTTCAAGTTTTAGAAGTTTACTTTTATCCAAATTTTTTGAAATACAAGCAACATATGCTTTTTTGAGGGAGCAGTATAGTTTAAGATAGAAAGAGAATATATTTGTCTAATCTTCCTAATGAAGAGTTCAATAAAAAGAGCTAGGCTCGTTTTGGGAAGATTTGTCAGACTGCGCTGAGGAAGTGGTTTCCCAGAAGTTTTTTTTTTGGGTGCGTTTTCTAAGAGGTTCGGAGCTGTCGCAGAAAGTAAGTTTGTTTTAATAAAAATTTCCTTACACATAAGTAATACGTTTTCTTACTTTTCTTTCGTTTATTTAAAGAAATATCTACAAAATGTTTAAAAACTTTGGGATTCATTATATCATTGCTACTCGTGTCCTTAAATATTTAAAAAAATAATGGCTACATTTCAGATACCATAGTACTATATGCGCACACAGTAAAAATATTACTAATCGAAGTTTAAAATCTATTTTGAAAATTTATTTAATATTTTAAATTAAACCAAAAATTTTTTACGTTAGTTTATTGGTTAGTAAATTGGTTAGAAATTTGTCTAAAAACTCCTTAAATGTAGCCCAAAAATAAATGTGAGTTGAAATTTCTGCTAAAAAATTGAATTGCTATGAAGAATTCTTCTGATAAATAAAAAAAATAACTTAATAGCGAAAAGTTTATTGTAACGAAGTTCGTTATAGAGAAGTTTGACTGTATTTGGCAAAGTTGTATAGGCTTCTTAGCGTTTTCGCTTTCACCAAAGTTTAGTGACAATTAATTTTAATGACAATATGATTTAATGTTTTAAAAACATAGCGATGTAATAAATTAATAATAAAAAAATAAAGAATTTAGTTGTTTTTAAAAAAACTGCGAAGTTTATTTCTTAAAATTTACTGAAAAAAAATTAATTTTTGTACGTTTTAAAAATATTTTGTAAAAGGTGGCAAGTTTTGGGAGCACTTATTGGTGTATAAGAATGGAAATCTGTAAATACCAAAAGTTTAAGTTCCGTCTACATCTAAAATTTGTAAAATTTCTTGCTTTCTGATACGTTTTACTCAAAAAATAGTTTTTTGTATTCTTGGAAATCGTTCAAAAGCAACTAACATTTTATGCGAATATAATTGGATATATTTTAGAAATTTACAGCGGCGTTGCGTAAGCAAACTTAATTGTTTTAAATAAATGCTAAAAATTGTACTACTCAAAAATAGATATCCGAAAAAGTGAAAAATTCATTTTCTAAAATGCTTGTTAAAAGGTAGGAAAATAAATTTTGAGAGCACTTATTTATTGGAAATCTGTAAATGCCAAAACTGCTCTCGGGTGCTTTTAACTCAAAAAATAATATTTCATATTATTGGGAATACATTTTGATAGCACTTAAATTTTATTATTATTATTGAAAGCTCAAGATTGGATATTTTTTTGCAATCGAGTGCTCGAGTAACTCAAAAATTCGTATTTTATATTTTTCGGAATAATAAGGATTAAACGACCAAAAGACAACACTTAAAAATCATCAGCTAGTTTGGGATTACGTATAAAATTCAGAATTCCTAGAATTTATATAGTTGGGTATAACAAAATTTACACAAAACTAATTGATCCAAAAAGTTTATTTGATAACAATAACTTACACAGCCCAAACGATGTAGGCAGCTTTTGATAGGAAGCCCATTTTGTAGTGCGCCGAAAAGCCTTGAGCCACAAAATCTTAATCATGCCGTTGGGGATGCTATTCGCGCTGGGGATTCTCTTTATATATTTTTGTTTGTACAAATACACACACACCAAAAAAAAAAAAAAAAAAAGAAACACACAAACTGTGTATATGTATATTGTTTTTTTGTTGTTGTTGTTGTTGTCGGGAATCACTTTTTGACACTTTCCGTTACGATTTCAATATGTTGACAGCCCAAAAGCTTCTGTTCAATATTGCAACACGCACAAATATGAAGAGACGAGACCAGACAAGACCAGTCCGGAGCAGAGCAGAGTTGTAGTAAAGACGCGCGTAGACGCGAACGAGTGACGTAGGCAGGCAAACAGGGAACCCAAGCGACCGGCAAACTTAACTCGGGAGTAGTAATAACATAGATAAACGGACGTAATACTCTAAATGCTGCCGCTGCTGGTGGTTGCTGAGCGTAGAATGGTCGCGTTTTTGGAACGCCTAGCCGATAAATATGAAATGAAATTAACCGAAAATAAAATAACAACAAAAAAGAAAAAAAAAACAATGCGAGCTGCGGCAGCAAGAACGGCAAATGAATTTATGTATTTAATTATTTTTTTATTTTTTTGTGCATTGAGCAATGCGCCGCTGCCGCTGCCGACGCCAACGACGACGACGCAGCCGAAGTTACTGCCAAGTGTTCGGCTGATCAATACGGAGTCAGCCGAAGTTTAACGCCGCGTTAAAGTTCTAAGCGGGAGTCACGCTGCCCAAGAACTTGGCGGCAGCGGAAGGCCTACGCCTCGCTGCAGTCAGCTGTGCAACGAATGTTCGTTTGGACGATCGATTTTTATGTTAGGCATGGTCAGTGGGCCTGGGTCTCGGTCTGGGTCTGGGTCTCGGTCTGTGTCTGATGGGGTGGTGCTGTTGACTCACACTTGGCATAGTCTTTCGATTAAGCTAGCCATAAACGTCATGATAATAATAAGCTAAACAAGAATGCGTTTGTCTGTTTGGTCATAGTTGTCAACGTTGGGGTGTCATCGTTAGAGGTTCGTCTTGCCCCGCCCTGTCTCTCTAATTACATGCCAATTAACGACGTTCAACAGCTGACGCCTCACCTATTGTTGTTATACGCACATAAACTAAACAAAAAAAAAAAAAAGGAAACTATGGAAAGTAGTCAAAGTTTGTGTACCCTTCAAAATTCAAAACAAAATTTTTGATAAAATCAGGGGCGCATCTAGGATTTAGTCTTGGGAGGCTTTGAAATGTATAACCAACAGAGCTCGCAAAAGACTCAATCTATTTTTCTCACTTTTGGGAGGGAATCCGGAACCAAAACCGGTACGTGGCACTAGTAAGATTACACTCAACTATAATATACCCTACACTCTCCTTAATTTTCCTTTTTTTTTTTGTTATACGCATTAAACTTAATAAACAACTATTGAAGCTAGTGAAAGTTTGTATACTCTTAAAAATTCAAAACAAACAACAATTTTGATACATGTACTAGGTTGGGCGCACGCAGGTGCGGATCTAGGATTTGGTATTAGGAATTATTTAGTTTAAAGTGTGTATATATCACAACTCGTAAAGACTCAATTCATTTTTGCAACAATAGGGCGGGGCACCGGAAACAATTTTACACTCGACTATGATATACCCTATACTCTCCTTAATTTTCTAATCTATTATTTTACGCATACTTATAAAATAAAAAGTGTTTGAAGCTAGTCAAAGTTTGTGTACCCTTAAAAAGGCATTTTGATCAAATGGTTTTGGGTTCTGCCAAAAGGAGCGGTTACAGTCGACTTATATATACGCTTTGTTTAATTTCCTCATCAATTGTTATACGCACATAAACTGAACAAGAAACAAACTATTGAAGCTAGACAAAGTTTGTATACTCTTAAAAATTAAAAAAAAAAAAAAATATTAAATTAAGTTTGGTGCACGCAGATCGGATCTAGGATTTGACCTTGGGATGGTATATTATATATCAGAGCTTAAAACAGAATTCAACACATTTTCCCTGCTTTTGGGAGGGTCCGCACTCGAAGCTAGTCAAAATTTGTATACCCTTAAAAGTTCGAACAAGAAAAATGTTTATAATATTAAATTAGGTGCATGTAAGTGGCGCAGTTATAGTTGACTATAATATACCCTACACTCTACTTAATTTTCTTATCTATTTTTATAAACTAAGTAAAAATTTGTTGAAGCTTGTCAAAGTTTGTATACGCTTAACAATAATTTTGATAATACAAAAAAAAAAATGTTGATCAAATGGTATTCGTTACAGCCAAGCGGAGCGGTTACAGTCGACTAATGTATACGCTTTTCTTATTTTCCTCAGCTATTATTTTTTGATCACAAACTAAATAAAAAGCTAGCCGAATTTTGTCTGCTCTTAAGAAATTAAACACAAAAAAAAGTTGATAATTTTTGTTGTATTAAGGGGCACACCTAGTGTGAAATTTTCAAAAAATAAATTTTTTTTTCCATATTTCTATAGTTTATACCTTTAAAAATAACATACTAAAATTTTAAATCGATATCTTAAATAGTTTTTGAGTTACAGCCATTTAAAAGAGTAGCCGCTCTATAACAGTGAAAACGATAATTTTATCTTTAAGGGGCACACCTAGTGTGACAACCTAAAAAAAGGCCATTTTTGGGAATTAATAAAAAGAAAACTAGTGAATCCATCTATTTAAAATTTTGAGGGTATATTTATACATGTTTTGAGAATACACAGTAAAATTTTTGAAATAAAATATTAAATATTTTTGAAATGACGCGCGATCTCAGGTATATACCAACTATCTAACTGCCGAGCGGCTACTCTTTTAAATGGCTGTAACTCTAAAACTATTTAAGATATCGATTTAAAATTTTAGTATGTTATTTTTAAAGGTATAACCTATAGAAATATGGAAAAAAAAATTTATTTTTTGAAAATTTCATACTAGGTGTGCCCCTTAAACGCGTTTTTCTCGAAACAGCATTTTTCGAATTTGCTGGAGTGATTACTCGAAGACAAATGATCCGATCGCTATCAATTTTTTTTTGCATCTCCTCTATACAGTTCTCCATACGATGAACCTCCAGTTTTTTGATCTGATCAAAAATCGAATTTTGGGAGGCCAAAAACGACCAAAATTTTGGGAAAAATTTAACTTTTTTTTTCAACATGCCGCCATTTTGTCAATTTTCGATTTTTTTGTTCGCCCGAGGTTCATCGTACAGACAATATGTTTTAGTTTAAGGAGAATTTTTTTTTTAGGTTTTATCAACGGAGAAGGCTGCAATCACTCCAGCAGTGGAGGAACTTTTTTTTGGCGCCGCCGGAGATCGCGTGTCATTTCAAAAATATTCAATATTTTATTTCAAAAATTTTACTGTGTATTCTCAAAACATGTATAAATATACCCTCAAAATTTTAAATAGATGGATTCACTAGTTTTTTTTTTTATTAATTCCCAAAAATGGCCTTTTTTTTTGGCTGTCACACTAGGTGTGCCCCTTAAGAATTAAGGCACAAAAAAAGAACAAGTGGCTCGGTATTAGTTGACTTTATATACCCTACAGTCTGTTTCATTTTCTCATATTTAAAAAATGGCGTACGTAAAATCGGGCGCGGACGACTTTAGGATACCCTGTACCACTAGCTTGTAATAAAGTCCGATTTCTTCACAAAAAACCAAAAACAGAAGAATTTTTAAGCAAAAAATTTTTTTTTGGACCGATCGTTCCTATAGGAGCGATATGATATAGTCAACCGATTTCAATAAAATTTGACACAGTTCTTAAATACCTTAAAAAAGATCGGACTGCCGAATTAAGTTTAAATATCTTTACAAACAAACGAAACACATCGAATTTTGTATAAAAAACGTGTTTTTGGACCGATTGATCCTATGGGAGCTATATGATCTAGTCAACAGATTTGGAATAAATTCAGTACAGTGCTTAGGAACTATAAAAAACTCACGAATGTCAAATTTGGTCCCAATATCTTAACAAACAAACGAAACACAACAAATTTTGTTCAAAAATCGATTTTTTGGAAGATCGGACTTATGGGAGCTATATGATATAGTCAACCGATTTTGTTCAAATTTGGCACATTGCTTAAGTGCTCTAAAAAATTTCCAAACGCCAAATCTGGTTACGATATCTTTGTTATAAAACGAAATATAACGAATTTTTCTTTAAAAAAGTTATTTTGGCCGATCGGTCCTATGGGATCTATATGATATAGTCAACCGATTTTGATGAAATTTGGTACAGTGATTGGGAACTATAAACTATATAATATAACTTTCGAATACCAAATTTGGTTACGATATCGTCATAAACAAACGAATTATTCATCTAAAACTTTTTTTTTTTGTCGATGTCGTCTCGAACACCCCTAGGGGACCTATATAATTTAACCCCGATATCAAAAAAATAAAATAAACTTGTATCCTATGGAATAATATGGGATCTAATGTGAAAGTTTGGTAACTCTAGCTCTTACCATCTCTGAGATCTAGGCGTTCAAACGGACGGACGGACAGACGGACATGGGTATATCGACTTCATATCATAACCAAATTTGGTATTAAAAGTTTTTTATGGTTCCCAAGTACTGTACCAAATTTCATCAAAATCGGTTGACTATATCATATCGCTCCTATAGGACCGATCGGCCAAAATAACTTTTTTAAATCAAAATTCGCTATATTTCGTTTTTTAGTAAAGATATCGTAACCAGATTTGCCATTAAGAAGTTTTTTTTTTGAGTACTTAAGCAAAAAACCAAATTTGAACAAAATCTGTTGATTATATCATATAGCTCCCATTGGTTTTTGAACAAAATTTGTTTTGTTTCGTTTCTTTGTAAAGATATTGAGGCCAAATTTGGTATTCGTAAGTTTTTTATAGTTCCAAAGCACTATACTTAATTTAATCAAAATCGGTTGACTATTCCATATAGCTCCCATAGGACCATACAAAAAACGAATTGTTTGTAAAGAAATTTGAACCAAATTCGGTGAAGATTTTCAAGGTATCAAAGCACTGTGTCAAATTTGATTAAAATCGGTTGACTATATCATATAGATTCCATAGGAACGATCGTTCAAAAAAAAATGTTTCTTAAAAATTCGTCTGTTTTTGGTTTTTTATCATGAAGGAACCGGATTTTATTGCAAGCTAGTGGTACAGGGTATCCCAAAGTCGTTCGCGCCCGACTTTATGTACGAGATTTTTAATTCTGTATTTATTTATGTACCTTAGTTTTTTGAAATTGATCTAATTTGATCAAAATCTTTTGGCCACTTCGGGAGCTATGGGCAGATATTAGAAGTCCACTAAGAAATAGCTTTCTGCAGACATTTTTCTTATTAACTGATAAAACTAATGAGTTTTTTCTAAAATCGGTTGGCAATGTGTAGTCCAAATTCAACCTATAATTAACACATATCTAAAGCTACATTCTTCAAAATCAGTACGTATACACATTTAGCTTACAATTCACGGTTAATACGATAAGTACAGCGTATAGACTAGTCAGGATACCCCACTTGTTACATTTATAAATTTCTACATTTTCGTATATATAATAAATAGTAACTTTATCACCAAAAATGTCAGCCAACTCATAGCTGCCAAAATTCCCATAATAATCAGCTGTTTCATTAAAACATGTAGCAGAAATCATCACAAAAGCACTCGAGGCACAGTTCGAGATTGTTGTGCACCAAACATTTCACCACGCCCGCATTTAGTACATCCCAAAAACGGAAGCTAAACAGTCGGCTTCAATGCAAACCCAACAACCACAACAAACAGACCGAATACAAAACGCGCCCACTGTCTAGGAGCCGTTGTGCCCTTTGCTAACCAATGAACTGGAATGGAAATCATGCAGAATTCATTCAGATACTCAAGTGTCATTATATGTAGCATAGTAGTCACCATATAGACGTCGTAGTCGCCGTCATGCAGCCGTTTCGTCAATGGGTCAAATAACAAAAATAAATATTCGAGTCGGAATTGAGCTACCCAACGTTTTATGTCAAAGCTTTGGTTGTTGAGACGAGATGCCATAAACGATGCGGCAACTGCCACACCCCCATATTCGGGTTAAGCATTAGCCAGCTGGGACGCATGCGCCCCAGCCCAAAAAAAAAAAACGAAAAATCGGCAGCAATGGCAGGCAGAGCGTCCGTCTATAAATTATGGCTTATTGGAAATGTTTATTTTTACATATGTACTGCATATGTAGAAACAAGCGAGGGTGGGCTGAAAAGTCAGCGCAGAAAATTTGATACAGCGCCAGGAGTTGATTATTGAGACAAATTTAGTGTATGTAATTTAAAACTGGATTTCTTTTTATGCAAGTAGAAAACAAATTATGAAATCAACATTAAAAAAAGACATGGGGAATCTACATCGCTGATTATCCAGCATTAAGAATATGACTTATCGTGCACTTATCTCAAAAGCCACAGTAAAATGCTTCTAAATAGGAACAGGCCATGAATCAACAAACTGCATAAATGAAGAACCTGCGTAGGAATAAAACGCATCTTTTGGTCATGTTTGATATCTCTAACTCTTATTCTTGCTAAGATCTAGGCGTTCTTACGAACAAATGGAGGTCGTTCAAGCGCTACTCATGATTATGACAAATATTTTATAGATCTTAAGGTCTACCCTGAATCTTTCTTTATATTACATTCATTCCATAAATCTATAATACCCTTGCCCTTATGGTAAAGAAGAACAGAAGTAGAAGGTGTTTCGATCGCGAACGGACTTGACTTTTCCAAGAAAGAGTAGAAGGATAATCTTGTTCGAGTTGAGCAATTTTTGAATTATTCGATGTTCCAACTCGTTTCCGGATTTTCATTCCTTATGTCGTCTTCAAAGGGGTCCATTAGTTATTATTATTGTTATTATACTATACTAGATTTGTGCAATGTATGTAACGTAAAGAAAGGAGCGCGGCAGACCCCCCAAGTCTGCCAAAATTCTTATCATAACCTCGGGTAGCGATTGAGCCATGTTCGTTCGTCCGTCCGTCCGTCCGTACGAATGAACGCCTAGATCTTGGAGACTAGAAAAGCTAGAAACACCAAACTTTTCCAGCTGGAGCGCATATTTCCTCAGAAGATGAAGTTTGTTGGATCATGTCATGTACTCCGCAGTAGATTTTCGCGGTTTTTGGCAACACCATTCAATATTTTCATCTAAAATTTAACAGATTGATGAGTTATTTTTTTACGCCCATGTATGTCAAAAATGAACAAACAAACCACACCCCCCATATACTTTAAATAGCTTCTTTGACGTAACTTTCGAGTTTCATCACAATCGGAAACACAATTTTCGGAACTTATAGGTATAAGTACACTGTACAACAGTGATTTAGAACTTTTCAATTGACCTAGTGTACGTTGTAGGTCTTGACGAGTAGATCACGATAGTGATACGATATCTTCATGAACAAACGAATTATCCATCTAAAACTTTTTTTTTGTCGATGGAAAGCGTCGTAACTTAAAAATGTATCGACCGATTTTAATAAACCATGACTTTTCTTACTCGGAATTAATATTTCTTTAAGATTAAATGTAAAAAAGTAAAGGTGTTTTAACAAAATGTTATATAAAAATGAATTCAAAGTGTGAAAAACAAAAAAAAAATGTGTAAATCTTAGATAACTTTTAAAAAATCTCGTAGTTGCTTTGTATGAAGTATAAACAAGTGTATATCATCTTAAAGCTTGAACCTTCTTCTTTCCAAAACCGTAAAGCAATCGAAAATCGGTTGAAAAATGGCAACGTTGTGATTTTGGGAGTGATCGCAGTACTCGAAAAACGGTTTTTAAGCAATACCTTGCGATTTTGGGGGTGTTAGACAATTTTGAAACACACTATCGTGATCTACTCGTCAAGACCTACAACGTACACTAGGTCACTTGAAAAGTTCTTTGATTTTTTTGATTTTGTAGTACTGTGTTATTGAATTTGACAAAAAAAAAATTAATTTCATTTGGAAAGTTCTTAGTAATATGCAGAAACAATTTTTTCGAGAGAAAATATACACTGTCGGGCACCGCCTCGACTGTACCACATTTTTTTTTAATTGTTTCAGTAATCAGGTTTGAGTTCAGATGAGTGCGTGTTTAGCCCAAACAAACTAAAATGGTGCTGAGGCTGGCAACTAGACTACCTCCAAGATTCTAGGAACGCTGGAGTTCTGTAGCAAAGAGGTATTAAATTTTGATTTCTCATTTATATCCCGGGACGTCTAGGTGGTAAAGCACCAACCGGATAAGTCGCCGACCGTGTCGTAGTAAAGGGGCTAAGTAGATACTATGATCACGAGAACGATGTCGGCGGTAGCAAAGCTACCGGCAGGGCCTCCCATACTGGCAAAATCAAGCGGAAGCTTTCAAGGCTAATTGCAGCCTACAATAATCGGGGTAAAAATATGCATTTTGCCAATATTTTGATATGAGGAAGACATCTCCCAAAGGAGTGTTTTGTAGTTTTTTTACCGCAGCATTCAGGAATTTGTGCGCCGTTCCGTAAGTGTGTCTAATACTTGGAATTATCACAGCACAACAGAGATCAAATAACGGTCAAGGTAATGTACTTCTTATAGACCTCTCTTAGGGCCTTTTTTGTCAAAACGGAATGCCCTCATATTATTATTAAAAAAAAATCGGGTTCGTCAATCAAAGCATTTTCATTATCTGTTTTGGGATAGCTGCAGCCGTATTGAAGGTCCACAAAGACTCCAGCATGTCAGTATTCCAACATAACACCAAAAAAAGTTATTTCGAACGTTTTTGAATCATAGATTCGGATTCAGCAACCTTAAAAACATATAATAAACATGCTCAGAAAGCCGGTTTTTGTTGAAAACAAAGTAATGCGTGTAGACAATTAATCTTCAAGCTGCCCTCGTATATAAGAGTTGAAGCTGGAACTCTTTTTGTGTGTGTGTTGTTGAATTTCATGCACTTCTATATATTTATAATGGAGCGGTCACATACAATTTAATATAATACATAAATATATAAAGTATATACAATATATTCGATCAGTAATTTTTGAAACAGTGGGTCAGTAACTACAAAAAAAGGAATTTGGTCTGCGCCAAGTTTTCTAGGTTTTCAAGGGCTCTTTGAATAGGAGGTTGGCTAAAAAATTTGATTTAGATTATTATAATGGCGTATTTCATTTGTTAATAAAGATATTATTTCCAAATTTAAACAAGTTGGAGTTTCCAAACACTGTGGCACATGTTATCAAAATCGGTACACTATGTCCGATGTGTCATATAGAACCGAAAGGTCAAGCAAATAGTATCCTGATTTTGGTCTATTTGTGAAGATATTGTAACCAAATTTGGCGTAGGGAAATCTTGTCAAATAGAAACAATCGCAAAAAATACGTTTGTTAATAAAGATACCCAAATCAACAGATTACATAACACCAGTAATGGACTTCAAGAAGAGGTTCGACGTCAGATTCCCGACGCGAAAGGAGTGGGATATGAACAGGGTAATAAGAGCAGACGCAGCTGCAATCTATACTGACGGATCCAAGATGGATCGCGGTGTAGGAGCAGGGGTCTACTCGGACGAAATCGAAGTATCTCTCTCCTATCGCCTAGGCAACAGAAACAGCATCTTCCAGGCGGAAGTCTTTGGCATCAGAGAAGCATGTAAGGTGCTGAATAATCATCCGAGTCAGCTGGCGGAGGTGTGTATATTCTCCGACAGTCAAGCAGCTTTGCTGGCGATCAAATCGCCAACCGTAAACTCAGAAATCATCAAACAATGCAAAGACGATCTAAATGCCCTTGCAAGCAGAATGATCATCGCTCTCGTATGGGTTCCCGGACATAGGAACGTATACGGAAATGAAAAGGCTGATGAAGTAGCGAGAAAAGGTGCATTAGATGGCGAAGCAGCGGAGGTAGCTGTCAAATACCCACTCAGCGCTATCAAGAGAGAACTTCTTCTGCGAGCTCAGAACAAGGCTGAAACCAGATAGAAAAATATGGGCACTTGCAAGATTGCAAAGGAAATTTGGCCGCGATACGACAAGCGTAAAACGGCCGAACTACTAAGCAAGCCAAGAACAATGATCTTCAGAATAGCATCGACAATAACCGGACACTGGCCGTTAGGAGACCATGCAAAGAAAATGGGCTGGCCCTACAACGTCAGATGCCGAAGCTGTGACCAGGAGAACACAGAAGAGACAGTTTACCATTATTTATGTGAGTGCCCACGATTGGAGTCCTTACGCCACAGAGCACTAGGAAACTTCGCGTTAGGAAGCCTACGTGACTTGGCAGATAAGAACTTAGACGACATCAGCAGGTTTATTATCGGATCGAGATGGTTTGAGTAAACCGAACAGCAGTGGTTTCCCATAAGTGGTGTAACAAAATGGCGCATTAGCGCTAATTGAGTTTGAATATGTTGTCACTCAAACGGCACCCAAAGCAACCAACCAACCAAAGATACCCTAACCAATACTGTATCATTCGAAATGGGTTTATATATTAATTTGTTTGTTGTAATAGAACAGTGTATCTCAAATTCGTTGGCGCCAATTTAGCGTCTGCCATTTTTTTTACGAACTTAAAAATTAATATATTAAAAAAAAAATGTGTTCTATTTGATGACCAAAAAAATTCTGCTTTGGATAAACTCAAAACTTACGCTTACATAAAGCGCGAAATATGAATGAATACGTCTGGGGAAGCCTTTTGGACAATACTGTTTGACATATGAAAATGTAAGCAATTCCATTTGAATGGATTTGGTGTTGGCCACATTGAATCTAATAAAAGTTTGCCATTAAAATACAACTACGAAAAAAAATAAGCCTTGTTTACTGATAAGTCTATTTTTGATAGACTCCAACTTAGGTATACTCTACTAACCAATGTGGGTGCGAACCATAGACGCAGATTATAGGCTGACCACCAACTTCAACTTGGAAATATTGGATGCAATGAAGCGTGAAAATTTGTTTAATTAAATTCAATTAAAAAACTACAAACTCAAACGCGCCAAGAGGCCACAGCAGCTGTCGTCTCGGCTAGTCAGAGATCTTTGGAATCAGTGTGCCAAGTCAGCCGAAACAGCTAAGCCGTTTATCTTTAAACAAATTTTGAGATTAAGGTCAAAAATGCATGTGAATTTCCTCAATATTTGTGGTCAAATCAATTCTTTATGTATCTAGATAGTATATCTATCTATCTATCGATATATATAGTAGTTATATTGAGTAGTATAAATATGAACAGCTCTGATTTGTAATTTGCCATTTGAAAATTTGTTAACCTTGCAGCTGGTTAGTTGGTTATGGTTGCTATTGCAACGACCTTGAAGTCTTGCATTTAATATAATTTTCAAAAGCAATTAACACACATGCAGTGCCACGGAGGCAACTCCATTTGGTCGCATGGCGTGCACTGAAGCAGGACGTTGGTTAGCAAGCAAACACGATGATGATGATTACAATGATGACGCACTGTGTGCTTGGTGGCCAACACGAGCAATGCAATTAGGCCAATACGGTTATGAAGCCTTCAACAAATGACCGACAAGTGCATGCCGCCAACTATGACTTAAGACATATACAGAGTATAAAGTATATGGTATATATATACTTCTAGATGTGCACGTGTGGAGTATTTTATTTACTATTAACACATTTGCAATATAAACATATTTCTCATATGCTTGCTAATCAGGCTCATTAGAATTTTGACGGCTCTTACATTCCTCTAATTTACAAGTTATCACCAAAGCTAAACAAATTTCTGTGTTGTAAAGCGGCTTTAAAATTCAAATTTTCCGCCAACGTTCACGTCACTCACCTAAGTAAAATGGTCAATTGTAGGTCGTGACCCAGACGCTCCAGTGCGGGCACGCCTTCAACACGCAGTATATTGATTTTCTCACGCAACGAACGGGATACCGTATGTTGTCCCTGGCGTTCGCGCAATATCTCCAAAATATTCGGTTGACGTAGGAACGCAATGACCTGTCAAGGCAAAACCATAGAGTTAGTATAATTCGGTACATAAGCAGCTGACAATTAATCTACCTTTTCATTATAAGCAACTGGCACATCCTCATAACCAGAAGCTGTGGCACCACCGCCAGCAGCGCCACCACCACTCAAGCTGAGCGCACATGCAATGGCTGCTGCTGTTGTACAATTATGTCCTGCCACGCTACTCCGATTGCTGATACCGCTGCTTGTGGGTCTTGGCGGTGGCAACGGTGGCACACCAGAAACCGAGGCCGACGTTGAAGCCGATGTTGAGGAAGCTGTTGAGTTTATATGGCCACTTGTGGCCGACAAGCAATTGCCATCGACCAGATCCGACAGATGTGATGTTGTTGGATTTGTATGCAGCTGTTGCTGAAAATACTGCTGTTGTTGGCGATGCCGTACTACGCGTGGACAATCCACAGGCAAACGTGGATCCATAAACGAAGTCTTGCGATGCTGATGATCAATAAAGAACTGCTTGCCTGACTGATCCAACTTAGTCTCCCAGCAAGAGGGCAGCTCGCGGCTCAATAGCGCAAAAGTATTAACCAGCGCAACAAGATCTTTATTATACTGATAGCGTTGAAAGCAATGCGGATCCCGTCTTATCCGTATGACCATATGCTTAAGCGCTGCATTGCGATTGTATATGGCCAGCGCTGCTTCATTGGTGTGCAGCAATGAGTAAAAATCGGGCCGACATAACATTAAAACGGCTGGATGTATGGCCTGTGTTTGACCAGACGACTGTTGTACATTGGAGCTGCGTGCCGGTGAGCTATTACCCAGTGCATGGTGTATATTATAAAGCTGCGGATGATTTAGTGGCTGTCCATTGTTGGCCGGCTCGTTGTTGTGTAGCGATAGACGATTCTCATTGGTTATGGTGCGCCGTATGGACTGATAACGACGATCGAGTTGCTGGCGATGATGTTGCTCTCGTCCCACCGGTCCGGCATTGGGCGCTGAACCATTGCTGCCCGGTCGCTGCCAGGAGGTAGTACGAGTTGTATGATCTATATAGAATATGCGTCCGTGGCTGTCCATACGCGCCTCCCAAGCAGGTGGCAACGGTGGTTCAGCCGTTGTTTGTTCCACAGGTTCGGCAAACAATCCACCACTTCCACGCATAAGTCCAGCACCGGCCGCTGCTGCTGCTGCCGCGGCGGCAGCTGCGCTACGCTCAGGTATTGAAGGCAGCCGTGTGCTGGTTATATGCACCACATCATTATCATCAGCCAGCTCTATGCTAGCGTGTGCATTGCTGTCTTCTGCTGTACTGGCGGCACTGCCGGCTAACTGCACTATGTCTGCCGTGCGTATGTGCTGCTCCGCCGTGGACGTTCCGCTGCCAGCAAAGGAAGCTGCAGCATGCGTTGATGGCGGTGTTTGCAGATAATTATATTCGAATTGACTAGATTGCGGCGGCAGATAGGTCTCCGCTGCGGCAGAGTTGGCAGTGACAGCTTGAAGGCGTGCATGGCGACGTGCGTGATGTGTAGGCGTGGGCGGGCATATTAGTCCAATAGCGCTGGCAGGGCCTATGCCGCCGCCAACACGTTTTAGCAGTCGTTGCTGCGGGCGTGCATGATAAGTGGTGGGAGTGCCTGGTAGTGCAGTGGCGGCGGCGGCCAAAGCATCTCCAACGCCGCGTCCGCGAGTAGGTGAATGCTGCTCCGGACTAAGGCTTACATCCAGTGGCGAGGCGCTGCGTGTAGAGCAGCCGGACGGTGGACTACGCTGACGTTTTGGTGAAAGCAACAGTCGTGGCGAGGAGCTTGTTGTGCCCACATCATCGCCGGGGGGCATATTCGATGGCTTGCCATTGGAAAGGGCACGCGTCAATGGGCGATGTTGACGCAAATAAGGGAATTGTGAACTATTTTTTGCGGAGCCATTTGAAGCAACATTGCTTCCAGTTGCAGCGCTTCCGTTTCCAGTTCCACTGCTGCTGCTGCTATTATGTTCTTTGAGCGGAAATGTGGGAAACTCATAGGTATCATTGGCGGGCACCTTTTTAGTGCTAATGGTATTAATATAGCTGTCGGGTCCAATCTTTTTTTTTATCAACGGCTTAAAACGCATGGGTGGCGGCGTATTGCTACTGTTTGCACCCGCTGACATGGGCGGGCTAGACTCATTACTTAGCAAACGCAGTGGAGAATTATTGTGACTGCTGGCTCCACTGCCGCCGCTATAACTATACTCATCCAGTCGCTCATCTGTATCCAATATGTCAAACTTAAACACATCGCCTTGCAGCTTAAAGTCACGACCCACGGCGCGTGGTGGCCAAGAGCGTTCCAATGGACGATGCTGTGGCTGGCGCAAATGCTTTTGGCGGCGTTGTACGCCACTATGAGGTGGTGCATTGGTGTTTAAATTAACCTGCAATGCGGCAGCAGCACCCAACAGACTTTCAACAGCTGCGGCCTCTTCGTCTTCGTCTTCCTCCTCGACAGTTAGTGGATCGTTAAGCGGCACCTCGTAGACCATTTCAGCAGGCACGGTTTCAAAGCATTCGCGTGCGACCCAAAGATTAAAGGGATCAGTTGGACCATTTAAATGAGCGCTGCTAGTGGGTGATTTAATGGTCGTGGTATTTGTCATGCTAGTTTGTAAAGGTTTTATCTTTTTTTTGGCACCACTGAGCGGCGTAGAGGAGCCACTTTGTGGCGACAGTGTCCAGGACTTACGACGTGCGCCACCACCAACACTGCTGCTGCCATCGCTGCCAATACTTCCGTTGTACGAGTTTGTAGGGGAGAGTGTTGACGTAGCGCAGGCAGTGGCTGGCGTCTCGCAGGACTTGGTCGTTAACAGCGTTTGGTGGCGCTGTTTGGGCTCTGCTGAGCCCAGTAAAGGCGTTTCGTTGATTTTATTCAAGTCTTTTAGAGCTGCAAACAAATAGTTAAAACTGCGTTGTCTTAAATTGTTTGTTTACTTTTACTTACTTTTATTGCGCTTCTTACGCATAACGACGGATGCAGAAACGGCATCTTCTTCATCTTCAGTTTCTGTAGCTAGCTGAGCATTTGTTTCGTTGGCTTGGAGATTCTTATCTGCAAAAATAACTGTCTCGTTGCTTGAAGGCAAGGCCAAGGCACAGGCACCATCTTCAGTCAGCTGGTTTTCATTCGAGGGCGCGTCTTCAATGCTTATATTTACTCTGACGTCATTATTTAAAGTCAGTGCACTTTGGAATGTTAATTCAAGCTCATCGCTTTCAGTACCATTACGAGCTTCATAGAAAGCTTCCTTAGCATCATCGTCTTCATCTTCATCGTCGTCCTCTTGCGGCTGCTCACCACAACGCGTTGACGTCTTTGTTGCTGTTGTTATTTGGTTGTTCTGCTCAAGATCTGCTGCAGCATCACCAAAGCAACTAGCAACGATGCTTGTAACGGCGATAGCTGTTGGAGGCTCCATCTTGAAGATGCTGCTGCAATTTTAATAATATGCACCGCCCCGAGCGTTAAAACAACAACAACAACAATTGCTGTTCTACTTTTGATTTATAGATTTTTTGTTTGTCATAATATTGGCCAATTATATATATAAGAGACACGTTTTTGCGGCACACTATAGCCACAGCTTCTTATGCTTTTTGCAAAGATGATAGCTTTTTTCTTTTCATTTTGCACACATCTTTGCACAATTAATTACAAAAATGTGTAGTATAATTATGTCAAGCGCTAACGACGCTGCGACGCTGATGCTGACTGCGTTGCAAAATTGCGCATACTACAAACCATATGTTCGCTATGTTTGCGCGGGTGTGTAGGCATTTTGCAACACTTGCGGCATTGCCAGACTACAGACAGTAGTGTTTTGTTTTACTAGTATTAATATTAATTATACCCTACTAGCCCTTAGGTACAGAGTTTTAAAAAGGAAAGAAACTTAATATACTTAAAAACTGCTACAATTTGAACTTTCCACTGCTTAACATTTTTTCCCGCAATCAGATTTGAATAATGTAGATATAGTGGCAGCACTGGTTGCCATCAAAGCATGTGTTATTGGCAACTCTGCTACATAACAGCAACAAATAGCAAACAGACTTTCAGAATTTCTGAATGTGTGGCGCTTTCGCGTTGTGTGTGCAAATATATTTTTGATTTTCCTAAATTTAAACTGCTAAAGGCAGATAATTTATAACACTCGATATTTGAAGAGCATGGCTGCAGCAACTGGTGAATTGTCCAAGAAGTAAGTGTTGTTGTCAGCAACTAAATTCGTCAACATAATTTGGCCAACAAGGCGCTTGTGTGAGGTTAAGTTGAAGCGTTTAGTTGGTTTCATTCACAAAACTGTGTACGCTGCTTAAATAAATAACTTGTGAATAGCAAATAAACCACATCAGATTGTAGTGACGTAAATTATAAATATTTGCTATGAGCTAAATGCTGATGCCATTTCGCTATACAATTGCGAAAATTTAAATTTATATGAAATGTTTGCACGCGGTGCAATTGCGCTTATACACCGTCTGGAACACATATCCATGCGCCTTGCAAGGCCGCCGCCGGCTTGTGTCTATGAAAAATACCACCACGTGAGCGCCGTCAACTTGGCGCCCAGCAAACGTACTAAACTGTTGGTCTATTATTAAGCATTTATCGAATATTACACTAATTTTGCAAAAATTTATTTATAGCGAACTCAAGCGTCGCTTGAAAGCCGAACAAAAGGCCAAGGAAAAAGCTGAAAAAGAAGCTACTCGTGCAGCAACTGCTCCAGCCACCGATGCTGCCCAAAAGAAGAAATCTACTGCCGCTGAAGAGGAGGAGATCTCACCAAATGAGTACTTTAAATTACGCTCCGCTGCTGTTGCGGAACTCAAGCAAAAGCCCGAAACTAATCCATATCCACACAAGTTTCATGTAAGCACTTCTTTGGAGAATTTTATAGCAAAGTATTCTGATCTCAAGGACGGCGAAACATTGGAAAATGTTAATCTTAGCGTTGCCGGCCGCGTGCATGCCATACGTGAGTCAGGCGCTAAACTGATATTCTACGATTTGCGTGGTGAAGGCGTCAAACTGCAGGTTATGGCCAGTGCGAAGAGCTACAAAACCGAAAGCGACTTTGAGGTAGACACGGCTAAGCTGAGACGTGGCGATATCATTGGTGTTAAGGGTCATCCGGGCAAAACGAAGAAGGGTGAATTGTCCATAATGCCCACGGAGATTCAGCTGCTTTCACCTTGTCTGCATATGCTGCCACACTTGCATTTCGGTCTTAAGGACAAAGAAACACGCTTTAGACAGCGCTATCTTGATTTGATACTAAACAATAAAGTGCGCGAGACCTTCCAAATACGCGCCAAGGTAATGTACTAAGAATAGATAACTGCATAAAGAACCCTTTCTAAAGCTTTAATTTACATGCCACAGATAATTTCGTATGTGCGCCAGTTCCTGGATGGCTTGGGCTTCCTAGAGATTGAAACACCCATGATGAACATGATTGCTGGCGGCGCTACTGCCAAACCTTTTGTCACACATCACAATGAGCTTAAAATGGATTTGTTCATGCGTATTGCACCTGAGTTGTATCACAAAATGCTAGTCGTAGGAGGTCTGGATCGTGTGTACGAAATTGGCCGCCAGTTTCGTAATGAAGGCATTGATTTAACGCATAATCCCGAATTTACTACTTGCGAATTCTATATGGCCTACGCAGATTATCATGATGTAATTGAGCTGACTGAGCAGATGGTTTCGGGCATGGTAAAAGCCATACACGGTACCTATAAAATTAAATACCATCCCGATGGTCCCGAGGGCCCTGAACTAGAGCTAGACTTTACGCCTCCTTTCAAGCGCGTTTCTATGATCAAAACGTTAGAGGAGAAGCTTAATGTAAAGTTCCCCGCAGCGGATACATTTAATACGCGCGAAACAAATGAATTCTTGTCACAGCTGTGCACTAAACATCAGGTCGAGTGTCCGGCGCCACGCACTACAGCACGTTTGCTGGACAAACTAGTCGGGGATTTCATTGAGGAGCACTGCATAAATCCCACGTTTATTTGCGAGCATCCACAAATTATGTCACCCCTGGCCAAAAATCATCGCAGTGCGCCTGGCCTGACCGAACGATTTGAGCTGTTTGTGGCCAAAAAAGAAGTCTGCAATGCATACACCGAACTGAACGATCCGGTTATACAGCGCGATCGCTTTGAACAACAGGCCAACGATAAGGCTGCCGGCGATGATGAGGCGCAAATGGTGGATGAAAACTTTTGCACGGCGTTGGAATATGGACTACCGCCAACTGGAGGCTGGGGCATGGGCATTGATCGCCTTACCATGTTCCTCACTGACTCCAATAACATTAAGGTGAGAGATTACTTTCTTGCAAATTTTTAACTTGTCAGCTAAAACTACATCTTATATATTTTTTTTTTCAACTTGCAGGAGGTATTGTTGTTCCCCGCGATGAAACCAGAGGAGGCTAATCGTACGCCCGCACCCAATGCTGCTGAACCTCAAGCGACACAGACGGCAAACTAAGTGGCATTTATGATGATAGCAAGCGACTATCTGCTCCAAATAAAAAAAAGTTTAAGGCTTAATGTTTTAAATCTTTATTGTTCTTAATGCTCTATAAATTTAAAGTTATTTTTTTTTTTTGCTATTCCATCAAACCAATTAAATTGCATTATTAAATTTGAATTTGGAATAAATGCGCATTTGGTTTTTATTTGAATTCAAAATATGTTTCATTTAATGCCATTCAGTATAAGATTGAATGGTTTTGGCGTATCTGCCTTTATGCATGTATATATTTACATATTGCATATACATATAACTTCCGAATACAGTGTTTTGCTAAAGATAAGATTATTAACTGATTTTACTAGTTTTTTTTTTGCTTAACATTTTACAAAGTGAATAATATTTTTTAGAATGAGCTTTATAGCCATTGTTGCGTGGATCTATATATAGATAAATAGTTATGTATTAGCAATTGTATTGTTCTTAATAATAAATTTTTATTTATGTTCAGCTTATTAGTTAATAAACTACGTGTTTACTTTTGTCCAATTTTAAAGAAGTAAAGATATTTTCAGTTTTACATATTTATGACGGTTTTCGGCAGGTTCTTAAATACAATATATTTTCAATTGTTGGTAGACCTTTGTGTCAGCTGTTATTTCTATAATATTACTTTGTGTATGTTTAGCTTTATTAGTTACTTAAATTTGGCAAAGTATAAGAAGCTTTTAAGTATTTTAGAATGATATTTCTTTTTATAAACAATTTAGTTATGTTTATAGCTGAACTTTTTTTTCTGCTTATGTTTACACTCTGGGATTAAATTAGTTTTTACAAAGCTTTTAAGCTAATCAAGTCTTTAGCTATAGTCCTAGTAAATTTGATTATATTATTATTATAAAGCATTATAAAGAAAAAAACAAAAAAAAATTGAAGTTACTAAGTGTTCTTATTAGGAGTTTCAATAAAAATTGAATGTTGGAAACTTGTTACAGAAGTGCTTTAAGCTAGAAGTTTTTACAAAGCTTTTAAACTAACCAAATCTTTAGTAATATAGTGAATTTAATTACGTTGACTAATGAAACAACCAAAAATGGTTTTAATTTACAAATTGTACTTCTTACCAGTTTCAAAGAAAAATTGACTACTATACAATGCAAAAATTTATAAATAACCTTCAAAAATAAGTAAAGATATATTGAATTTAGCTAATGTTCTTAATCTGACATGGGTAATTTCTTGAAGTAGTTATTTAATTATATTAAATAAACAAAAACAAAACAAAAACAAGATTTTTAAGTTACAAAGATTTTTTCTTATTACTACATTGCGAAGAGTCTGACAAAAATAGGTGAAATTTTCAAAAAAAAATATCAGAATTAAAAATAATTTTCACATCAGCTTGCTTTTAGCTTAAAAAACTAGGTAATGCATACATTTTATGCATGTTATATATATGCACATATAAGACTTCATTTTGCTAATGTAAAGCTTTGACTTATACGATGTTAAGTTCGCGTTTTTCAACTAAACTTTTCATCTTAATGTACATTTTCACTTTTATCTTAAACTAATGGGTTAATCTTAAGCTTAAGTTTTCATCTTAATGTAGTTTTCATCTTAAACTAATTATTTCTTGAAATTGTAAATTATTCTACGAAGAACATGTCATATCAAAAAACATGTTTTAAATTGCAAACGGAACTACAAGACATACATTTTTTGCATTATCTCATGAATGAGTATATATAGAAGAAAATAAGAATTAAAGTAATTACATGAAAGGCAAACTTCTCATTCTTTAACAACCGATTTTGTAATATACACTATTCGTAGGAACACAATCACGTATTGTTAATCAGCAATTAAACTTAAAAAAAAAGAAGTATTTTGCAAGCTAAGCGTAGAGCTACATAGCATTGCTTTTGAGAAAACTAAATTTGTTCATGTATTACATAATGCTAATATTATGTTATGAAATTATTGGTGGGTGCTCAAATAATCAATCAAATTATTCATTTTGACACTGCTTTTAACTGGGTATCGACTCAGTTTGGTAAGACTCAGCCTAATGCCTTTTCATTAATAGTCCAGTTCATCAGGTGGTCGTTTGTATACCTTGCCCTTTTTACGCATATAAAGATTGATGAAATCATAGGACTTGTGTTTGACCGACTCCGAACAGGTCAATGTATTTCCAGTAGCTTCACAGTAGCGCGCCTCTTTAGTGGTTATATGATGACTTAGCTGCAAGCAGAAATACTTATTAATAAATTTACAGAATGAGAAAAATTTAGAAGCGATCAATTAAAAATTATGCAGAAAATAAAGCAGGACAGAATGTTTTTACAAGAGCAACAGTCTGATGCAATGCTTCAAAAAACTCCTTACGTGCACTACTATTAACACGGGTGTATCCAAATCCACCAACTGGTGCAACGCATGAAAAAATCTCTGACAATCAAACAAACGCCAGCTGGTACTTACCCGCTTAATCAAAAACTTGTAATCCTCATCACAAGTAATGCGTCCCAGCGTGCAGCATTCTTTGCGATAGGGACGCAAAAATTCAGCTATTACAGCGCTTATGTCAAATCGGAATCTTTCATTAGCATCGCGGCTACTGCTTGAACTGCTGCTGCTGATGATGAAAAAAAGTCAATATAAATCAATAAGCTTAATGGTTTCTAAAAACTTTACTTACCTCTTGCGACGTTTCTCACGTTCCAGACGATGACGCTTGTGTTCGCTTATAGGTGGCATGGGCAATTTGCGCTTCGCGGCCGTGCGACCAGTATTTCCAATTATATCAGCTGCCAAATCCATACTAATATCCATGTCATCTGTTATAGGCAAAGGTAATTGTTTTTTGGCTAGTGCAGCTAGCGCAGATTTACTGGTACTTGGCAGTAAATTCAGAGGCAGTGCAGCAGAAAGTGAGACCCGTCGGAATTTTTTAATGGCATCCACCTCATCCACATTTTTGTCGCTATCTACAATAGCGTCAACTAGTGGCATGCGTGCATGGTTGGCATAATTAAGGTTCAATTCTGATTTATTCTCTTCCTCGTCGGAGGAGTACAAATAGCCTTGTATGGGCAAAGCTGTCGTACTATCTAAAGTAACAGCTGTTGCGGGCACACCAATGGCATCGGGTCGTCGGCGTCTGTAAATCTCTTTGCGCTTACGTATCTTCTCCTTATTCTCCTTATATTTACGGGACTCTATCTGATTGTATATGCGATCCTCCTCGCGCCGAGGGCTAATTACTCGCACAGACACCAAACGACTGCGACGCAACTCACGTCTGGCTTTTATTATGTTTTCAGTGTATTCCTCTAGCGCTTTGGGACTTAAAGAGCAAGCCAAATCTTCATCAATGTCAAGCTCCAAATCATTTTCCAAATCTAAGTTTTCCTCCGGTGTTTCTTGCGACACATCAAGCACCTCCAGGCGCTGCGCTGGTGTTGGAGGTTCCCATTGCGGCTTACGATCACGCAAGTTATAATAGTAAAGATCTCCAGCGGTTGTGACGCCATAATGCCAGGCAGGTGGCAGCGGTGCGACTGATGCAGGCAGTTTGTAATCTGCGGTATCTGCCAGATCGGGTGATTCATTTCCATGGCCGCAGCGCACGGGTGCAGGTACTAACGCGTCTTCGCTGTTAAACCACTCCTTTGTCTCCAAGTTTTGAGAGAAGGGCAACAGCTTGGGATCAGAATTTGTATCGGCACCAAAATATTCACAGCGTACTTCATGTTCGTGCCAGTCCTCGCTAGAGACGCGTTTTTCGGCCTCATACTGAGCCACCTGCAATTAAAGATAAAGTAATAAAATCATGCAAAATAAAACAAGACTAATTCAATACCTTGCGTTCAAACATTTCACGTCGGAGCTCCTTTGACATCTGCTTTGGCCGATCGTAGTTGTTGCTAGAACCATCAATGCGACGGCGATTATCATTTTTGTATGCTTCATTTGTGCCGTTTGGTGTATTGCGGCCATCCTTAGCAAGTGAAGTGATCGTGCAAATTGTATTGTTTCCGCTCATAACTGCAGGCTTTGGTTTGCTATAGCGATTAGTGGTATCACGCCTGAAGCGATCTTGCCTGTAACGGTCATTTTCCAAAGTTACTGCATTGTTACTATCACCTAAAGCCGTGGTAGTAGCATATTGACGATCAGCTTCCCGCTCGTGTTCTTTCATCTGTTCGATGCGTTCACGTTTAGGTATTCGGAAAATTTCTGGTAAGGCATCCCACTTTTGCAGTAGTGCTAAAATGCTTAAGCGCAGCTCCTCGGGTAGCTCAAGCTCAACAGGCGCGCTTTCAGTGCCTTCTGTGGGCAATTGGCGTTCTACGACTGGCGTACTCCAATCCTTTACACTTTGGTATACACCGCTGTCTTTGAGCATAGTCCTGTTTGGTATCGGCAGACTCTCAAGTGCCTTGAGCAGCAACTGACGCATTTCAGTAGCGCTACCGTTTTCCTTCATCCAGCCATGTAGTAAATGCAAACCGTGATAGTCCAAAAACAGACGTCGGCAGGGCAATTCTCCACGTATAAGCACGTCCAGCAGTGTACTGCGTGTTTTCAACAACTTGGCACGCACCATGCAACGTGACAAACGCAGTGTATCCAACTGTTTCTTAAGCCCACTGCGACTGAGCAGTGATAGCTCTTCGAGCACATCAGGTTCCTCAACAGTTTCGCGTAACATGTTCGTTGATGATTTTCTAGCAGTTTTCTCGTCGCTTGGGCGCACCCAGCGTCCGGCCTTGTATTCTTTGTCTTTGGACTTCGTGGGTTCCTTGCGCTTGCGACCGGGCTTAAGTTTAATAAGTGATTTTGCCTTGGGCTCCTTTATCTTACGGCCGCTGACTGACTTGCGACGCTGGCTTAGGTCTGGCGATTCCATGGTGGTTTCCTGTTCAATCTCTTCCTCGTCATCATCCTCGCTTCCGCTGTCGTCGTCTACTTGTTCACCTTCGTTTGGTTTCGGCTTTTGTCCAATCCACCCACGACAGTTGCTCGCCTCGCAATAGCAGCGCTGCGCATCCCGGCCATAACGCTGATACCGATAGTCAAAAGTGATCTCTTCGCCTGGCATTATAGTCTTCCGACTGAAAAATCCAATGCGCAGCTCACCCTTCACCGTCCACTTCTGGGTCTCGGCATTCGGATCGCAAGAGTGATTGATATAACGAGATATGTTGCCTTTAGCGGTAGCATCAATGATAGCATCGACATAAAGGGACATAAAGTAATAGTGCCGATTCTTATCGTTTGAGTACAAATGCTGCCGACGTTCATACTCCAAGGGGTCAATAACTTCGCCTACATATTCCATTATAAACTCGCCTGGTGGAATCTGTAGTTCCGCCGTAATGCCGCAGCCTTTTTTCTCTGTGCGAAAGACACGGCAGGGCCAGCATTGACGTTTTTGGAAGCGTTTATTTGTACACCGCTCATTTGTGCACAGTGGACCACACTCAAGCATGAGCATGCGATTAATGCATCCAGCACCACAGCAGAGATGCCCCTGCGCCTCTTCTTCTTCTGTGAGAAAGCATCCACACTCCATTGCGGCATTTTCCTTACTGACTTGTCGTGGGCAGCGATATAAATTCTCGCGTATCATTTGAAAAGTATTTAACTTGGCCTTGCGCAGAAACTGCTCGTTAGTGGCTTCAATTTGGGCCAGCTCCATCATCTGCTCTTCCATTGAAATTGTAGCAACAGCAACTTCACCATCATCTGCAGCAGTAGACTTCTCGCGCACTACACCACGACCCACGCTAGCCTTGGCGGGCTTCTGCTTAATGCGATGAGAGCGGCGTACGCCATTGGAGGCGGCTTTACTCTCAGAATCATCATTTCCGCTGCTACTCGGTTGTGGTATTGGTGATAGCGCTGCCTTGGATTCCGGTGTCAGAACTTGATTATCGTAAAAGGAGTTAATATTTTCAGTTGACTCAGTAACAGAATTTTCCTTGTCTGGGGTGAAATTTGGCGTGTCTTTGCCGACTGCATTGGATTCTTCATTTTCATCGTCCAGCTTGTAGTCACGCTTAAGCAAATTGACTCCAATTTCAATAAACTTGGCAATGTCTTTGAGCGGATCCGGAGTTTCTGTTTCCGTTGACGATTTAGGTGGTGGTGAAGGAGCTGGAGTATCTATAAGGGCTGTTTGTAATAAATTTTGTTCTTTATTGGATGCCGATGAAGCGGATTCTGATGACTCTGTTTCAGGCAAGTTAAGCATGGAAGCGCTACGCTTAAGTTTACTTTCAAGCACCTTAAAGCCCGTTTGAGAGGCCGACGATGTGGAATCTATTGAGTCACATCTTGACAGTGCCTTTTCTGACTGATCACGCGCTTTCTTTGCAATTTTCTTCTTTTTGTTGGATTCGGAGGAAACGTCAGACTTCGTTTGCTTTTGGCTCGCCAATGGCACGCTGGGTTTCGGCGAGTTTGTTGCCGAACGTGGCAGAACAGCTTCATCATAAAGCTCCAGTCGACTCTTGGGATGAACGGAGTTGCGACGCTTGCTCAAGGCAATGTTGTGGCTATTGCGCTCCTCACAGATTGTGCTGCGTCGCGAGTTGTCTGCTGACTGGGGCTGCTTCTTAGCGCGGTTTTTCTTAGTCTGCGATGTTTCGCTTAGATTCGGCGTGGAAACACGACTTGAGTCCGAGCTTGTACAATGCGATTGTGGCGAGCGATTACCCGTTTTAAGTAGTTCAACTCGAGCATCTACTTTAGGATGATTCTCAATGTTTTCGTTTATTGACTTGCATGCATCGGAAAGCAATTTGCTTGTATTACGCTGCTCCTGCTTTTTGGCTTCCAGCTTTAGACGCTTCTTGCACTTTTCCTCCATACGTATTTGAGCCGTAGCCTTATCCATAGCTTTAAACAAAGCATCGCATTCTGTAAATGATGGCTTTTTCTGCAGTTCAGCTTTTTCCACAATGGGCTTTGTAGCTTCCGTCAGCTTTTCTTTGTCTTTCTCCTTTTCCTTGGGCTTAATGCTGGCCGTAGATCCACCATCTGTGCGTTTTGTTGCAGATTTTGATTGTTTTTCGCTAGTTTCAGTTTTCTTTTCAATGTGACCTTGTTCCATTTTTGCATCCGTTTTCTTGGGTTCTTTCAAACGACTTACAGTTGTGCTTCTCCGTTTCTTGCCTTCCGGCTTTACTGTTGCAGTTGAAGCTTCTGGTGTTGAGATTTTCTTCATGATCACTTTACTATTTGATGAATCACTGTCTTCCGAGATAAGTGCACGACTGGCAATGGTGCTTCTGCGTTTCATTTCTTGCTTCTTAGTTACTGATGTAGTTGTAATATCCGGTGTTGATCTTTTTGAATGTTGACCTTTGCTATTGGAAGAATCGCTGCTATCCACAACCTTAAACAGACTCATTCTGCGCCTAATAGCTTTTTTCTTTTCATTACTTCTATTTGACGCTTTGGATGAGTCGCTATCTTCCATTGATTGTAAACGGCTGGATATTGTTCTTCTATGCAGGGAATTTCTTATGATCTTTTGCTTATCCAAAAACTTGTCAGTGTCAGCATTCATTGAGTCTGGAGAATGACTTGAATGAGGTATATTTTCAACTTCCGTATCATCCCTTTCCAATGCTAATGTTAATTCCAAACTTTGCCTTTGCAATTCAGCTGATCTAGTTATCCTCTCAACGTCGGCCTTGAGAGCTGCAACTTCTTTCTCTGCTATTGTGACAGGGCTATCCAGCTCATTGCTAATTAAAGTTTCCATTTGCTGCTCTGTCGAACAGCTGCTGCCTTCGATGAGATCAATAAGTGGCATCGCGGCTGCATCCGAAGCATCTATGGAATCACCTTGAATTTCGGGCTCGACGGCATCTTCAACAGCAACTGTCTCCAATTGTATTTGTTTGCTGCTTTGTGCAGCTATTTCGGCAAAAGTTTCCTCCAGAGTCATTTTATTCGAAACAACTTTTGGTGTAGTGCGTTGACTAGAACGATTACTGCGACGCATGTTAGACTTTCGACTAGTCGGTGATAATTTGGAATCGCTGCTTTCATTATCCTCAGAAATTGACCAAGTGTTTGTCTCCGCTGAAGGCTCTAACAGTATATGTATTGTTTGAAATTCCGACTCCTTTTGCTGTTCAAAGAACTGTTGAAAGCTGCGCTGATTTCCGCCAGCTGGCTGTAAATCAGTTGAGTTATTTGGCTGATCGGGTGGCGGAGACTCCTCTTTAGCCGTATCAATTTCCATAAAAATAATCTGGGAATCGGAGTCGTCATTTTCCACCACAAAATCGGCCTTTGAATCTGGCAGTTGTGGCACAAAATTGGCATCTACAGCGTTTTCATCCTGAGCAGCAACCATTACTCGCACAGCCTTGGTAGTAACGCATGCGGACGACAAAGAGCTAGAGTTGTCAACTACGGTAACTGGCGGCGACGTTATTTTACAAGAATCCAATGAATCCGAGGACTCTGTACGTAACGGCATATTCAAACGCTTAACGGACACACGCAATTTATGCGTACGCTTTGGCTTGCCCTCGTATTCGGAACTGCAATTGGACGTTGACGTGGAGTTGGAATCCGAGTCCGAAAAGCTTAAGCTGCCCACAGTTTTTATGGGTGAACCAACTATTTTGACCAATTCTGTATTCGCGGCTAGTTCTGCTTGCATGTGGGACATTACGGCGGGATTTACTTTGCGCGGTCTTCCGCGTTTGCGAGCAGGCGAACGCTTTTTAGATGGCAATGCCGCTAGCGGTATCGAGGCGTTAGCATTGGCGGCTGCTGGTATAGGCATGTTAACGTCATCCGTGTGGCCTGCGGAGCTGCTTACCTGAGCAACAATCAAACTTTGAGTCGGCTTTGGTTTAGCAAACACCTCTAGTGAGTGCAGTGGCAAAGGGGGAGCTGGCCGAGAGGTTACGTTCTCAAACATTGAAAAACGACGAGGCGCATTAACTGCTGCCGCACCGGCTGTTGCTTTAGATGGCACTGCATTTGAATCTATTCGTGCTTCAATTTGTATTTTATGTGTCTTTCTATTTTTATTGAGTACATCAAGCACATCGAATTTGGTAAATTTTTTGCGCGAACTTCGGCGACATTCGTTAGGACCAGGCGCCAGGGCTGCAGTTGTTGTAGTCTCCGAGTCGCCGCTGATGGGCTCCGCTTCAATGTTGCCTGCCATTGATTTTGATAACGTCGCTGTTGCGTCAGTGTCTTTTGATGCATTCTTTGGCGGACGACCAATGCGTTTTCGGCCCTGCGATTGAGCCGCTGCAGCTAATGCTGTTGCTGCCGAAGTTAAGGGCACAGGCACAGGCGACGTCGAAACATCCGGATTGTCCATTGTATGTTTTTTTTTGTTGCCGCACTAATAACTAAGGCGTACCCTGTACAAAAATACAATACCAAACAGCGGCTCCTAAAGACATATTAGATAAATTTAATAAATGTCATGCTAAACCAACCAAATTTTTGGGAACGCGTGGCTTACCTCGGTCGAAAAACGACGCCAACAGATAATGGCGGTACTAACTGTGCAATATGTAACTGTAATCCACTATTTCTTTAAACATTTCAATCCGATCGAGGTAATCCACAAATGCAATACATATATATACATATATATACTCCAAAAACTAAACTAGAGCTGCCAGACGCGAGCGCACAAATCTGTATTGGTCAATTATGTGCAACGCTTACAAACACTTAACTTATTCGATACACTAAATTGCAGCGACAATCGGCATTCAGCACATTCGAACGCAAGCCGCCATTAATATATAAGTTTGCACAGAACAATTGTCAATTTACGAAACAGCATGCCGCCAAAGCGTGCCAAAAAAACAAAAGCTAAAAGTGTAAGCTATTTAAATTTTTAAAATTAATCTTTATATGGTAAATAGCTGTTTGCTTTTGTATAGGCACGTGCTGCAGCAACAGCAGCTGCGCCGCAGCCAGTGGATGAAACTTTGGATGCTGGTCAGCCAGTGCTCTATATAGAGCACTGTCGTTCTTGACGCGTTTTTCGTCGTCGCGCCGAGGAGCTGCATGCTGCCTTGCAGGCGCGTATTCAAACCGAACTGCAAATGCAGCTACAACTGCAGCTCAATGCCGATGGTGCACCAAGACGTGGTGCCTTCGAACTTTCGCTTGCCGCACAGCCTACACTAGAGGCTGCTGCACGTCTGCCACTTTGGTCTGGTCACAAGCGCACACCACGTGCACAAAAGTTTCCCAATGTTGATGAAATGTATCAAAAGATTGCAGAGTTGCTCACTAGCACTAAGAAGCGAAAACATGAAGCTTCCCCTACAACAACACCAGCCAAAAAAAGTAAAATCGAGCAGGAGCAGTCAAGTGAAATCGCTGACAACTAATAGACCACAACATTATATACCGTTTAGCAAGACGCCTTATGACCGGCAGGCGGCAAATCCTATCCAGGAACTGCCTGCTGCGAACTACTTTTTGCGCTTGCTATAGTATTATGTTATACATTATTGTTACCGCCATTAAAACATATTTTCTGTACTTTCACGTTTTGTTTTTTCTTTTTATTAGAATTTTTGTCTTTGATTTTAAAAATGTACACAGATTTGTAATTCCCTAAGTCGAAACTCTTTTTGCTTCTAGCCTAGCACTGCAGCTTAAACACTATGCCATTGAATTTGAACTAAATTTAAATTAAATTATATATGAATTTGCCAAGCCAGAGATTTCAAATCAAAAGTATAGGCTGGCTGGCTGTTTCAATTGCTTAAGTAAAACCGCTTTGCAAGTTGCATTTATGCAAATATTAAATATAATCATTGTCATAACTTAACAAGAAATTGGCTATGGGAACGGGCTAAATACAATAATGAGAAAAATAGCAGCATAGGAGCGCGTTGGGCAGGATAACAATAAAATTCTCTAGCTCTCTGTCCAAAATCTTTGTTGCTCTCATTTGGGCAGAGCATAAACGCTGCGGGAATCATTGCAGTTCGTTTTTTTTTTAGCGCACAGTCGAACACGTGTGCCATAAGGAACTAATGAACTAAGCCTTAAGACTACGTTTAAATTATTTCGACAAAAAAAATAATGATAATCATAATATAAATCACCGTTAAAACAATGCAATAAACAGTTAGTAGCTAGAGATAGCGTGAAGTAAAGTACGTGTGTGTGTGTGGGGGGGTGTGTTAAAAAGCGCAAGATCCTTTGATCCACTAAGTCTTGTGGCGCTATGTGGCTTCTGTTGCCATTATCGCCTTGCGTTACAGATATTTTCGATAATTACGCAAATGAGAATTGCTTTCTTCTGCGCTGACACCAACACCCACAGCCGCTGCAGCGCTTTCAAACGATGGCGGTTCATTGACCAAGCCTGGACTGGGTGGATCACAAGTATTCGATGTACCAACGCCAATGCTGCCAATGCAAGTGCTGGCAGCACCTTTAGCACGTCGTCGTCCGCGCGTACCAGCGCCACGTGAACGCCGACTCCCGCTGCTTGTGGTTGGTGTGCCGGTAATGTCGCCTGCCTCAATGGCTTCCAGCGAGGCATCGAGCGACGCATCGGTGGTGGTGACTCGTGAGCGAGCCATGCCGCTACGTCGACGCAGACTGCTGCTACTGGGGATGCCTGTTTCGTTGCCAATTATGTGCATTGAGGTGCGTTTACCCTGCCGACGTTTACGCCGCTTTTTGTTGCCATAACGCGGGTCATAGTCATATTCATCGTCTGCAGGGGATTTGGGCTCTTCCAGCGAGTCAACATCATTTATATCCATATCATCGTAGAACCATTCCTTGGGTAGATCGTCTTTTGACGCATGCTGTGGCTGTTGCTGTGTTTGCAATTGACTGTCTTTGCTATCAGATGTATCGCCGCCGGCAGCTCCTAAGGAGCTGGACTCCTCCAACGAAAAGGCGCCGTTAAAGTCATGTGCGGCATCGCTATGCAAAACAGCGCCAGTTAAAATAGTTGGCACAGTTGTGCTAGCTGCAACGTTGAGCATATTAAGGCCTAGAACGGTGCTGCTGACTGCACTTAAGCTGCTGGACACACTGTTGGCCACCAAAGCTTCGTGCTCCTTACGCAGTGCCTGAAACGGCCGCTCGGGAAACCTGCTAAGGTTTAGTTGGTTATTAAGTGCTGATTGTGTTGTATGTTGTTGTGTCTTTCCCAACCTGTACATCTTGGTCAAGTATTGCCGCCTGCTTTTGCGCCAACGTGCTGCGGGATAGGTATAGATTTGTCCCTGGCGAAAGCCAGGCATTCGTTGTCGTTTATCCATAAACAATTGTGAATGGTTTTGGGCTACACCGGTTTGTGGATCCAGAAATGGCAAACGTAGTCGCCGCTCGATGCAGAGCCGTGTATTAAAGTTGGCACTGTACTCGATGGTCTCGCGATAGCTGACATCTTTTAAGAAACTTTCAATCTTTTCCAGATTCGGCACCGAGACAATTTGTATGTTTACCGCAGACGACATGTTGCCTTTTGCCTAGGTCTATCTCTGGTACGGTACGCTACGGACTGGCTTGCACTTGCCACTGTGAACGACTGCTTAATCCATTTAAAACCAGCCCAGTGAGCAAGCTGAGTGTGTGGTGACGACAACTGTGACACTTTGCGGCTGCTTCGGGTTTTGTATTTTGTTTCTTATCTCTATTCGCTATTCCGTTTTGGTTTCTTTTTTTTTGTGCAACTTTTTGTAGTTGCTTTTAAGCTTAAAACGCTTTCACTGCGACTGCATTTAAGTTTTGCATTTTGTGCATTAATTTTTTTTTAATTTTTACAAAATAATTACATCGGCTGCAACGTTGATATATTTATGTTTTCGTTTTAATAAAAATTGATGTCAAGCAGCATAGAAATAGAAATGTTCTTCTTCTTGATTTCTATGCGCCAGGGCTGCCGCATATCAATGTGCCGCTGGTGCAGGCAGGCATCGATAAATCGATGTTGATAGAGCACAGTTGAAATATCGATGTTTTTGCATTTTTGCTGATGATTCAAAAAAAAAAAAGCAGTATAACGTGCAAAATCAAACGAGCCTAGATAATTTGTATTTAGTTCCTTATGTATATCATAAGAAAATAGAAATGGCAATTTAACCGACTTTACCAGTTTTTGGCCTGAAAAAAAGTGTTTATAATAATATTTATACTTTCTTTCAATAAATGCGAATACTTTAGTGACATAAATAAAAAAATAAATTATGTCAACTATTAAGGTAAGACAACGAACAAAACAAGTGTTTGGTCCAACAACAAAATTAAATGGTGCTAGCAAACTATCGAAATATCGATGCGCTTATAATTTAAAAAACAAAAGTAACGTGCAAAAAAACTCCATTAAGCAGTTATATTAAAAGCAAGCAGCCACTTTTAATTAATGTGCGTATTTTATTAAAATACATGAAAATTTAATTGTACTTACTTGTAACCTGGCAAAGACCTCCAACCTTATTAAACCAAGTCAACGAACATTACGAGTTTTTGGCCGGGCTTATTACTTATTGTCATTGCTTCAGTAGAGCAAGGTCGTACAAAGTACGCACGCAATGATTATATACTTAAGTTCATGAGTATGTATATATGGGTATATATGTCTGTATGCACTTATATACGCTTGAGTAGTCATGCACTTGGGCAAAGGTAACAGTTCAATTTCAATCTGAATTTATACATTTCCATATACATTGTTCGGCCGGAACGCTCAGTTGGTTTCTGTGTCATTTATTGAAGCGACGCGTCTGTTAAATCGTGCTAAAATGTTAGGCTGACTAAAAAGCCATAAACAAGTATAAGCTTAAAATTTGGAAATATTTCAAATGTAAATATTTGTGTTTTAAAAAAAACAATCTACAATTTAATTATAGTCAAAATGTATATTTTTGTCTATGTAAATATTGTAATTTGCTTATCATAGAACTTGTTGTTGCCAATTTGTTTGGCGTCGCAGCGTCCCACGCAACGAAGCACCCCCGGCAGTAGAGTAGGACATGCGCGTTGTAGCTTTGCCTTTTCTTAATGTCAAAGTTGAACTTTATCATAAATAAGCGACGACAGCCATAGATTAGACCAACAACAACAAGTGCAAAAACAAACACCAGCAAGTTGTTTTGTTTGTTGATTTCAGCTGGGGAGCGCGTAAATCCATGAATATCCCCCACTAGTAAAACACTTCGTACGTATAACTATGTCAACATGGCCATGCGTATGTGCTTGTGCATATGGGACAAATTCAGTTATCATTAGGCTAAGCTCCGTTGAATTTTGAATAGGCCATTCAGCTACGCCTCACCGGCTAGACAGTTTCCATATGTTAGCAAGTGGTCTTTACGTCAGAGCCAACAAAACTAATATGGGATGTTCAAGGGCAAGCATTCAAAAATACAAACTTCGATAGACAAAGCTGCTGCAAAGCATGCTGCATTTATCGGCTTAAATTTAGGGGATTTACATATAGTAATTTTTGTGCTTGTTATTTTTAATTGGGGTTTTCTAAAGTATAAATCTATTGTTGTAGACTATATGTGCTATTCCAAAAGTTAAAGCAAATTTAAAAAACTTTTCTTACACTTTTAACAGATTTATTTATTACGATTATGCACTTTCGAATTATAAATTCATATAACTTGTAAAATTTTGAATATTTTAAAAATTTGCAGCCAATATAAACACAAAGCAGCATATTTATGAATCGTGCATTTTTGCTCATAAGTAAAACTAAAATTTATTGAAATAATTAAAGCAATGTGACGTGTTTTTAATATTTACAATTATTCAAAAGTTCGTATGAAAAATATAAACGTTGGCAACTGTTGATAACTAAACAAAATATCGTTATCGTTGCTAAGGCAATATTGATACTTTACATACAAGTCGTTTTTAATATCGATAATTTGATGTATTGCTGCTCGCATATCAACAACTTTTAGTCTATTCTCTTTTTCTCTTCTGCTCGATGCGCTGCGTTTTGCTGCGCGTTACCGTTTGTATTTTGTGTTGTGATTGCAAAGAAAAAAAAAAGCTGGCCAAAAGCTAATATTCAAAAAGAAAATTTTTGCTAGTCTGAAGACGTACATATAGCCACTATGTTAAATTATAGATAATTGTGTTAAATTATAAGAAAAGCAGCAGCCGCGGTCAAAATTAGGCAAACGAAACGAAAAGTGTGTATTGTTTTTTGTTTTTATAATTGGTGGCATTGCGTGTTTTGCACCTATGTGTGGTGTATATGTGCGTTTGCAATAAACAAAAATATATGAAGCGTAGTAAACAGCAGTGAATGAATAAAATGTAAGTTAATTGCTTAAAATTGTTGAATTAAGTGAGCATAGAAAATATACAAATATGGCAAAAATTCAAATGCGCAAAAAATAGTATATAAAGGATAACGGCAAGCTATGTGAGTAAATGCGTAAGTGCGTGCGTGTGTGTGTGTTTGTGTGTGTTGAGCAGGAGAGACTTCTGTTCAGCTTCAGCAGAGTTTACGTCCCAAGGTTCCCATTAAAAAACAACAACAACAGTTTGCTTATGTGCATCAATATGTACAGATGTATATATGTGGTCTGCAGCAGTTATCCCTGTTTCTTTTTTTATGCCAAAATGCTCCAATAGCTTAAAAAAAATGGGTGAAAAGGTCAGGGCGCTGCTCGACAGTGGGATACTCTGCAATTTTTACCAAAAATTACAAAATTGTTATTTGCGCCAAATTTTGTATTAATACTTTGAGTAGTGTTGGTAAATTGTTTAAGGAAGCAGGGTTCGTAGCAGACTTTATGAAATAAAAAATCAACCTTTTGTTGTTCATTAGGTTCACACAAGCGTTAATACAAATTTTTTGGCTTCAGCTTTTGGAATCTTTTGACAGTTTATGGGATTTTGTCTAAATCTTTTTTTTTATTGTGATTTATTATGTTTTTCAAACATCAATTTATTTAAGCAATTGGCCTGATTTCTACTTAGAAATGGTATATTGGTCAAATAAACGAATGTTTTATGGTGAAGTATCTTTCCAGTGGTGGAAACTGACGACCTAATTTTAAGAATTCATTTGAGTTGGCATATTACTATTGTAGGTGAATTTTATTGTTCATAGCTGTGCCAAATTTCGACCCCTTGGCATTTATGAGGTGCTAAAACAGGGCAAGATAGCAAGGTGAAGCGACATATCTGACCTGTCCTAAAATATAGCGCATCTTCGTTTACAATTTGGTGTATCCAACAAAAGTGAGATCTATCATATAGATACGGGGAGCGCATATCAAAAGAGTTCGTAGATTGCAATTAATTTAAAAAAACATTTAATATTTAAATTCCGCGTACATGACTCAATCGCTACTGAAGCTGATGATAAGCAACTTGGTATATACCAAGTCACTATCCACCACGCCTATTTCTGCCTTATTCATATGTATATTGTGTAAATCTCCAATACCCTTGAGCCTTCGCTTACAGTGTATAAAAATTAGCAACTTGATTTTTTGCGTGACCCAACTAACTCACATATATACATACACATAGCTATTTAAGTATATAAGGACTCGCTTGGCTTAATATTTTGCTGTTGTAGTTGTTGTTTTAACGCAACTGATTTAAACCAAAGCTAAATACATACATATGTATGTATGAGGCAGCCCCCAGGTGTAACGTTTAAACGTTCTTTAGGCATTTGTGCTTGAGTGTTTCAGTAATTGCCTGAGCTTTGACTGTTGCGTACCAAATTGAACCCTTTTTTTTTTTTTTGACCGTTTGTATATATATTATGTACACAAGGTATGTACATAGTATGCACATAAATTGGCCAGCTGCTGCGCTCGTTTATATGTTTATAAATTTTATATATAACGAGCATAACAAGCGCCACAGGTGTGCCAGAGAGAGCGCATTTTGGACGTCTGAATGCCCCATTTTTAATATGTGTCTGTTTAATGCAAATAGCTTATATACAATATTGTTTATATGTACATAGCATATGTAGTTTGTTTGTTTGTGCATTGTACAATTATTGTAGCAGTTTATTCATCCAAGAAACAAAACAATCTAATAAAAGTTTACCACCAACAACAATTGAAATAACTTTGCTATCTTTATACACTGTGTACCCAAAGAGCCAAGAGCGTAATAGCTTTGTCATCACCTACATATGTCATCTAAGCATGAGATTTTGATCTTGAAATCGGAGCGATAAAAGCATAAAACGAATAATCGAGTCCCTATAGATGCTCCCTTTCAAAATGGTATGGTTTTTTGAAATATAGTATACGACTTGGTCATTACCTAGGCTATCTTTACATGTCCGTTTGTATGAATTCCTAGATCGTAAATGGGATTACAAAATGCTTGTTAAAGACTTATCGATTCCCCAAAGGACGATTTCCAATATGTTTTTGGTTTT
Organism: Chymomyza amoena; assembly: GCA_037043745.1. Classification (NCBI taxonomy): domain Eukaryota; kingdom Metazoa; phylum Arthropoda; class Insecta; order Diptera; family Drosophilidae; genus Chymomyza; species Chymomyza amoena. The sequence continues at coordinate 72,832 of JBAMAX010003432.1, forward strand.
TAGTCTAGTCCAATACAGTCATAACATAGTAAATGCCAATTTATTCAAGAAAAAATATTGAGTTGGGAAATTTATGTTGATGATTTATATTGGTTGATGGCTGGGTCAAAAAATTCTATTGTTCGAATACTTTTCAAATCAATCGAAATTTCTTCCCTTAATCAGGGACAGTAGTAAGTCGTTCTTTTCTTCTAGTGGAGCATAGGGCTTTCCTTAATCTTAGGCATTAAGAAATGCACATGCAAATTTTGTGTTCTTAAAATAAGAGTTCAAGATTAATTATCCTTTTGATTTCATTTTAATTCTTCTTACGATTCCTTATATACATACAAAACTTCACTTTTATTTCAAAAATATAAATTTTTAATATAATTTAAGATAGACTATTTTGCAAAAACCCCCTGTATTTCTTTAAACTTACCTCTTAAGGCTATACAATTTTTATGTATATGAGAAATATTAATTCTTGTGCATTTGTTTCTAAAATTAGTAATCGAGCAAATTTCTCAGAAATATCTCAAGAAAAATCTTAAGAATACAGTGCCAGATCAGTTCGAAATATTGTTTTGGAAAGCTTGTAATTTGCTACCATCAGACAGATGAAAGAATTACGAGTTCTGTTAAATACATTTATTTTTTTAATTGTATAATTATAGAGCTCTTTCAAAGTGAGCTTGTTATCTAAAGTTACTTCTAAGAATTTGACTTTTTTACCCAATTTGCTCCTACGAAGTTAAGATTAATTTGAATATAAGTGGGGTATAAGCTTTGACATGGATGCTTGAAGTATTCTGTAGATTGATAGTTATTTTAGCAGATTAAGTGTTCAAGCAAAGATGGAATCTCGTGATCAGGGAAGTTTAAGATGACGGGGTTTTATTGAATACGTGTATTAATTACAGCAATGAACTTAGTTGTTGTACCCAGTAATCTAACGGACAAAATGTGTATTATTATTATTATTTTTTTGGTATACCATGAAGATGTTTGATGTACAAAATTTTGTATATCAACTTTTATGATATTCAATTGATTATGAGAGTCTGAAATTAATGAATTACTGTCTATAGTTTCCATATTTATATAATCTATGGAATAGGGCCACCAGATGGTCCAAGGAAAAAAAGCGGACTTTCCGCAACAGACACTTCTTGAAGTGAATGGATCCATTTCTCCATGTATGTGAGTGTGTGTATCATAAACGTTGAAAGCTGGTTTTTTAAAATCATCACTTCGAGTTTTCGCGAGAATACTTTTAAAGGCAATAAATTGTTTTCCATTCTGTTGCGCAAAGACTTGAAAACAGAATCAATCGCCTCCAAAATTTCTAAAATGCAATTAGATTCTTTTTCTAACACTAATAGTTTGTGATGGAAAAATAACATATATGTTAGGAGATGACGAAATAAAAAAAACTCAGAAAAATCGCTTACAAAGAAATTTTTAATGATTTTAGGGAAGTTTTTTTGGGACTGAAAATATAATTGTAAATCTTCAAAAATTTTAAAAATCCGCTCAACTGCATGTTTGTTTCCGTGCTTTGATGCACTTTTGTGGAAAATATACTTAAATACTGGGGAAAAGATATGAAAATAAAAAGCGATCATGCAGGTTACTTACTACACTTCACCGAAGATTTCGCTCAATTATGCCAGATTTCAGTATCAGCTATCAAGGTTAGGTTAGGTTACACTGGCTGGCCACACAAGAGAGTGCAGCCTAGCATAGACCTTTTGGTCCTTAGCTGTGCCAGGTAAGAGGTTATTACGCGAAGCGATGGTCGGATACAAATTTTACTTTTTTTGGCGAAATTGAGTAGACGGCCAACTTGCAGCCTGGCCACCTCTTCTAGCCACACGATGTCTAGAGATGGCTGGGCAGTCGCAAAGTACGTGTGCTAGGGTCTCAGGGATTTCCGGATCCCTGAAGATCCTGCATAATTCGCTTGCCGTTAGTCCCATCCTATGCGCATGCTTCGCTAAGAGGCAGTGTCCTGTTAGCACACCCGTGATGGTTCTGCATTCAGTGCGTGAGAGTTTCATTATAAAATTACTTTGTTTTCTGCCGTAATGAGCCAGCATGATTTTCGCTGAGTGACAGCTGTCTAGATTTTTCCATCTAGCTTCAGCTCTGCGCTTCATGTTGCACTCCAGCATAGCGTTGAGTATAGTATTTGTCCCTCCGGAAGCTCAACACCGCTTTTGGCAATTGCATCCACCATTTCATTCCCCATTATGCCTTTATGTCCAGGCACCCAGTAGATATGCAGTTTACGAACCGCAGCTAATCTCTGGATGACTGCCTGGCAGTCAAGGACATGGAAGGAGGATGTACAGTGCGAAAGCCTTGCAAGCCGCTATAAAGAGGTTTACCTTTGCTCTAGTTGAAGTGTCGGTGCATGCCAGCTCAGCCGCCTTCATTGCGGCGAATACCTCAGCTTGAAAGATGCTGCAGTGGTCCGGAAGCCTGTAACTTTGACTTACATTAAGCTCCGAACAGTATACTCCAGCACCAACGCTCTTTTCCATCTTTGAGCCGTCAGTAAATAAGTTATAGGTATTATTGTGACTGGGTATTAGGCCTTTACGCCAGCCGTCTTCTTTCATCGTCACCTTTACCCTTTTCCCAAATTGTAGGTGCGGTATGACATAGTCAATTTCGTCAGAGAACCCCCGTCCTATTGAACTATGTCCGAAGCGAATGTTCTTAAAAAGACCCGCCGCTTTTAGGCGCCCAGCTGTATGAGCAGCTGAGTACTCCGCGTAGAGGTCAATCGGTAGCAGCTATCAAGATAACAAAAAAAAACTTTAAAAGAGAACAAAAAAAGCTAAACAGTAAACCTTTTATATATTGTATATTTGACATCTTAAACAAGTTTTTCCGGGGAATACAATAGATGTGGCATGACATAACACTTAGGTACATTGTTTTTGCGCGGAACTACAAAACAAATAGTCACATTTGATTATCTACGTCACTACGATGATTTGATGTACAACATTTCATCACATGAAAAGTTTATTTTCCTCCAAAAGTCATTTCTATAACAAATGTAAATATATATTATGACCATGGTATTTGTACGTAGATGCCAAACTTGGCTTTTTCCATTACAACCAACATCCTGCTGCCGCACGAAACCATTTCCTTTGAATTCAACAAAAAACCTTTCAGATAACAAGTTTAAAATAAACATGTTTATACCACTACCGGACAGCCCGATGTATTAAAATTTTGTTGTTGTTTTTATTTTGGTACCCACTGTTTGTATTTCTTTTTTTCTGCTGTCACTGGCTTTAAGCTCATTGTACATAAGGCGCATTGTTTGTTTTGTTGCACTTATGTTACGTGCTGTCTTAAACACACGTACGTACATAAGAAATGTATATAAACATAGTACATAAGCTAAATGAAATACTGAGGATACGCGCGTAAATTGAAAATGGTTTACGTTTTACAACACTTAATTTCTTGAAAACAAATAAATTCACGATTGTCTTCCGGCTTTTCGCAACTATAGGATACTATTATTAACTGCTTCTTGTCTTTTGCTTATACAACTGAATGACTGATTCATTCATTCATTTATATATTCATTCATTCCTTTATTCATTCATTCATTCATTATCGATCAATACACGAGCCAAACGGTAGCAGCTATTGTTGTAAGGATATTGAAATTTTTTCTCCCAGTGAAAGACTTATTGGCATTCACATTTTTAATTTAGGTGGCTTTGAGCAGCTTATGAATCCATTTTATCCTTTCGTTTTGTATGAATTAATGAACAGTTATAGCAGATACACTAGCGACTATGGTTATTTTCCATTTAAACGACCTGAATCTAGGCATATGTGCTTTTTATGGTCATTAAAGAACCACCAAGAGTGTGAATTGGGAGTAATTAGTTTTATTTGCATGGGTGGTGTTGATTTTATTATCCATTCTATCGACTTATTTAGCAAAAAATTAGCGGAGCCCCTAATTGAATTTATGGCCATATTTCGATTTGTCCCATTTCCTAACAATGATAAATTTTCAGTCTTTTAGCGTGTCATATTGATTTGGATGTGCAAAAGTCATCTCCCAAATATGCTCACTCAAATCACGTAGTGTGCAACTCCAACAAACTAATTTTTGTAATCTTAAAGGCCCGTACGCAGCATGCAAAAGTTTCGTACGGAATGACAAAACTTCATATAACAAAAAATAGTGGGATTTGTTTTAAATGAAGTTTTGTTAATTATTGGGATTTTTTATATATGAAGTTTTGTCATTCCAATCGTAAATTTTGCGTGCTGTAGTAGAATTTAGTGAGTTGAAAATATCCTTTATTCACCAGGCTAGCTCGCTGTGAATCGAACTGACAAAAATTTAATTTTTTTGTTATCTCGTAATATTTTCTAGTACCTATATTGACTGCTGAAATTACACTTTTTTATCGCTTTATACAGACGAACTTTCTTATAACGAAGTTCTGTACCACTTATGTTTCGATATTATTTTTAAAATATTTTCAAATAAGAAATAAATAAGTTTTTTTGTACAAAGATGGTAACTATTTGATAAAGTGTCCAATTCGGATCAAACTCTCCAAAATTGTGTAGAATACAGAAAACTGAATAACCCACGATTTTGATTAACATGTCTTTGTTTTGTCCGATAGTTCTTATAGCAATTTATAATATAGTCGTCCGATTTGGTCGATCTTGACAAATGTAACTTAATTTTTCGAAATTCTGCGCAAAAATGTATATTTGTGTGGGTGCATAATAAAAGTTTTTTTAAACTACATTGTTCTTAAGATCTCTCTAATACGAAAAATTTCCTACATCGTCATCATTATTTCCTTTATGGAGCTAGGGCCTACATAAAAAATAATTCCCTGGGTGACCCCTTGGAGGGTCATAGGGATCTCTATTAATAACTGTTCGAACAGAAGAGGGATCTACAGCTTAAAGCCCAATCCGAACGGCGATGTCTTTAATTAATTGACCATTTGATTAACTTTCCTACATAATGAACCAAAATTCTGCTTCCTTTCTGTAGAAGCTTTGTAGGAAGTTCGACCGTATTCTACGACCCAAAAGTGATAGCTCCCCAAAAAGTCATAGTTCTACCAAAATTTAATTTTTAACATTCGCCCTTTGGCCTACTTATAAGAACACCAAATTCGATCCCTCCTACCCCAACCTTTTGTATCTCGATTCTTTTCCTCTTTTAAGCAGACATTTCGGTACAACGAAGCATTTGTATATCCTGCTCCTAAGGTTGGATTCCGTTATATTGTTATTTCTAAAACACCCCAAATCCATCGTGCATGCTGCCAAAGCAGGTGGATTATTCGCAGGGACACGGGTACCTCTTGGAGAATGACTATTCCTATAATGAATTATATGAGGGAGCAGGGTTTTGACAGTAAGTTATAAGCTCAAACTCAGTCCTGACAACGCTGCTCGCAAAGACAGGTCACTTTTAAATAGGCCGCCCCTAACCTGGAGAGCAGACGCCTTTTGCAGCCGCTCATTCTGAGTACAGACGCTACGTTGTGAATCGCAAAATGATCGCGAAGCCTTGATTCGCCTTCTCACAATTAGCTAGCCCCCAGAACGATTGTTCACGGGGTTGCCCAGAGGTTCAGCAAAAGAATCATTTCTGGCCACTCCCAAGTGAATGGCGATCAGAAACTTTCCGCATTAGAATGCACTTCTGCGAACGGCTCCATCATCCTCTACAGACACTCCTAAGGTGCAAAGCTATAATAAGCAGACCCAACATCTTGTATTCAGTCAAAAGGTCTCAGGGACCTAGGGCTAGAAATCCTGAAGTTCTACCAAGAGATACGTATTGGTAAAATTATTGGACAACTTACAAAGTTGTAGGTGAAAATTTCTATGTAGAATCATGTACACTTAAAAATAAAAGTTTGTTATTTGGTAGGCGTGCCTCACCCAGTTCCCCGCAACAGTCTTCACCATTTACTTCAAAGAAGCGCTAAGCCTTGATACGTACGTTCATTACCCTGCCCTGGATTTGGAAATACCTACAAGATACTTCAAATTTTTTTCAAGTAGAAGCTAAATTGCCTAAATCGGTTTTGGACTCACGTAGAACTATATTTGCAGAGTATATTTTGGAACAGGATAGTTGCTTCTAAAACATTGTCAACCCGATGAACCCTTGTGAAATAAATGCAAGTGCAGAGAATATTACAGTCGGGTTGTCTTGAAATGAATGTAGAAGGTCGTTTGGGGCTTGGCACTCATGGGTAGTTTTTAATTACACTTTTCACAATTATTTTATCTTTAATGGCCAAAGTATAGACGTTATGACGTTCGGACCACAAATTAAACACTTTGCACATATGCTAATAATTTTTTTTATGGAACCCGCAATGATGTTCATCTGTCTTAAATTAAACAGTACATCAATTGTTGGGAATATCTAGAGAGGGGTGGTAACTTTTGCTCATTGTGTCTATTTTAATTATATTGAAATCTTTTCGTGATAGCTGAAATCTGCTTTTCATTTGGTATTTTTTACAGAATATCTTGAATAAAAAAAGTTTATCACAGAAGATATACAAAAATAATATTCATTTCCGCCTCTATTTGTGACTTGTCTTTTGCCTAAAATGTTCAATTTCCAATATCAGCCAATATTTAAATTGGGAAAAAATAAATTTCCAGGCATTTATGTATTTAGTAGGTATAGTATGTACTTGTTATATATGTACATAGTTTGTTTTCTATGTACATTGCATAAATTGCTTATTATCTCAAGGTATTGTATATGACACGTTTGTGGGCAGTTTGAGGCATATGGCACACTTAAGAACGCTTATGTATTTGTGTTACATATAACTATGTATATGTACATAGACATTTTTACATACGTTTAAGTATAGCACGTATTTTGCATTAAACGTAATTATGTTCAGACTACATAGTAAGTATGCTATCTATGTAAATAAGTTTGCATATAGTATAGTTTGTATATATAACAAATGCCATGACACGTAACCTATGGCCTACATAACTATGTAATATATACTAGTCCCCATATGTTTATTTGTGGCTACAGGCCAACTCTTATGCAAAACACATACATACAGACACTTGTGGCCGCCTGTCAATTTTTTCTGTCCTCAATAATTATTGATTATATACTTGTATTACACAAACGTTGATTCTACAGTAGGCTCTCCTACCAATTACCTATCAACATTAAAAAAGGAAAATTAGAATCACTTTTTATGTAGTGAATATCCCTATAAGAATTTCCTGTACCATATTGTCCACTTTTGCTGTCGTTTGAATTCGTTTTAGCGAAGTTGCACTGTATTTCTATATATAATATATTTATATAAATAGTTTTAGTTTCGTTATTTATTATCCTGGTTGGAGAGCGAAGCCTGCAGGGTGCTGCTCGCCTAGTTTCTATATTAAATGACAACGGAAGGATATCAATAGTTGTCAGTACAGGCTACTTGACAACGTACTACACCTAATTGGATTAAATTGATATATTTATGAAATGGTTTTGGTTTAATTATTTTTAGTAATGAATTTTCTTAGTCGGAAACATAATATACTGTATAGTATCAAGTTCTGTTTGGAAACCTTAAGGAATTTCCATATTTGGTTTGCTAGCAATATCTTAGCCCTGAATAGCTTATGTACATATGTAAGTATGTATATATGTTTATATGTATGCTTTATTATGGCTTCTTAGAAATTTTACCAAAGTAGTTTGAATTTTTTTCCTATAACATTTTTCTATCAAATGTTAAGCTTTAAGGATTATCCGAATTCAAGCAAATAGATGAATAGATAAAATGTTTTGGAATCCTCTAACTGAAGTATCTCTTCTCACAAGTCGGGAAACTTGGGCTGATGGCAGCCCCTGTGGAAACCCCCTGTGGCAACAATGGTTCACGGATGGGTCCAAAACTGAGCAGGGTGTAGGTTTTGGAATCGTTGGACCCAACACCAGAATCTCTACCGCAATGGGCATCTAGCCCAGCGTCTTTCAAGCGGAGATTCAGGCCATAGAGATCTGCGTCCTTAGTATCCTTCTCAAGGGAACTAAGGAAGCAAACACACTATATGAAATTTTTCAGATAGCCGAGCTGCTATTAGGGCATTATAATCCTGGAGCATCTCCTCCAGGAAGGCCATAACTATCTCCAAACCCTGTCCGCCCGGAACTAAATCGTGCTATATTGGGTACCTGGACACTCATGAGTGGATGGTAAAACGATCGCTGACGATCTAGCACGACAGGGTGCCTCCACCCTGACTATATCTCCTGCGCCGTTTTGTGGTATTGGTTGGTCCACAATCAAGACCATGAGAAACAAATCAGCTGCAGGAGAAACAAATCAGCTGCAGGAGAACAAAGGAGATACTGGTTCTTCTTACCCGAGCTGCTCCAAGCAAAAGTGCTTGTCAAACCTCTATATATGATCAAGATAAAAGGTCTTGGCAGAGCGGACTTAAAGCTCCTGGTAGCTTACCTATCTGGCCACCACACTGTTAGATCTACAGAAAATTGGCCTATCGGAGTCTTCAGAGTGCAGACTCTATCTAGAAGACTATGAAACCACCAGATATGTTCTCTGTAGCTGCCCAGCGCTGGTATGGGACAGAGCCTGTCACATGGGAAAAGAACGTATTAGTACCTTCCATTTCAGGTCAATACCAACAAAAGATCTACTGCTATTCATGCGGAAAGCGGAAAGTCCTTTGCCGTAATTTATGGGTATGGCACAAAAGATCTTTTTGTCGCAGTGCCCCACCTCTTTGTGAGTAACCCTTGAGGGGGAAAAAAATTATCAGGGAGACTAGAAAAGTAGATATAACAATGTCCGTCTGTGCATATGAACGCCTAAATCAGAGATGCTAAAAGCTAGAACAACTAAACTTTATGATTAGATCCCTTTTTATTCCAAAGAAGATAGAAGATTTATTTTACTTTTTTGTTATCGGGGTTATATAATAAAGCTCCCATAGGCGTGTTTTAGAATACCTGAAAAAAAAGCCAAAAGTTTTAGATGGATAATTTGTTTGTTTATAAAGATTTCGTAAGCAAATTTGTCATTCAGAAGTTTTTTAAAGTGCCCAAGTTCTTTACCAAATTCGATCAAAATCTGTTGACTATATCATATACCTCCCATAGGACCAATCGGTCAAAAAAACATTTTTGGTTCAAAACTCCTCTGTTTTTGGTTGTTTAACATATGAAGGTATTGTAACCTGGTTTGGCAATCAAATGTCTTTTGGTGTTCTTAAGCAATATACCGGATTTTATTGTTAAATAGTGGTGCAAGGTCTCCCAAAGTCGCCTGCGCACGAATTCAACGTACGCGATTTTTTCTATGCTAATTCAAATTTTCTCTATGCTCTACTTAGAAACAAAGATATAAATCAGTCACCGGATTTGTTATATTTTTTTTGGAAATCCGAAAATATTGAAATAATGATTGAGATTTATCAAAATCTCTGAAAATTGTAAAAAATTAAAATTTGTATTATTATGGTCTGCCAAAAACAAATAGCAGTTTTATTCAGATAGTCATATTTGTTTTTTTTGGACAATGGACTGTGATCTTCTTCTATTGTCCGTGACATCCAGTGGTGCATAGGGTCTCGAACTGTATTCACTAAGACATTAATATTATATACGTCACAGTGAGACCTACCAGAATATAAGTTTTTGTTTAGCTCTACCTCGGATAGCGATGACCAATTGCTATTAATCGGCCGAGCTGCGGAAAACAAAATAAAATTTCTTCGCTTTCATTGTTGCGTGCTCTCGAAATGGCAAATGGTTGATTTGTTTTAAAGGCAACAAATAAATAAAATCTAGGAAAAAAGTTGATTTATGATGCACATGGAAATTGCTGCATATACAATATAAAATATATAAAAAACATAAAATTAATTTTAGTCCAATAAATTTGTTATGTGCGATCTTTTGTGTTGTTCCATAAGTTGCCAAAAAAAAAATTGAAAAACGTTTGTATGTGTCTCGTTTGAATTCGATGAACGCAGATTTGAAAGCTCCAACTGGATAGTCTTAAGTTCTGTGTATTGCCAATTCGACATTTCTTGCTGTCCACATCTTCCCACATTTTCCTTAGCCCAGCTCTACTCCTTTTGATAAAAAAAAAGAATGTCCAATAATAACTAAAAAATTATTTCAGTTTAAACATCGTGCACTTTTGAATCTATTTTGTGAATTAATTTTGGTAGTCCGATAAATATGTAAAAGCCGAATATAAAATAAAGTTGCATTATAACTCAAAAACGACTGGACCGATTTTTATGTTTTTTGATTTCCTGGGTTCGTAACAGATTATTCCCCATAGATCAAACGAAGGTTTTCATTGCTGACCAATATTATAAGTTCAGTGAAAGAGCAATGACGTAGATAATATTTATATACAACAAATTTATTCCGAAACAAAGCCTATTTTCAAGATACTTTTTTTGTAAAAGCAAAACAGTTGTTTTAAAAATATGTCTAGGTGCATCTAATTATATAAGTCTAAAGTTGGTTTTAAATTTTTCAATAACGAACTGCTGAAACCTGTGCTAAAACACTTTTCCAGACATACCTTGAAAATAAACAAAACAATTGTTACACTTCGGGTGATGGTCAAATAATCGAAGACTCGAAAAAAAATTTTAAAAATGAATTCTAAAAACAAAAGTCAATAAATGAAAGTTGAGTCGATAATTATTAAGTGATATTTATGCGACGATCCTGAAAGAAAAATTTATAGATGGCAAAGACCCTGCGAATTCCTATGTTTCCAAAAAATATCATAATTTTCTTTGTCGCCCACTGGAGCATACGGGCAGGGCCGTAGAGAAATTATCCAGACCCCGGGGAAATCTTGGATCAGGGCCACTATAAATTTTTTTTATTAATTTTTTTTTTTAATTCATGAAAATACTTATATTATATATAGAAAAGATTTCTGAGAGAATTGATGATTTGATAAAATCATAATCAGATCTGAAAAAAACGCAATTCAAAGAAGTTAACTAAGTTAGCCTTACTATGTTTCACAATAACCGTCAAGATGCTTAGAAATTTCTTCCATGCTTTAGCTGAGGCGAAAGCTTTTATAATATCATCGAAGTCGAGTTTTCTTGCTAACTCAGATTCCAAATACAAAATTGCCAATCCTGAGACTCGATTCTGAGTTGAACAAGAACGATGATAGTTTTTCATTCTTGATAATACACTGAACGATCTTTCGGCTCTGGCAACTGATACTGGCAAAGTGTTTGGAAACAGAGTATCCACATTTTTAGCTGTTATGGCATTTAACCAGTCGTTTGGGGGCATACAAAATTCCCAATTTTCAGTAAAATTTGTCTTGTACACACTTTTCAAGTGACATATTGCAAATGAAATTTCATCCGACACATCAGCAGAGTATTTTTTAGCGAAATCAAACCGATGTTTTATTCCAGCGATAATTGAGTTCATGATGGCAAGGAATGTGTTTCTTTTAAAATCAATCAAGTTGCGGTCAAGTTTTCTTCTGGAGTCTGAAATTCTTGATAATTTCGTTTTTTCTTTCGACTAACTGGGAATGTTGACGAAGTATCTGCCAAAACTTTGACAACCGTTCGACATTCTTCCCATATGAGGTCCTATTGGCTGCGTAATGATTGTAGATCTGCTATGAGGCTTTCAAGATTTTTCACTTCGACGTCTACTACTACTATTTTTTTTTTAAGCAAAAAACTTCCCGAATTATTCTCGAGTCCGGGCCCCTCTGAGAGCTACGGGCCCGGGGGAAAAGTATCATATACTACTTATATGAAGCATATCGCCCCAGGTGAATTTTATCCTAGTTTATAAGAATGTGAATATATTCCTACTACATTTCGTATGAAAAAAGTAGAAGCCAAAGATCGAAAAAAATAAGAAGGTTGATATTTACACTTGTATGAGCATTATAGATGATATGATGGTCGGGATAGTCTGTAATACAAAGGTCGCATAGCGAAGCAATCAGGGTGGAGCCCTTTTAAAAAATAAAAAATAAATACTACAAGTACTTAGTAATAAAAGACTATTACCATATAATAATAAAGACTATTACTACTTTATGAAGTTGTTCTAGTGGCCGTGTCTTTACTGTACTTTCTCCTTTGACATATAAAATGTATGCACATTTCCTGCCCACATAACGTGGTTACTATTTTAAGATGCCCTAAAAGAGAGGGAGAGCATCTTTGTATGGGTGCGTTATGTTGTGCTCTCAAAGCATCGTTGCCAGCTTGAATGTCATTAATTAAGTTCAATTGCCTGCCTCTTGCCGCTTTGAGATACTAAAAGTAACGCAAAGCTTCGCCTGACATTTCATGCTCACAAAGATACACACACACACACACGCTCACAAACGCACACACTTTGTGCACACTAAAATGTGTGTATCTTCCTACGGCCCTTCTCCCCCGCTTGTTTGCCTACACTTGAAGACAGCTGCTTAACTGGCCTGCAATGTCTTAACTTTCTGCGCTGTTTTATCTCAAAGCCTTGACAGGTGAAGGCTGCAAAAAAAATACACTATGTATATATATATATAGTACAGATACATACATACATATATATTGTAGCAACACCAACAAAAACTTTACAAAATTTGAATATATAGTTGTTCGTATAAAGTGTTTTTGTGTGTACTTGGCTATAAAGTGAAACTTTTACGGCATAAATTATTTATCACAGATAAAACGATAAGATTAAAAAAGACAGCAACCGGCATCCGTGTTTTGTAATATAATAATACACACCTACACTTTGGGTATACCCCAAACCATTTCAATAGGGCCCTGAAAATTGTATTATTTAAAAATCAATATTTTTTAAACTAATTAGCATGAATTGATTGATTGATGATGATTGATTTTTAAGAATTTATTTTACTAGTCATAACTTTTGTGGTGCCAAAGTTTTCATACCGAAATTTGAGATTGTTAAGTTTTGGACTGTTCAGAAATACTATAATTGGCTTTTTAATCAAATTTCAAGACATTGTTAATGATAGCTTCAAAACCAAAGTTAGCGTTTTAAGCAAGTTCCATATGCAAAAATGCCAAAATGCTGGTAACTTTAACCTAATCTTAATAAAATAATTTAAATTTTTTTTGGTATTTGCAGAAACAGTTGGGAAAATCTAGTTAATTTCAATGAACAAGTTCAATCTTACTCTTTTTCCAGTGAACAAAGTAGTTCTTTTCGTTCAGCTCTTCTTTTTTATGCCGCGGTTCGTTCTTAATCATACTATATGTCTGTTGAAAAAAACCGAACAACATTATAAGAAAGTAGAAGAGCGAACAACTGTATAAGTATAATATAAGAACGTCAAACTTTATAAGAACGAGCAAATGCGTAAAAATAATATAAGAACTAAGAACTGTATAAAAGTAATATAACAACCAACAACTGTTTAAGAAAAGTATTAGAACGAACATCTGTATAAAAACGAACATCTATATAAAAACGAACAACTGAATAAGTGCGATCAAAGAACAAGTGACTAAAAATGAACGATATTGTTGAACTAATTCAGTTCGTTCTTTTAAGTTCTTATTTGTTCGTTCTTTCATGAACGACCCAACTTTATTTACAGATACTACTGACCTTTCTCAATGTCTTGTTCGAATAAACAGTATTCCAAAATGCGTTAAATATATGGGTTCCTAACAAAAATTCGCCAAAAAAAATTTATGACATCTTGAGAAAAAATTACGATTTTTAACAATTATTATAGATATTACATACGCAAAAAAACCAAAATGCCGAAACTTTAAAACTAATCTAGATTGGATGATTTTTTTAAATTGTGATAGATTTTTACATTCTTCATTTCTTGTTCGAGTTTTCATAGCTAACGAAAAAGTATAGCAAAAAAACCTAAATTTCGAAGCTTTTAACCTAATCTAGATTGAATGATTTTTTGAAAATGATACTGCAACTGACAGCTTTTTTAACAATTTTATTTATCATCTTGTTCTTGTCTTTTTTTTACGCATTTCATATCTTAAATAAATGAATTCCTTAGAAATTACGAATAATATCTAAGACTAAGAAACCAAAAATTTTGGAAAAAGAAAAAAATGGCGTACGTAAAGTCGGTCGAGAAGAATTTTTAAGCAATCATTTTTTTTTTGACCGATCGTTCGTCAACCGATTTCGATCATTTTTGACACAGTAGTTTAATACCTTAAAAAAGATCTGAATGCCGAATTTAGTTCAAATATCTTTATAAACAAACGAAACACAAGGAATTTTGTATACAAGTTTTTTTTTGGACCGTTTTGTCCTATGGGAGCTATATGACATAGTTATCCGATTTTGATAAAATTTGGTACAATGCTTAAGACCCATAAAAAAAACATACAAGTGCCAAATTTAATTCCAATATCTTCACAAACAAACGAAACAACAAATTTTGTTCAAAAATCGATTTTTGGGAAGATTGGTTCTATGGGAGCTATATGATATAGTCAACAGATTTTGTTCAAATTTGGTACAATGCTTGAGTACTCTAAAAAACTTCTGAATGCCAAATCTACTTACGATATCTTTATTAAGAACCGAATTATTCATCTAAAACTTTTTTTTTTTCGAGGTCGTCTGGAAGCTATATAATTTAACCCCGATATCAAAAAAATAAATTTAACTTGTCTCCTATGGAATAATATAGGATCTAATGTGAAAGTTTAGTCACTCTAGCTCTTACCATCTCTGAGATCTAGGCGCTCAAACGGACAGACAGACAGACGGTCAGACGAACTAACGGACATGGGTATAACGACTTCTCTATTCACCCTGATCATATTTTAAGTAACTTTGAGGTGTCTCCAACGACTCTTTCTATATGTTATATACATTTTCGGCTTGCACAAACTTAATATACCCTTTGTACCATACGGTACAGGGTATAAAAATAACATATTTTTTAACATAATCCAGACTATATAGAAAACTATTGGTATGGCTTACTTCAACTTTCTTAATGTCTCATTTGGAAAAATACAAAAAATTCTTTTTGTTTTGTTTATAAAGACGTTATTTTATTTTCTTTTAAATATAATGAATTAGAAATTTAATATAGCACCATATTAAATTTTAAACATAGCTCTATACAAATTAAGTGTAGTATTACTACTCTTGTTGTCCTCTTCTGCTCGTATAGGGCCTCTAGTATATTATATGAAGCCACAATTCATATCTTAAGAGGCGAATTTTTTTAAAAATTATTTTTAATACGCAATAAGAACACCACGTGCCAACTTGTAAGTCGATTTGATATACAAGTTCGACGAAAAATTCTACGCAAATTTTTCAAAATTGTTAGTGTTCATTTACTTGATGTAAATCGTTATGTCGAATGCAAGACTAATCGTATATTGAAACTAGAAACTTTGTTGAAACTAAAATGACAGACAATTTTCGAAATTAAAATATTCTCATCTTTAATTGCCCATTTCACGATTCCCAAACTTTTTTTATTTGAATTTTTCGTTGTTTCAATAAAATAGTTATTCTGCTGTTTGGCCAAATAAATCTTTGGGACAACCTCAATGCAGTTTCCATCCAATTGAGAATAGTGCTTAGTTACTCTAAAAACAAACTTTGATTATGAATTTTGTAATAAAAAAGTTTTTTGCTCTGAATTTTTTAACTTTTGAAAAAAAAAAACTGAGAAAATGTTTTAGTTTTTTTTTCGTGAACTTTAGAGAACTTCAACAATGTGGGAGTGCATTCCGTTGCTCTACCCTGTCGTATGTTCTGAGTGTGTGCTATTCAAATGGCGGGAAGTGCTCTTGTCTACTCGGTGTGTTCACAACAAACACAATTTACCACAACAATTACACGTGTCCACTCTCCCATAAGTCAAATAAAACATTTTTTGTGACACTGCCTACGTCACGACGCTATGCAAGCGACCTTTGGCGTACTCTTGTTGCTCTCTTTGCTGTTGTTGCTCTTCTTGCAGCAACGCATCTATTAGTGTGATTGCACTACAAGTATATGTGTGTATGTATGTCTCTATATATGTGTGTGTGTGTGTATTGTCAGCAGTCAACAATAAATCCAATTAGTAAAACGGTTCAAGGTAAAAGCAAAAAAAAAAAAACAAAGATTATGCGCGATAAACCAAATTTTGCTTACCATTGCCGTTGCTTTTGTTATTGTTTTTTTTTCAGTATCATTGCCGTTATTTTACACTTAACGTTTTTTAGAGTTTGCAATCAAAACTTGCTCCATTCCGACTCTAACATACTCTGTACTTTTCGTTATGGTCACAGTGTTCGTTAGGGTGGCCGCAGCTGGTAAGGCAAATTTTTAAGCCGACGAAACTACCGCTTAAAAAGTTTGTAAATTTTTGTGTCCAACAAATAATTTCGGATCTTCGATATTGATATCGTCAGATGTTGCAAAAATGGTCACCCTAAAGTTCATTCGATATTAAGACGATTGAAAGCTCTAAGAGAAAAGGTTGTGTGGAAAACTATACAGGTGATATGGGGTGTATTGCCCCGATAATTTAGAAAGGAGATTTTTTATTTTAGTCTGCTTTAGTTTATAAACCGATTTTGTTACGAACGGATTTTTGATCAAGTTTGAAACCATCGTTAGCAATCGAAAAAATAAAGTTCTGTATAGAGTTTTACTTTGCTATTTGGAAAGTTTTGGTAGTATTAGGTTGTCAAAAAAGTCTTGCGGTATTTTTATTGAATTTTCAATTGTTCATAAAATTGGTTATAATAATGCGATTTAAGTCAAATATGCGCCGTTTTGGTGTCGATGACGAGTTCCCAACGAGATGCCAACTTCATAATGCCCCTCTTATAGAAGCTCGCTTCCCTATTGTCAAAAAACTCGGAGATCCAATTTTCACAGGACTCTCTTGTGGACAACTTCCGATTACCAAGCGCGTTCGTCATGGACAGAAATAGGTGGTAATCACTTGGTGCGAGATCCGGACTATACGGTGGATGCAAAAGACCTCCCATCCGAGCTCCCGGAGCTTCTGGCGCGTCACCAAAGATGTGTGTGGCCTGGCGTTGTCCTGATGGAAGACAATTCGGCCTCTGTTGATCAAAGATGGCCTCTTCTGCATGAGTGCTGCATTCAAGGGGTCCAGTTGTTGGTTATAAGGTCATTGGGTAATGGGCAATGGGCATCTGGCCCAGCGTCTTTCAAGCGGAGATTCATTCCATAGAGATCTGTGACTGCCCAGCGTTGGCATGGGACAGAGCCTGTCACATGGGAAAGGAACGGATTAGTCCCTCCCAACTCAGATCATCACCAACAAAAGACCTACTGCTATTCATGAGGAAAGCGGAAAGTCTTTTGCTTTAACTTAAGGGTATTTGGAAAGTTTTGGTAGTACATAATTTGCTGGGAGCTAGTAGATGGTATAACCTAAACTAAAAACAAATTTTATTGTGCTACAGTCGAACTCCCCTATAACCAACTTCTTCTACGAATTTTTTGCTATTACAAATTTTCTGCAAGTATGACGAGATTTTTTACAAGTTTTAAATATTTTGACCTCTAACAAAAAAAAAACATTTAGGGGGTATTCTAACGATATCAGCAATGATTGACAAATATGATCTGTCTGAAATAATTCACAGTTTCTAGTTAAACTACATTGCTTCATACGAATAGACGGACCAACTGACTTGGGTATATTGACTCGGATGTTATGTTAATCAAGAATATGCTTTAGCTTATAAGGTCTGTCAGGCCTCTTTTTGCTCGATACATACTTTCCCAAAAACTTATTGCTCCCCTATAGCTTTGGGACAGCATATAAAATTCAGCATTACATTCGTACTCTCAAACTAGCTGTATCAAAATGATAGATTATTAAGTGTACAGTGTTTACACGTTTTAATTATACCAATTATTTTGGAAAACCTGTTTTCAACTTAATATAATGAATAAAAATGTCCATCCATAGTTAAAATTGACATTGTCTACATTCCAATTATAGTTGCTCAACTTGTCTGTTAAAAAAACAAAGTGGAATATTGTAGCAGTTTTTATAAGAAGTGGTTCAAAAATTGATAGATTTTTTGCCTAAGTTTTGTGTGAAACCACAAAATTCTTCTACAGAAGAATTAGTCAAGAGAACTACAAGAACCGAATAACTTAAGTTTTTATTATTGAGTTGTATGGATTAATACAGACAGACGGATAATAGATAGGCTGCCCAAAAAAAACGACTTTCGCGTTCTGAGGACAAATCATGATTTTTGTATGTTTTTGGGTTTTCTGAATACGAGTTCCAAAAAACAAAAGGTGTTAGGAGGTTTTCTCAGAACCTTGACTTGCTGAGGTTTTTTCTAATTTTATAAAAAAATTCGATTTTCAAGTTCAAGACTATGTTTAGGGTCACAGCATCCGAAAACAAGATCCAATAAACCCTAGCATGTCAGTGCTTCTTTCAAACCTGCAATACCCACATACAACTAGGCTTTTTAGAGCTTATCTCAAGATTGCTGGGATATAATCTTAAGATCTTGTCGGTTGGAATTTATGTCAAAACCAAAAATTTAAGCAAAGTAATACTTTCAGCTAAATGGCTTCCATTTAAGCATGCATATCGGATATACTATATAGTATTTAATTACTTAGGGTTAAGTTCAGAATGCCGTAGCTGGATTTGTCGTATCTTTATGGTTGCCATTGTAGATTCGTTAGACAAAGCCAGTAAATTTAAAATACACTCACTACACAATTTTTGCTCACTTGACTTCTTATCAGTCATTGCTTTGGCTAATTGACAAAGGAAACGTTTAGACTGAACAGACCCTCCTAACCGTGTTCCGCTCTGGCCATTAAGTTTTAATGAGCATACAAAATCGATAAATTACATGGCAATTTACATTTGAAAGCAGTATCTAATTGGGACAACGCTGATTCCAATTGGGAATGGCATGAATCATGTGCCAGAAGCCATAGCAAATGCAAAATAGCAACCATCAAAAAGCAAGGTTGGGTCTGACATGCGGACTCAGGTGACCAATGACCAAAGCAACAACAACAACAATAACGGAAATAACAGGAAACAAACTAACCTTAGCAATCCATTGCAGGTCATAGACGCGCCTTGCTGACGACACCGTCGAGACCCGTAGCCATGTCTAACAATAATCGATGATTGCCAAAGACAACCAGAACGCTTGAGACTATAGACGCAGAGCTCCCTGAGCATAGAGTATACAGCAGTAAAGGCAAATCAAGCCCAAAAGCAAGATGTTGATTAAGGAATATCGGATACCGCTGCCGCTGACAGTTGAGGAGTATAGAATAGCACAGCTATACATGATAGCGGTAAGTTCCCGATAACACATTATATACATAGGTATATATAGTATATAATGAGAATTGCAATATAATTTAATTAATTTGTTTTTTATTTAATGCTTATCTATAGAAAAAAAGTCGTGAGGAGAGCCATGGTGAGGGCAGCGGCGTGGAGATTATGATTAATGAACCCTATAAAGATGGGCCAGGTGGTAATGGACAGTATACTAAAAAGATCTATCATGTGGGCAGTCATCTGCCCGGCTGGATCAAAAGTAAGTTCGTCCACTTTTCGTGAAGCGGCAAACAAAATTTTAATAACTAATAAATAATTTCAGGTCTACTGCCCAAGAGCGCATTAACCGTAGAAGAGGAAGCTTGGAATGCCTATCCCTATACGCGCACGCGTTATACTTGCCCATTTGTGGAAAAGTTCTCATTGGACATTGAAACTTATTACTTTCCAGACAACGGCTATCAGGACAATGTATTTCAGCTATCAGGCAGTGATTTGCGCAATCGCGTCGTAGGTCAGTTAGGAAAATATCTTTAAATCTGGCCAAGAACGTGATTTGATAACAATTATTATTTGCAGATGTTATTGATATTGTTAAAGATCAATTGTGGGGCGGTGACTACGTAAAAGAGGAGGATCCCAAGTTGTTTGTTTCTGAAAAAACTGGACGCGGTCCGTTAACCGAGGAGTGGCTTGAGGAGTACTGGCGTGAAGTCAAGGGCAAAAAGCAGCCTACACCACGCAACATGTCACTTATGACGGCTTATAAGATATGCCGCGTGGAATTCCGTTACTGGGGCATGCAAACCAAGCTGGAAAAGTTCATACACGATGTGGCTTTGCGTAAGACCATGCTGCGTGCACATCGTCAAGCTTGGGCCTGGCAAGATGAATGGCATGGCTTAACCATTGAGGACATACGCGAGCTGGAGCGCCAGACGCAGCTGGCTTTGGCCAAAAAGATGGGCAGCGGTGAAGATGGCAGCGATGGTACATGAAAAAACGTATATGCCAAACGTATTAGCACTAAATTGTTTTTCTCTTACAGCCGATAGCAATTCTGAGCATTATGTAAGCTCGGCTGGCAATGCGCCTGCCATCGGTTCAGAACGTAAGAAATCCGCTCCGGCTGTGCCGCCCATTGTCACACAGCAGCCGCCCAGCGCAGAAGTTAGCTCTGATGAGGAAGACGATGATGAAGACGAGGATGAACATGCCGATGAGCTGGGCGCACAAACAAGCAACCAGCGCTCTCGCTCGCAAAGCATACAGATGGCCAATAAGGGCAAGTTTGGCTCTAAAGGTGCACTGCATTCGCCTGTGGGATCCGCTCATAGTTTTGATCTACAGGTCAGTTAGCAGGCGGGCTGCAATTGAATGTTTTAATTTAAATGGTGTGTTACGAAAGATTTGCTGTTCAGGCTATATTTTCTGTTAAAGGCTGAGCTCTATACTTTGAACTGTTTGCCTGCACACAAAAAAAAAAATTAAGATCTAAAATACTCTTGCAGATGGGCATGACTTAGAACTATATTTTATATTGTGATTCATTCAGTAGAAAATTATATACTTCCGTCTGTTTCTTTAAATACTATAGGAAACTATAAAAAGCAGCTGGTTCTTAGCAAAAGCAAAACATGTGTCAAATTTATAAACCGTCTGTACTCACTGCTGTTCTAATGTCGTCTATATATAGCTTGGGAAGAAAGATTATAGAATTATTTAAAAAAATCTTCAAGTGTTTCAAAGTTAAATCTTCAAACTCTTTGCTTTAGAAATGTTTTATCAGTATTTTTGCTTTGGCTGTAATAAATAAATATGAATATCTATCTATAAACTGCAAGAGTATTTAAACTTAGCCGGTCCACAGTTCAATATTTTTTCTGCTCGTTATTTGTCTATGTGTTCCTTGTGTTCGTTATGTTGTTCCTACGCGTCTTACAATAATTTTTGATTTCCTCTTGTTACACCATAAAACACTTGACACCTTGACACACACAATCTCCAACATCAACAACCAATCGATTGAATCACACCCAGCCAAAAAAGCCGCATGCCAAGAATGCGCCGCGCCGAAACGTAAGTTTCCTCCACCTTCACCTAACCTAGGCTTTTAGATGTAGTTTTGGCTATGCAGTCCTTTGCCCTAAACTTTATAATCACTTTTACTTTATTCTCAGGTGGCTAATTGGCGCATGGAACGTTTAGAGGTTGATTCAAAATCAAATTCGGATGAAGAGTTCTTCGATTGTCTGGGTAAGCTTTTACTGATAAGAAATTTATATATTTGTTTATTAACTTTCTCTCCCTATGAAGATACCAACGAGACCAACTCGCTGGCCAAATGGAGCTCCCTGGAACTGTTGGGCGAGGGCGATGATAGTCCCCCGCCGCATGGTGGCGTTGGCAGTAGCGGACGCGACAGACAGGACGACAGCATATTCAATCAAGATTTCCTCATGCGCGTTGCTTCTGAGCGCGGCAACAAGCGTCAATTGCGCTCTTCGGCCAGTGTCGATCGCAGCCACGATTCCTCGCCGCCGGGCTCTCCAAGCACACCCTCTTGTCCCACCACTATTTTGATGCTTGTAGTTCATGCCGGCAGCGTGTTGGATGCTGCCAGCGAGTTGACAGCTAAAAAATCGGATGTCACTACATTTCGTGGCTCATTTGAGGGCGTCATGCGGCAGCATTATCCTAGCTTATTGACACATGTCACCATTAAAATGGTACCCTGTCCATCAATATGTACCGATGCATTGGGCATACTTTCCAGTCTCAGTCCTTATTCGTTTGATGCATCGCCATCGGCCGCCGACATACCTAACATAGCTGATGTACCAATTGGCGCCATACCGCTGCTTGCTGTAGCTTCTCCCGAATTTCATGAGACTGTTAATAAAACAGTGGCTGCTGCCAACATTGTTTACCATGAGTTCTTGAAGTCTGAGGAGGGCCATGGCTTTAACGGTCAAATTGTCATGCTTGGCGACTCTATGGGTTCGCTGCTGGCCTATGAGGCACTCTGCCGTGCCAATGGCACAACGAATTCCAACAATGCATCGCATACCGGTGGGGCTTGTACCGGCACTGGTGATGGCAATAGCCGTCATTCGCGAGCCGATGAAGATGAGCGCTTTATTGACTCAGATTTGGATGCTAAGCGCCTGCTGGTGGCACCATCGCCACGTCGACGCCGCTCCTCTTCCTCCAGCGACTCGCGTGCCACAAAATTGGACTTTGAGGTTTGCGATTTCTTTATGTTTGGCTCGCCGTTGTCTGTAGTGTTAGCCGCACGCAAGCTGCACGATTCGAAGGCAGCACTGGCACGACCCAACTGCCATCAGGTGTATAATCTGTTCCATCCTACCGATCCGATTGCTTCGCGTCTGGAACCGCTGTTAAGCGCGCGTTTCTCCATATTGGCACCGGTCAATGTGCCGCGCTATGCCAAGTATCCGTTGGGTAATGGACAGCCGCTGCACTTACGTAAGTAAAACTTCTGCTATTTATCTAAATTTCTTATTTATATTTCTCTTTGTGATTTGTCATTATAGTGGAAGTCATACAGTCGCATCCGCAGCATTTTAATGATGGCAACAATCTACTAGCCGGTAGGCGTCTCTCCGATGCGTCTATGCAAAGTACTATATCGGGTCTCATTGAGAATGTATCACTAAGTACCATTCACTCCCGTAAGTTGCTAGACTTTAACCCTAATTTCCTGCAAATGGCTTTTAAATTTATAAATGCAATATTCTAAACTAACTTTATTTCAGTTCAAAACAAATGGTGGGGAACCAAACGCATGGATTATGCTCTTTACTGTCCAGAAGGTCTGAGTAATTTTCCTGCTCATGCTTTGCCGCATCTCTTTCATGCCAGCTACTGGGAAAGCCCTGATGTTATTGCTTTTATATTACGGCAAATAGGCAAATTCGAAGGCATACCGTTCGTTGGCTCTAACGACGATAAGGACAATGCCTCGTTTAATCCGGGACAGCCACGCGAAAAGTGGATCAAAAAGCGAACTTCTGTCAAATTAAAGAACGTTGCAGCCAATCACCGTGCGAATGATGTAATTGTTCAGGAGGGACGTGAGCAACGTTTAAACGCGCGCTTCATGTACGGCCCCCTTGATATGATAACGCTGCATGGAGAAAAAGTGGATGTTCATATTATGAAAGATCCGCCAGCTGGCGAATGGACCTTCCTAACCACCGAAGTAACAGACAAGAATGGGCGCATTTCCTACAGCATACCCGACCAGGTCTCACTGGGTTATGGCATTTACCCTATTAAGATGGTGGTACGTGGTGATCATACCTCTGTAGACTGTTATATGGCTGTTGTTCCGCCGCTTACCGAGTGCGTAGTCTTCAGCATTGATGGATCTTTTACGGCGTCCATGTCAGTAACAGGACGTGATCCCAAGGTACGCGCTGGTGCTGTGGATGTCTGCCGTCATTGGCAGGAGCTTGGATATCTGCTTATCTATATTACTGGACGACCTGATATGCAGCAGCAGCGTGTCGTCTCTTGGCTTAGTCAGCACAACTTTCCACATGGCTTGATCTCATTTGCCGACGGTCTATCCACCGATCCGTTGGGCCATAAAACCGCCTATTTGAACAATCTGGTGCAGAATCATGGAATCTCTATCACTGCTGCCTATGGCAGTAGCAAGGATATTAGCGTGTACACCAATGTGGGCATGCGACACGAGCAAATATTCATTGTTGGCAAGGTATGTTAGAGTCAAATAACATGTGTGGTTGGCTGCTCAAATTTGTGTTTTCCATTTGCAGGTTAGCAAGAAGCTGCAGGCCAACGCCACAGTCCTTAGCGAGGGCTATGCCGCCCATTTGGCCGGCCTACAGGCCGTGGGTGGTTCACGGCCCGCCAAGGGCAATGCGCGTATGGTCATACCGCGCGGCTGCTTCAATCTGCCTGGCCAGTCGGCGAATCCACGGCGCCGAAGGTAGGTCTCATGCATGCCCGTCGTCACTTAATATATCTGTATGTATGTGTACACATAGTAAAGCACTGTGTATGTATATGTTGCTCGCTATGTCTTCTAGTGTAAATAGGCAAATATGTACATAATATAATATTGCATATAGTATATGGATTTAGTACTTATAAGTTGATGTATACGCCCTTTGTTTGTTTGTTTATTTGTTTGTTAACTCGTTTGTTTGCTGAGTCGCATGACCAGCGCGTATTGTATTTTAATTTTTGTTGATTATGTATACTTAAATTTAATTTGTGATGAGCCAATCGTTCCGTCATACTCTCACATACATTGTCATATGAACTTTAAATTAGTATATGCATTAATGTATTTGATGGATTCGTGTCTGGTACGCCAAATCTTGCTAATCTAACTAAGTGTTGTTTCATCGTTATAATGGAAAATATTTACATAAAAGGTGTTTGCTTTTTATAAAATGAAGAGTGTCAATGAGTTGAATATTTTTCAAAGACTATTTAAGATAGACTTTTTCTTTCTAACACAATGCTTAATGGCATTCTATTTTGAACATATAATTTACTTACGATCTTCATTATTAAGTAAAAAAAAAAGTATAAGCTTTAAATACTCAAAGATGTGGTTATGGGGTTTTTTATGGCAGACCTAACGCTTCATGCCAACTAAATAAAAAACATTTTTAAAAATCGATATAAACAGAAATTTCTCACTAGTGTTTTCCAAAAACTTTTTGACACTCTAAACAAAAAAAAACCTAAACCAAACCTTAACCTATGTGTGTATGTGTGTGCCAATACAATGTTCAAATTAAATATTTCTAAACCCTTTCCAAAAACTGCACAGCAATGCTTTCGAGCAGCACATGGTCTGTGCCAACTCTCCTACAAGTAGCAGTCTTAGGCTACTCCTCGAAGCCAATGAGAGTTCATGCGAGGAACTGCTTTGGGCCTGAAACAAAATTTACGCACAGTATTTTTGTTTTCTTTTTTTTTTTTTTGTAAAAATGTCTTCAATTGTTTAAAAAAAAAGAACAAAAACAATAAAAATTGTTATTGATTAGTATTTTAGTTTTAAGAAATGTTCTTTGTATTACATTTGGATTGTAAACAAATTTATTTTATTTATTTTTGTTAGAGCCTAATTGAAATTATAATTTAGTATACATATTGTTTAATGTATGCGATTATTGATATTATGTACTGTGAACAAAATTAGCCAAAAATTATATACAGGTAGTATTTCTTTGTATAAAATACAATATATACACACAATAAAAAAAATGCTATAGCCATAGAAATTACTTATGTACATAAAATACATACATAAATAGACTTTATAATTTCCCAACGTCATTTAATTTAATATTCGAATTTTGTATCTTTTCTTTAATTGTTTATTTTGGCAACGTTCTGATAACGACGCTTTAATGCTTTCTTCCACATACGCGTCCAAACATCCTCACCCACCCACACACGCACACACACACACCCATAAAATGTCTTAAACTCACCACAAATTATAATTGAACTTCACCTCACACGCAACAGATTGCATGAGCAAGCTACGAACGAAGTTTAAAACGTTTTGCAACACACTCAGCCATAAGCCAGAGTGCAAGCGCACGATGATGCCGCAAACTACTTGCCATTTCACTCTAACGCGCACAATCGTGACGCTTGCTTGATGGCTTTGGCACAGCAAATATTTTAGTGCAAAAAACATTAAAAAAAAAATAAATAAAAAACGTATTTCTAGTGTTCAGCTTGGTTTTAGTTGGTTGCATTAAAAGTTATATTTTATTTGAAATTAGAAAACGTGTTCGGTGTTGTGTGTTACAAACAAAAAAGATATTCATGCTATCAACTGCAAAACTCAATTCTTTCTTAACTTTAACTCTATCTTTCTTTTTCCAAAAAATAAAAACAAAAACATTAAAATTGCTAAACTAATCAATACAAACATAATGAACATAAACAAAATTACATTTCGCCATACACAAACACTAACATTCATCAACTTGCCATTGAAACGAGCAGCAATGAGACGGGCCTTTCATCACCGATACGCAGCGGTTATCTGAAACGCAAGACCTATTTAAGTCTGCACTAGATTGGAAGGGCTTAAAGGCGCAGACAAAAGAGCGAGCAACAGTAGCTTAGCACTTTGAATGACTGGAATAATTCCAATAAAGCTCTTTAAGTACAAGCCAAGCAAGCAACTAGCAATCAACTATATACTACTATAGCATTATGTATCTATGTACAATCTTGAAATATATATGTACTCCATGTGTATATGCAACTGCATTACAACAGCAACCGACCGTTCGATATATATACATATGTTATATATAAAAAGAACATACATATATGTACTACTACTACTACTACTACTCTATAGAAGATAAATGAATGTGTCACACATTAAAACCTAAACTACCTACCTTATCTAATGAATGGATCAGCATTAGTTGCAGTTTAACATCCGCATCGATGCCATATACCACATCTGTGTATAAACATATATAAATTAATATATATATATACATTGCGAGCTATCTAGAGAAATTATACGTGTGTATATACATAAACAAATTACAAAATTGTGCAAACATTACAAGTATAAACCAAAGTCAAATGTGTCACGCGGTGAGTACGCCAAATCATCTCTCTACATAATTTTTGTTACAATAATCTCGATTTAGCTTATCAACTAACAACTAATACAAGCAGATGTTATGTATACTATATAAGGTATTTCCATAAACTAGACAAGATCTTTTTTTTTTGCTAGCTATTAACAATAGCACGCAGGCTTAGAAGTATATAGACATAGATCAGGGCCGTCAAGAGGTAGTTACGAGCCTGTTGGCGACTATTGTAGGACCCTAGGCGCAGTCCTCCCTTTTCCCGTAGAACTCAAATATTTATTCCTATCGACATGCATTACCCCACCGCTTTGAACGAATATATTTTGTCCTATCGATATACATTACCTCACCGCTTTGAACGAATATATTTTATCCTATCGGTATACATTACCCCACCGCTTTGAATGAGCGGCCGTTTCTTCCAAACTTTTCCTTAAATCGAAAAGAAATTTACGTTCCCGTCGACTATTGTCGGACCCTAAGCGCAATTCTGCCATTTTCCGTAGAATAAAAATATATAATGCTTTTTTCAAATCTTTGCAGAAATGTACAGGCCCGTTGGAGACTTTCGTCAGGCCCAATGCGTATTCTTCCCTTTTCCCGAAGACTTCAAATGTTTAATAATTTTTTTCAATCTATCGATCTACACTTACGGTTCATGGGGGTCGGACCACACCTAAAAGTTGTAAAAATGGGTTGAAAGTCTTTTACGAGCTCTAAAATATATGAACTTCGAAGTAAAGAACTCCCCATTAAAACCAAATCCCAGGTCTGCACCTGACATAGGTAATGCACAATCTCGTCTAACGTTCTGAAATCTTTCCTTGCCTTATAAGTAACTAAGGTCCGTTGGAGATTTTCGTCGGACCCAATGCGTATTCTTCCCTTTTCCCGAAGACTTCAAATGCTTAAACTTTTTTTCAATCTATCGATCTACACTTACGGATCATCGGGTCTGGACCACACCTGAAAGTTGTAAAAATGCGTTAAAAGTCTTTTGCTTGCTCTAAAATATATAAACTTCGAAGTGAAGAACCCCTGTCAAAACCAAATCTCAGATTCGCACCTGAAACCGGTAATGCACAGTCTCATCTAACTTTCTGCACTTTTTCCATGCTTTATAAGTTACTAAGGCCCGTTGGAGACTTTCGTCAGGCCCAATGCGTATACTTCCCTATTCCCGAAGACTTCAAATGCTTAATATTTTTTTCAATCTAACGATTTACAATTACGGCTCATCGGGTCCGCACCACACCTAAAACTTGGAAAAGGGTTGAAAGTCTTTTAGAAGCTCTAAAATGTATAAATTTCGAAGCGAAGAACCCCCCTCAAAACCAAATCCCAGATGCACACTTGAATCCGGTAATGCACAATCTCGTCTAACGTGCTGCATTCTTTCCTTGCTTTATAAGTTACTAAGGCCCGTTGGAGACTTTCGTCAGGCCCAATGCATATTCTTCCCTATTCCCGAAGGCTTCAAATGTTTAATACTTTTTTCAATCTATCGATCTACGCTTACGGCTTATCGGGTATGGACCACACCTAACACTTGGAAAAAGGGTTGAAAGTCTTTTACAGGTCCGTTGGAGACTTTCGTCAGACCCAATGCGTATTCGTCCCTACTCCCGAAGATTTCAAATGTTTAATACTTTTTTCAATCTATCGATCTACACTTATGGTTCATGGGAGTCGAACCACACCTAAAACTTGGAAAAAGGGTTGAAAGTCTTTAAGAAGCCCTAAAATATATAAAATTCGAAGCGAAGAACCCCTTCCACAAAACCAATTTCCAGATGCACACCTGAATCCGGTAATGCACAATCTCGTCTAACGTGCTGCATTCTTTCCATGCTTTATAAGTTCCAGTATACTAGAACAGATTATCAAATAAGAAACCTATACAACTTTGATAATATACAATAGTATTAGAGCAGATTAACATATGAAGACCCAACAAAAGAGGACTGTTCAGTTTTTCTAGAATTAGATTATTTTATAAATTGATAGCTTTAACCAGGAAATAAATAGTTTTCTATGAGTTCAGCAAAGCGCCTTGATATATGAGATTTAGTTAATATACGTAATTTTATTTCCGTATGACTTATATTATTTGTTTTATATTTGACAGGTACCTGGAAAGAAAGACTGTTTCCTCCTGTTGTTTGATGGTTTTCCAAACCACATAAAAAAACAAAAATTAAAAAAAACCTTAAAAATCAAATCTTTTAACAGAAAGCATACAAATAAACGTTGGTCTAATTAAAGAAATGTAAAATAACAAACTAAAGCTATTAAAAAATCGTTTAACATATGAAAACGAACAAAGTTCAACAAAAATCGTCACTAAAACAAGGTACAACTGGAGAACAACCAATAAAATATATATATATAGGTATATGTATACAAAACAAAAGTATTATATGAAATAAAGGAGAAAATCGGAACAACTATGCAGATCTCAATAAATTGCAAATAAATATTGGTTCGTAAAACGAATAAAACGGATCTTGAATGGCTAACTTTTGTGCATGACTGTACCTGAGTTGCTGCGCATGCGTTGCAAAAATCAAAGGCAAAAATTAATGCATTTCTTAAAACCAAAATTTAAAACTCAACGGCTTCCGTAATGTAAACAAAATGTAAATTATATTTATATACACATGCATACACATATATATTTAGCGTAAAGTTTGAAACTTTTCCTATGAAACAAGCAAAAAGCGAAAATAAAACTATAAAAACAAACTGTTTCGATCAGAAATAATACCAAATAATAACAAAAAAAAAACCTAAATCTCTAAAATTGTGATAGTCTTTCGCTATTAAAGATACCAAAAAATAAAAATTAATATAAAAATTTATTGAAACTGTTATATTAATGTTGTCGTGACCTTACAAAAAAGAAAAAGTCATAAAAATTAAAAAAAAAAAAAATTACTCAATTATAAAAAACTGTTTCAATGTATAAAAAAAAAACCCACCCTAAATTGCGAAAAAAAAATTGTAATTATTGTATTTTTAGTATGTGTCATGTTCAAATGGTTTTGTTCAAAAGTAGTAACTAGTAGCCTCGATAAGTTCTAAGCCGAGAATGGAAATCGTTTAAAAGTTCTATGAAACAAATTCCAAATGATATACCTATATGATCAACTTTTGATGTGGTTGCTTCGCTTCGTGAGTTTAAAAGAAAATTACTACATACCAAGGCAATTCTAAAGACTAAAAGATAATTCTATGCTTAAACGTTACGTTTAAAATTATAAAATACAATTCTTTTATATTTAATATCTTGGAAAACACAGTTTTTTTGTTATTTTACATAAAAAGCTTTTAAGCGATATCTATGCTAGTATTCGTAAATCACTTGCCGTTTAGAATTTAAAAAAAAAACAAAAACAAAACTCAATTCAATGCGATCTGATCAAATAAAAGTAAAACTTACACAAGGATATAAAATGTACACAAGTTAACCGAATCTACGGAAAAGGTAAAAAACCTTAAAAACGGTACAAATTACAACAAAAAAATATATATATTGAAAATGGACCTAAATAAAATTAATAATAATATATATTCATAGAAAATAAAAATGACGTTAGTTAAACAATAAACTGTTACAGCTGAGATAATACAAGATGAAGAAACATATATAATATGACATACTACTTCCTACAAGCTTACATATGTATAATAAAAAGCAAAGAGTCGAAAGTTATAGTTATATATACATAGATGTATATTTTAAATGAAATCATTGTGTATTACCTAATGAAATGAAGTTAAATAATCTCAAGTTATTTGTGTAAAACAGTTATGTATTTAGAAATACTATGTCTTAAGATACCAACTATTGTTGTTGGTTTGATTGTTGTTACGAAAAGTCTTGCCCCGTTCAACCAACGTTCCTCTTTCAACCAAAAATACTAAACTAAATCCATTGATATTAATGATGAAACCTGTGAGCATACTCCAAAATCAAAAGTCTAAATGCTCTTAGAATTTTCTTTACTGATGTAGTACAACTTACTGACTTGATCTAATGTAGCCGCTAGAAAACTCTTTTTCACGTTTTTAAGATCAAAAAAAAAAAAAAAAGAACTACTCTCTCAATTCCTACTGCTATTCTGATCTAGAGTTAGCAAAACAATTTTTCATGTTTTATCTTGAGCTTTTGGGCTTTAAATCCTTTCGTGCTTATTCCCACAGTATATGAACATTTTCCTAAGGTGTGCGGCACTGTTCCAATCTTCCATAATGCATATTGGGATTATCCGTAAATTGCTTACGTCCTATGTCTACAAAATTCTAGCTTTCTTTTGATTTAATTACACTGTATGGTGTGCTTACATGTTCTGACTACCTATACTCAATATAAAATTGTTAATTTTTTAAGCAAATCAGCTTTTTATTTATTAACCATTGCTGCGGCCCAATGAATTTATTTCTAGTTATTAAAAGTCTGTTTGTACCCGTTCATTCTTGAAATTCAAGCAAAAATTAAATTGCAGCAACAGATTCATCTATGCCAACGATATAGTTTATCGTATTTTTAATTATTTTAAACTATTCTTTATTATATTTATATATGTATATACTGTATTTAATTTATATCTTTATTATTTAATAAGCATTTACTGCTTATATTGTTTTCTTCTTATTATTGTTATTGTTTATAAAGGACTACAAAAAAGAATCGATAAGCTTATCGATAATTGTAAAAACTGATTTGTGTTTATTCCTTGTATTATCGTTTGCACAGCGCTTGCTTAATTTAAATTGTAGCTAACTAAATACGAATTTCGATGCAAAAAAAACGAAATTTATCAAATCTACTTTAGCATCAAAATCAAGCTTAATACTCAAGCGGTTAAAGGGCCGCAGAAGCAGAATTGGCTTAAAAATACATATGTACATACCTATTCAGGAGCAAATTGCTGCTAAATAACGAGTAAAGGCGATTAGAACTGGATCAACCAGCGCAGTAAATAAATCAGAACTAGTTCTTAACGCGCATTATTTCAAAATCTATAAATTAAACGAAACATCTTGAGTAGTCCAATTCCTACTTTCCTCTTAGATTGTGTAAACAGGGCTTAAGCGAAACGTTGCCGTAACGTATTGATATTTTAACCCACCACTAAGCTGATAAGCAAGCAAGCCAGCTATGTTATTCAGCAACATATAATATATATATATATATATATACATGCTATATAGCATATAGAAAAATACATAAATAACATGTCATGTGCAAGCAGTGCAAAAGTCCAATAAACCTAAACAAGAAAAGGCATTAGAGATAACGATTATAAACAAAAGTGAATAAGCAACTAGAGCAGAAAAATACATATGTATACATATACATACATACATATGTATTTATTGATGGCAAATTGTTCAAAGTGCAATCAAACAGAGTCAATCTATTTACATGCATATAATACACATACATACATACATATATAGTTATGTATTTTACATAAAAGATTACAAAGTTAAGCGCAAGCAACAAGAAAGAGTAACCACAACTAGAAAGCGAGAAAGTAATAGAGAGAAAGAGACAAAGAGATGCATATATGTACATATATGTACATACATATGTACATATATATAGTATATATTTTCCCAAAGCCAACTTTATACTAAATAAATTGAAAAGCAGCAGCGCAAAAAGTAGGTTGACATTTAAAAAAAAAACAACATTAATCAAACATTTTGCAAGTGCGCTAAAAAGAGAAAACATATTTTTCGATAAACATAAGCTGTTTGTTGTAGGCCATGTGCATGAACGAGATAGCGATATCAGAATTAAGTATTAAAATGCATGCATACAAGATTTGAAACAAAATTTGTTGTTAAACAAATGAAATGAAAAAAATATATATATACAGATATATATGTATATGAATACAATGTTCTATTTGATGTTATAAAGAGTATAAATAAAAAATATAAGCTTATATGTATTGTTGTTGTTTCATTATATTGTCATTGTCCCAAGCACCATATTCTTTTTTAAACTTTTATTCCAACTTATTTTAAACAAATTCTTGAAAGCACTGCATATCGTTTTGCTTTAGTTATCTTTTGCAATCTAGTTCAAAAATCTAAAATTTTAACATATCGAAGAATGTGGCTGTTTTGTGTTGCAATTTTATTGCATGAGATTTTTGGCACATATTTTTGTAGAATTTTATAAAAGGTTTTTATTATTTTTAACAAATACATGCATTACATCATTTTCTAATTTAACATAACGTCATTTAAACAAAAAAGGAAATTATAGAGATACAAGAAAATAATTATTAAAGTATCTATGGTCTTTGCATGCTTTACAATTTGGGCAGACCCGCAGAAATCGCACTTTCAATACCGCAATGATCTTCGCCGCGCAGAATCCTGAAGAAACCATTATCGCCCCAGTCAGTGTTCCAGGAGTTGGCAATTAGCCAGTAAGGAACTTTCTTGTCCCATACACCCCAGCCTAGAATGCGTATGGCATGACCGCCAAGCTCCTTGCCATGAACATGCTGATAGACACCGCTTTTGTACATAATCAAATCCTCATAAACGGTAAAGGCACCCTCAACAGGACCATTGGTCATAATTTCTCGCTGTATGTCACGCTCATTGCGGCTGACTGAATACGATTTGGAGCCAAAGTGCTTGTCCTTTTCGTAATCCACATTATAGCTGGACTGACACTTGTGCTGACAGCGTGGTGTCTTCTCATGCGAACAAGGCGGGCGCGTGCCATTAACATGATGCTGGCAGGGTGCTATTTCATAGGGGCGACAACCCTGTGTGACAAATAAAAAAGAATGGTTAATTTTAAAGCTATTTAAAAATTACCAATAGCTTGCTTACGGTGCTGGAGCCAAAGGCGCCGCCACTGACAATGCCCTTGCGCGTCCAGTAAGACCAAGCGGCGCCGGGAAAGCCACCATTGCAACCAAAACCGCAGGTATGACAACAAGAGACCAAGTCATCGGCAGAGAAATGAAAGTTAACATTGCCATCTGAATGTATGCAGACCTATAATATATAAAATCAACAACATACATATATCAATGATGATGACACACAAAGAGAGCTTTGTTGTATTTGCACTCAATGCGCAATTCGTTATTGGGGGAAAATAAAGCTTCTTCCCCCTAATCGATAAGCGCTAAACAGTTGAAAACAAAAGCAACGCCACGTCAAAACAACATAATGAATTATTATAATTGTTGTTGTAAAAACGTAATCTGTTAGGTTCATGACTTACGCGATCCGACATTGCTTCAACTGCGCCAAAAGCCCAGCAGGAGCCGCAAGAACCCTGATCGCGGATTTCGCCTATGGTGGGGCATTTGGGCCAAGCAGTGCGTGCATCGAACTCTGCGGGTATATCGTCGCCATCGTCTTCAGCTAGTCCTTCCAAAACCTCATGCTTATTGGGTAGTGCAAATTTGTGTGCATCTGGATGTACGCCCATCAGACGACGTATGTTTTCTACATCCTCTGACTCCGGAAAATTGCGACCGGCCTGACGAGAGATTAAAATTATACATTGTTTTTACGCAGTTTCTTATGACATCTAACTTACGGTCCATGTTTCGGCTTTGCTTTGCACTAGTTCTATAAATTCGTCAGAAAGCAAATGCGGTTCATCCGTGGCAGTAGCCACAGTGACGAAAAGCGCCACAACGCTTATCAGTAATCTCATTTTTCACCTATTGTATTACTTGTTTTACTATAGAAATGCACAGTAATATACTAATTATTAAAAAAAATATTTATATTTATGTAGAACTGTATGCGCTTTGTTCGGCCGTGCAGCTGCAGCTCTAACAATGGAATAATATTAGAATTTTAAGCCTTATTATCTTGTCAATCTGGATGAAGCGAAAAAATAACAGTGTGTACACAGTCGGAAAATGCCACATATGTAAACAAAGCAACGATGTTGCCAGATAGTTTAAAGTAGTCGTAAAAGTAGGGAAACGCACTTCTAATACAGGGTGCTAATTCTTTTCAATATTTAATTAGATGTTTTAGAATAAAACATTTGGAACCCCTTTTTAATTGTGTGCCATTGTCCTCGTTAGGGAATTAAAAATTCAAACGAAAAATTGCAATAATTCTAAGATATATTTTACAAAATGCAAATAGCAACTTACCATTTTAACAATGGTCGATATATAATTTACAAATGTTCAGTAAAAATTAAGTTATTTACATTATTGTTATTATAATTATTGGCTGTCAATATTGCAAAAACTTTAACACTACCACTAGGATCCTATATACGATTGTTAACAAATCTTTCATTTAGTGAATTATTGAATAAGGAATAAAATATGTTTGGCCTATTCATATAAAGATTGTCTTATAAAAAAGACAAATTGTAAATTTAAATTGGGTCTAATTCGCGAATGTTTAACAAAACATTTACAAAATATTAGCAATGCGAATTACTATTTACAATTTTTAACTATTATATTGTAGCTACCTTTAACATATTCATATCCTTTACTTGCTACTAGCTGCTACTATCTAATATCACAGGGGTATTTAGCCTGAACTAGACATACGGATTCCAATTGCTCCCATCTTCAGGCAGAAGGTTATTGGTAATTAGAAGAATAACATCAATTATCCACCAAACACCAACTCCACCCATTGTCAATAGTTTACCCACAGCAGTGCCCGTTTGGCCGAGACAAAAGCGATCCATGCCAAGAAAGCCCAGCAACATGCTGTAGATTAATGTTGTTACGAAATAGTGGTCAGTGTAACGAACGCAAGGCACACCGTCTCTGAAAAATGTACGTGCACCATAACAATCAATATCTGGATAAACAGTGCATTGCACTTTGGTATGTTCCACTTCCTCGTAATTTGAGCCGCCAAAGCGCAAACAGCCGTAGCCCTTTTCCGCCTTGGCTGTTTCGTTATTGTGATGATCGATGGGATCCTTACATTCCAAAAAATCTCGTGGAAGAAATGAACACATGACGTTAGGCCCCAAGGGATTGAATGCTGAATTCAAGCCGGAGGAACTAGAGGCTGCTGAAGGCGTTGATTGTACAGGCACTACGGATTGTACTGCTGTACCGGAGACAACAGTTTGCGGTTGCTCTTTATCGCTGCGTGCTTGAATGGCTTGCGTAGCCCGAGTTTTGATTATAATTGCCATAATTACTACGTAGAAGTTGAAATTTTTCATTTTCTTCAAAATGTTTGTGTTTTGTTTAAGTTGCAGCGATATACAAAGCGATGACTGCGGCACAATACTAAATCGATATACGCTTAGTATACCATCAGCCGATAAACAAATATATGATTGCGCTTTATATCGATTGTGTAAACGACTATCAGCTGTTTACTAACACGCTATTCCCACTATTTGGGTCAGTTGTAAAAAAATTTAGCTTGATTAAAATAATACAGGCATTTATTTTGCAACAAAGATTATGGCTTATTACGCAAACCTGCAACCCATTCAATAATGCATTTAAAAAATTCGTCATCAACCAGCTCCAAAATACGCACATTCTCGGGATACTTCTCGCGTTCACGCAAATGGTCTAGCACCATTTGTCCGCGCGTATGCACACCGCTTAAATCGACTGTCACATGCCAGCTACTATGCTTCTTTACGAATTGCTGCTCGAACAGCCAGGCGGCCACAACCAAAGCATCGCAAGGATTCCAATATTCAAACTGTTCCATAGGATGCCATTGAGCGCTCTCCACTTTATTGAGCATGGTAATGGCCGTGTGTTTGGCATCAGCGGCTCGCACGCCAAATTGCAGAAACCGCCATTTCTACAAAACAAAAAAGGGAATTCAAATTAGTGAAAACACTAATATCAAGTCACTAGCAACTTACTATGGAAATTTTAAAGTGTTCTTCCGTGCATGGCTCCCACGGCAATATGGTTATGGGACAGTGCGTTTTCAGCAGCACAGCATGCGCAGCTTCTGGGTCTGAATGAAAATTAAATTCGGCCGCTCTCGAAGAATTGCCAACACCACGATAATTGCCACCCATTATGTACAATTCTTTAAAGTGATCTCCAAACTGTTGACCGTACATGGCATAGCCAAGCGCTAAATTTGTCAAGGGTCCAACGGCGAACACAGTTATCTGCTTTGAGTGCTCTTTGCATAACTCGTATATAGCTGTGACAGCATGTTGCTTCTGTACAAAATGCTCCAAATTATCAACGTCCGTATTATCCAAGCAATCGCCAAAACCATCACGTCCATGAAAATACTTTTTATCATTTACACACTCGCTAACCAGTGGCTCCACGGCGCCCAAATATACGGGCAACTGCAAACAATAAACATATGCTAGTCAGATGTCTAGCACTAAGATTTAAGAGACAACTTCAAGAACTTACATCCATTCTGTCGTAAGCAGTGATGATGCGCCACATGTTGCGTGCTGCATGCTCACGTGTAGTATTGCCACAGCCGCTTGTGGTCACGGCTAGCAGCTTCAGCAAGCCCGATCTTTCGGCGTGCAAGAGCAGCAGCAAGGCCCAGGCATCGTCACTGCCGCCATCACAATCTAGGATAACATGCTTGGTACACATCTCGTGTTGCTCTTAGTCCGTGCTGTGCCAGACTGAAAGATGGTCTCGAAACTGTCGTACAGCTGCAGTCTGCTTCTAATCGCCTATCAGTATTGAAAACTATGGTATGTATCTTGATAAAGTAACATGTGTGCGCAATGTTTAGACACATGTATAATTCGGACGCACACAAGCACAATGCAAGAACTGAGAAATTATTTTATTACTTAGTACGTGTGAAAGTGTTTGCGTTCTGTGATTGCATATAATTTATTGACGCTAGTATATATGTATATACATACGTAGTATATAGTTAAATCCGCTGTTACAGCAATGAACTACAATTGAGTTACCGTCGCTTATTCAACCCGGACCCTGCGCACAGATAATAACTCATGAAAAGAGCCAATATTGTACGTTTCAACACATATGTACATAGATACCTTTTGTACGTACATAGATATGTATAGTAGGCTATGCAAGAGTTGTTTTTAGTGTTATAACTATTTCTCATTCCAAATTTACTTTTGTAATAAGCATACGTTAAATTTTTTGTAAATATTCAGATTTTATTTTTGTTTTTAAAAGTTTCTACAAAAAAATGTCGAGCGCTAAACGTTTTTTAAGACTGGCACGCCCCATTGGAAAGTCTAGCCAGCAACTTTGGGAGATGTCAAATTTTCCCGAGAACAAAGTACGAGAAGCAGCACTAAGAGCGTCAACGGCGGCTTTACAAAAACTGCAGTGGCGAATTATAAATTTAAAAAATGCGATTATAGATCAAGGCTTTTCCGCCAAAACCGCTTATGCCGCCAAAACTGCTAATGTCGCCAAAACTGCTAGTGCCGCCAAAACCGCTTATGCCGCCAGTACCGCCAACCCTGCCAATACCGCAAAAACTGCCATTAAGCCACAAATATCATTAAACAAACAGGCAAAACAGTCTGCGCGTATTGGTCAAAAGATTAAACCAAACTTAGGTGAGTTACTTCTGTCTAGCTTAGTTGAAGTTCTTCTCAAGTTTTTTGTATTCCAGAATGTTAAGCTGCCGTGCTGCCCCTACTAGACAAATAATGGAAGCAGCGAATTGGCGCATCGATTTGTGAATGTTAACAGCAGAGTGACGACAACACAATATCCGAGATATGGTTTAGAGTTAGTTTTAATTACATGCCTTTACAATTTAAAGTAGCTAATTGGTTTAAATGATTTTTTTTCAGGAAAATGTTAAAACGGCTATGTGGTGAACAATGTCAATTGCGGCAATTATGCCACACAGCAGGACTTTTCGCTAAACATGGCATTTTCGGTTTAGCCTGGCTAAATGTCCCATTAACAGTTTAGGGAATAAAGTCTGAATCGTCACATATTGTTATATAGTATGCCGCATAATTATGGTAAGTTGCAGTGATACTTTACTATAATTCTTGAGTGCTTCTAACTGATTACTCTTTCAGAATTGACGCTCCAACAGGCAATGGCGTGTGTTCTTATCGGTCATAAGCCGCGCATCAGCGTTACGAGTTCAAATGGAGCAAAAATATACAAGCTAGTCATACAGAGCAATGGGCTGTACTTGATAACAACGCACGTTCTAAAACGAGGAGTAGTCTAAGCAGTAGTACCAGCACAGCGGCGGCAACAATATCAACAAAACGATCCGAAGAAGATTGCGCTTTCTCCGCTGCTTTCAATTAGTAACAAGCTTGTACTTGTTAACACACACCAAATATTATTCTGTAGGGGGTGACGGCAGCTTTCACAGCATTTATGGCTTGATTGGCAAGACACCAGCCAAGAATTAACATCACAAGGAGGCCATAAAAAACCCAACAAATTTTTATCAACTTTCCGAGCTTTCATACCATCTAAGCTTGATTGGCGAGATGCATTAACATCACAACACAGCGCTGCAAAATAAGACCACGGTAGAAGACTAACATGTGGTTTGAATCTACAATTGGAGCACAGCTATACTAGCTAGTCATACAGAGCAACTGTTTAATTGTATCTGAATCGCGGAGTGGTCTTTGTAGTAGTACCAGCACACCGGCGGCAACAATATCAGCAATCGTTGCCAAAAAGATTGCGCTTTCATCAATGTTGTCAATTCATACCAAGCGATTTAGGATCAGAGCTTAATCACATCACGCAACAAATATTTGCTATACGTTGACAGTAACTTTCCGGGCTATCATACCATCAAAGCTTGATTGGCGAGACGCATTAACATTACAGCACAGCGCTGCAAAATAAGACCACGGTAGAAGACTAACATGCGGCTTGAATCCCCAAATGCAGCACAACTATACTAACTAGTCATACAGAGCAACTGTATAATTGTATCTGAAACGCGGAGTGGTCTCATTTGTAATACCAGCACAGCGGCGGCAACAATATCAGCAATCGTTGCCAAAAAGATTGCGCTTTCATCAATGTTGTCAATTCATACCAAGCGATTTAGGATCAGAGCTTAATCACATCACGCAACAAATATTTGCTATACGTTGACAGTAACTTTCCGGGCTATCATACCATCAAAGCTTGATTGGCGAGACGCATTAACATCACAGCACAGCGCTGCAAAATAAGACCACGGTAGAAGACTAACATGCGGCTTGAATCCCCAAATGCAGCACAACTATACTAGCTAGTCATACAGAGCAACTGTATAATTGTATCTGAAACGCGGAGTGGTCTTATTTATAATACTAGCACAGCGGCGGCAACAATATCAGCAAACGTTGCCAAAAAGATTGCGCTTTCATCAATGCTGTCAAGTCATACCAAGCGATTTAGGATCAGAGCTTAATTACATCACGCAACAAATATTCGCTATACGTTGACAGCAACTTTCCGGACTATCATACCATCAAAGCTTGATTGGTGAAACGCATAAACAGATATCTAACATGTGGTCTGAAACGCTAATAGAATCTTGGCAGCAAGTGAAACCCACATCGTCTGAGTGTAAAAGATTACACAGGCAATGATGATGGAAACATGAGTAGCAGTCGCACCGTTTCTTAACGAAACATAGACGCAAGCTGAGCATCGCCACAAAGGTAAGCAACAGGGTGGCGGTTAGCATAAGTTTTCAAGTCCCGCGTGCGCTGCATTCAACAGACTCAATCAAAATGAACTTGCTATCCAAGACGCTGTCGGCGTAATCTATTAATTTGCAGAATTTACAGCAAATCTCTTATGCGACCGCGACCTAGCGTTGTACAAAGTCCAACTGGAGCGCAATCCAAACATATACACTGCTGATAGTATGTAAGCTACACACAACCACGACATCTCATGGGCTATTGTCAGAATGCGCGTCAAAATTGAATGTTTTTGAATTTCGTAAATACAAAATTTGTTGTGAATTGCTTATTAGTTATTATTGTTATGGCGAGCAGTTGAATATTATGATGGACAAGTTGGGCATTGTCATAGATTAGGCTTTGAGAGCTGCACATTTGCGAGCAATTGAAGTTTTTGTAAAGTCGAATCTTGACTTATTATTATTATTAAATACAACAAAAAGGAGTTGAGAATGTGTGCGATAGTAATCGCGTTTAGGGCACTGTATTTGTAGACATCTTTTGCAAAGCTAGTGAGTGGTGCATTGGCTTTATTGTAGATATTCAGGGTGGTTAAATGATAATTGACATAATGTCCAAGGTGGTGCTGATTTTGCTAAGGATGGTGAGTAATTGAGGCATAGTTTAAGTGAGTCGCATTGTTGCGTTATTTGATCTTTTTAGAGGCGTACTTATTGTCTGGGTTGTATTTTCAAACTATAGAATGGATGGTGAGCCAATCGGTTAGGCTATAGTTTTATAGATCTCGTTTCGATTCGATTTGGGATTCGAAGAGCATATTATTTGTTGGAGTAGTAAGATGAAACTATAGTTTTATAGATCTCTTTTTAATTCTATTGGGTAGATTTGGGATACGAAGAGCATATTATTTGTTGGAATAGTACGGAATGGTCCAATCGCCATTTAATTGTGCGTATAATTGATTTAGGGTAGAAGCTAAATATGAAAAGAGCGCTGTCAATTTTGGATGTTATGAGTGATTTTATTGTTTTTATGAGTTCTATTGAATTGCAGTTGATTATGTTTAGTTTATTGGTTGGGGATAAGCTTAGGTTATGTACAAGCATGTTCCATCTATATTCGGCGTTAAAGTGGATGCCTAAGATTTTCAATGACGATACTGCTTTGAGATTTGTGTTTCCTGCGAAAATGATGCAGCTGCAATGGTGTTTTCTCCAGTCGCCAATTTATGTAAAGATGTGGCTTAGGTCAATTTGAGGTTTTTTGTTTGGCAATTTGATTTTGATGTTGTAGTCGTCTGTGTTCGAGCATTGTTTAATTTCTTTGTGTTGGGTAACTTAACGTGTAAGTTTATTAAAGGCGATTAAGGAGAGGACTACAGAGAGAGAAAAGATCCTTGAGGGATTTACGTAGAGTAAATGTTTCCGACACGGACTACTATATTTCGATTTGTCATTAATCTTTTTTTTTATGTAGCTTATGATTTTTGGTCCCATTTTCCATAAACAGAGTTGGTCCACACTCTGTGGTGGGCTTTGCAAAGTCGAGAGATTAATAAGATGTGTTTTTGGCGATATGGATCTTGCTATAAGGTGGTCAATATAAAGTAGACCACCTAAAAGTTTGACTATGAAAATCAGCTTATTATTTGTGGTTAATTACCATGACTATTACTTTATCTATTACTTTCGAGAATCACGAGTTGAGAGAGATTAGACGGTAGGGTTTTATTGTACATAACTTAAGGATTAATATATGATACTGTTCTTGTAGGATTGGGTAATAAAGTTGTTGAAGATGGAGTTGTATAGGGTGAATATGCGCTGATTGAATCTACTTTCTGTAGCATTGCATAGGTCCTGTCCAGGCCAGGTGTTTGGAGGTCTGAAAGGTACTAAATCTTGTTCAAGTAGAGACGCTTCTTTAGATGGGATTGGTGTCGTAAGAGAGTTTGGTGAGAATTGTGAGTGCTTAGATGTATAGGAGAGCCATCATTGATTGAGATTCGAGGATGTAATGAGCTGGTCGATAATTTTGCCGATTTTATTGTTATTCTAGTCGCCTAGAATTATTGTGACAGTAATTCAAAATTTGTTGATTTTGTAGCTAATTAAGGATAGTTTAGTAGTTCGTTGCAGTAGATAACTCCCTTGAAAAAATAATCAGTTTTGCGTTCGGTAATTATGACAGGGAATTTTCCAAAGGTTGTAAGTTTAAGAAGTTTTCCTGCTTGTGCGCTCCTTTTTGTTTTAATATCCTGTACCGTATGATACAAAGGGTATATTAAGTTTGTGCAAGCCGAAAATGCATGTAACATATACACGGAATCGTCGGAGACTCCCCAAAGTTACCTAAAGTATGATCAGGGTGACTAGAGAAGTCGATATACCCATGTCCGTTTGAACGCCTAGATCTCAGAGATGGTAAGAGCTAGAGTAACCAAATTTCACATTAGATCCCATATTAATCTATAGGAGACAAGTTTATTTTATTTTTTTGATATCGGGGTTAAATTATACAGCTCCCATAGGGAGCTCGAAAAAAAAAGTTTTAGATGAATAATTCGTGTGTTTATGAAGATATCGTAACCAAATTTGG
Source organism: Chymomyza amoena (assembly GCA_037043745.1). Taxonomy (NCBI): domain Eukaryota; kingdom Metazoa; phylum Arthropoda; class Insecta; order Diptera; family Drosophilidae; genus Chymomyza; species Chymomyza amoena. The sequence continues at coordinate 116,067 of JBAMAX010003432.1, forward strand.
CATTCGTTTTTTATAGTTCCCAAGCACTGTACCAAATTTAATCAAAATGGGTTAACTATATCATATAGCTCCCATAGGACCGATTGGCCAAAATAACTTTTTTTATACAAATAGCTATATTTCATTTTTTAATAAAGATATCGTAACCTCAAATAAATTTTGGCTCATGGAGTAGAAGTACAATAAGTATATTGTCGTGCATTGTTGTAGCTATAAATGCAGTCTTGTGTGTCAATGTGTCTTCTTTATAAAACACCAAAAATCTTTTCCCCGTATTTCCCCGTTTCCATATAATTGCAAATTTCACCAGGCAACTTTGAGTTCGAGCATGCAGAATTGCTTCAAGTGTGGCTGCAGAATAAGCATAAAGCCTCGTGAATGTTTGACTTTATTTTAAAAAAGTTTTGTGGAATGCTTTTGGAAATTAAGGAGACGGAAATAGAAAAAAAAATGTTATAACTTTGCAGCCTACTCAAAAAGATGATGGTACTTGGTCCCATGCCGCCGCCGAGCAATAACACAAAGCAGGTGCCTGAGGGTGATTTTGTTTGGGATGAGGCCACACAAGGCCTTGTGCTGAGCAGCTTCTTTTATGGTTATGTGCTGACTCAAGTTCCAGGCGGTCGTATGGCAGAGCTTATGGGTGGCAAACGCATCTACGGTTATGGCGTGCTGGTCACGGCAATCTTTACGCTGCTCACAACATTTGCTGCCGATTGGAATTTACCACTACTGGTGCTAGTGCGAGTATTGGAAGGCATGGGCGAGGGCGTTACCTATCCGGCCATGCATGCCATGTTGGCACATTGGATATCACCGCTGGAGCGCAATAAGTTTGCAGGCATTGTCTATGCAGGCTCCAATATAGGCACTGTCATATCGATGCCCTTGGCTGGTTGGCTGTGCTCACTGGACTATCTAGGTGGCTGGCCCTGGGCGTTTTACCTCTATGGACTGATGGGCATAGTTTGGTTTGCCTGCTGGATGTATTTGGTATACGATAAGTCCAGCATGCATCCGCGCATCACAAGTACTGAACGAGTTTATATAGAGCGCAGCATGCGACCGCATTCGACTTATGTATATGGCTGCAGCAGACACAGCACACGATTCGGAAGACGGTAGCGTAGATGACGTGGAACTGCTGCATGGACGCAACCAGGAGGATAGCATACCTTGGGGCTCACTGCTCACCTCAGTGCCGATGTGGGCTATTTTATTAACGGAATGCGATCAATCCTGGGCCTTTTATACACAGCTAACCGAGCTACCCACCTATATGAGCAATATACTACATTTTGATATACAAGCAAATGCAATGCTCAATGCTGTGCCCTACCTGACCGCCTGGTTCGTTGGCATAGCTTGCTTAGCGGTGGCCGATTGGATGCTACAGCAACGCTATATAACTCTTATAAACTCATACAAATTGTGGAACACGGTGGCCTCGGTAGTGCCCTCACTGGGCCTGTTTGGCATCATCTATGGCGGTTGTGACAGGGTCTGGGTAACTATTATGCTGGCCGGCTTAGGTTCCTTTGGCGGCGCTGTATATGCAGGCAATCAAATGAACCATATAGCTTTGAGTCCACGCCATGCAGGTACCATGTATGGCATTACCAATTCCACGGCCAACATTTGTGGTTTTTTGGCGCCCTACGTTATTGGCCTAATCATTAATCATAGAGAAACTCTAACCCAATGGCATGTTGTGTTTTGGCTGGCAGCAGGCCTAAACATTGGCGGCAACATTATATACTTACTTTTTGCCAGTGCCGAGGAGCAAAGCTGGTCCTTAGCCGCCAGCGTGCCGCGTGAACGAACTGGCCACAACGTGCTCTCATAGTTAGGGAACGTGCAGAACGCGTGCCCTCTTGTAAATGTACCTAAAACTCAAATAATGTATAAGCATGTGTGATAACTACGAGACGCAGTATTCCTGTGAGCGACGCCAGCCGCTTGGCGTCTAACCATTTGTCCAGTTGCTTCCTTAACCAAAATTTAAGCTGTGTGTAATTTTTAGTTTTCCATTAGTAGTGCTTCCAGTGGTGCAAGGGTTACGGACTCAGCTGCCACCAATTATACGCGAGTTATGTTTACGCTTTAATGAAATGTACTTCGATCCGAAACGTTATACTATATACTAGAATATGTGTGGATTTGAATATATGTATGTAAATGGCAATTTATACCGATATACGAAATGCTTAGATCTTAAGACAGGCATACATATGTATAGCTTTAGAGCAGCTACTGTTGGTTGCATCAACGAAATTTACATTGTATACCTATATACATACATACATATATACAATGTATATATGCACTAACCTATACATACCATCGCAAATAAGGCGCACATATTTAAATTATATCTTCTTCTTATGTGGCCATAACAACCCGGTTACCGGGTTACGGCCTGCCTTAAAACATCCCTCCAGGCGCCTCTGCATTGCACGCGCCTTCTCCAGTTGGTCACACCGAGCGAAGACAGGGCCCCTTCCACTTGGTCTTTCCAACGCAAACACGGTCGTCCTCTCCGCCGACGGCCGCTGACTACCGCATCGAACACACGTCTAGCTGGAGCACCCTCGTCCATCCTAACGACATGTCCGAGCCACCGAAGCCGCTGGATGTTGATACGCTGAGCAACGTCCATGTCGTTGAAGAGCTCATACAGCTCCTGGTTGGTGCGGATGCGGTAATCATCGCCAGCTCGAATAGGACCAAAGATCTTGCGCAGTACTTTCCTCTCGAAAACTCCCAAGGCAGCTGCATCAGTTAGCGACACGGTCCAGGCTTCCGCGCCGTAAAGAAGCACTGGAAGGATGAGTGCCTTGTAGAGTGATAGTTTTGTCGCGCGAGAGAGGTCTCTACTACTCAATTGCCTATTGAGACCGAAATAGCACCTGTTGGCAAGAGTGATTCTGCGCTTGATCTCCAGGCTGACATCGTTGTCGGTGATAACGGAGGTGCCAAGGTAGATGAATTCCTTGACAACATCGAAAGTATAGCTGTCGGCCGTAATCTGGGACCCAAGCCGCCGCATGTCCCTACTTGACGACAGCATATACTTCGTTTTGCCCTCATTTACCGCCAGACCCATTTTCGCAGACTCCCGTACGATAGCACTGAAGGCCGCGGTGACATATTGCTTGGTACGCCGAATGATGTCGAAGTCGTCGGCGTACGCAAGGAGCTGGACACTCTTGTAGAAGATAGTGCCAGTGCGATGTACGCCGGCCTTCCGCAGAACGCTCTCCATGAGTTGAAGAGGTCGCATGATAAGGGGTCGCCTTGTCTGAAACCTCGCACGGTATCAAAAGGCTCGGAGAGGTCCCTTCCTACCTTGACGGAGCTGCAGGAATTACTCAACGTCATTCTGCAAAGCCTTATCAGCTTTGCAGGGATACCGAGCTCAGACATTGCGTCATATACGCGATCCCTTATTGGGCTATCGAAAGCTGCTTTGTAGTCGACGAACAGGTGAGTGTGAATATCTGGTTAAATTATATACTTTTAATATATACAAGCTATTGCCTATGTTGCAATAAACTGCACAATCATATCGAAAAAAATAATACTATAAGTATTGCTTTTGTTATGCAAGACCAAATACTATATACATAGATAATTTTAGTCGGTCTTGACTAGGAATTATTATAGCTAAATTATTCCGTTAATCATTTTTTAAATAGGCAAACCAAACCACAAGACAAATTGCTTCGAGTCTTTTACAAACGACTTTGTTAGCGAAGAACTCAGGCACAGACATCTTGAGACTGGTTTGCCTTACTTTTTATAGTGCGTATCTAGAATCCCTCAAAAATCCTGATGGCCAAATAAATGAATAAGAGAGCTAATCTAAGAAAAAAGTTAAAGGTTTGAATAATTGAATAAAACTTTTTAGACGGCATTATGAAATTCGAATGAAGTAACTTGGAAAATTTGTAAACACGAAAAATTTTAGTTCAGCAATGACGAATTGCGACGTTTACGTTCTAAAGCAAGAGGCACGAAGTTGATGGTGCACGACTTTAGCTCTTGTTGAGAGAGCGTGGCGTGCTCAAGGAATGGAGTGCTCAAGTGGCGCATTTCCCTCTCTCACGTTTTTTGCAAACTTTTCAAAAAAAGCGTAAAAAAAATGGCGTACGTAAAGTCGGGCGCGGACGTCTTTGGGATACCCTGTACCACTAGCTTGCACTAAAATCCGGTTCCTTCATAAAAAACCAAAGCCGGAAGAATTCTTAAGCAAACATTTTTTTTTACCGATCGTTCCTATGGGAGCTATATGATAAAGTCAATAGATTTCGATCAAATTTGACACAGTACTTACCTTAAAAAAATCTAAATGCCGAATTTAGTTTAAATATCTTTACAAACAAACGAAACACAACGAATTTTGTATAAAAAAATTTGGTTACGATATCTTTATTGAAAAATTAAATATACAGGGGTGCCACAGAAAACCAATTCGATTCAATTTCGATACAATTCCAATTCTTGGAGCCACAGACATGGCTAACAACGGTTTTAAAACCGCTCATAGTCATGTATGTGGCACCAAGAATTGGAATTGAAATCGAATTGGTTTCCTGTGGCACCCCTGATAGTGAATTTTGTCAATTTTAACAGCTGCACTGAGAGTTGGAGGGCAATGTGTGAGGAACATGGGGTGAAGCAAACTCCATGGCTAACCATGCTTCTGCTAGGTGCGGTGGTGTATATAGAATTACTAGTAGCACTAGTAAATGTTAGTGCTGTAGTTGTTGTCCTGGTGTTCAGAGTATCAGTGCATAAAAGGCGAGGCACATTAAAAAGCTCTGTCCTAATCTCTAATGGTGATTTTCCAGCTACTGGGCGCATTTTTCCATAATCAATTACACCGGCACACAAAAAAATTTTTGTTCTGTACACCGGACGCCACCTACCTACGGGCATGTTTTTCGACCCGCTGAATCCGAATTTTGAGTTAGTTTTGGCCGGTCACCCCCCAATTTCGAGTAAATTGCAAAAAATCCTAAAAAATAGCGAAAATTTGATGTTTTCGTTACAAAAAAAATTTGTTGATATAGGACCTTTTAGTTTATACTAATTTCATATGTACTTAGACAATAAGCCGTTTTATATTCAAGAAAATTGTAAAAAAACCCACAAAAATTGCAAAAATTGCAATAAATCGGGATTATCTTGATAAAAAAAATTTGCAGGCTCGGATCGAAAGAGATTTTCATGTCATTTGATCTGCTCAATTCGAATCTACAATAAACTCGGCCCATCTTCCCTCAAACACTCAAAAAATTGCATAAAACCGATAAAATAGTAAAAAATTACAGTTGAAAAAAGTGAAAAAAAATGATCATTTTTAGTGGCGCCCCTAAGTAGGCAACGCTTTTGCTAATAAAATTGTCGTTTTTTCACTTTTTTCAACTGTAATTTTTTACTATTTTATCGGTTTTATGCAATTTTTTGAGTGTTTGAGGAAAGATGGGCCGAGTTTATTGTAGATTCGAATTGAGCAGATCAAATGACATGAAAATCTCTTCCGATCCGAGCCTGCAAATTTTTTTTATCAAGATAATCCCGATTTATTGCAATTTTTGCAATTTTTGTGGGTTTTTTTACAATTTTCTTGAATATAAAACGGCTTATTGTCTAAGTACATATGAAATTAGTATTAAACGGATCAGAATACATAAAAATTATGCGTTTCCTATATCCACAAATTTTTTTTGTAACGAAAACATCAAATTTTCGCTATTTTTTAGGATTTTTTGCAATTTACTCGAAATTGGGGGGTGACCGGCCAAAACTAACTCAAAATTCGGATTCAGCGGGTCGAAAAACATGCCCGTAGGTAGGTGGCGTCCGGTGTACAGAACAAAAATTTTTTTTTGTGTGCCGGTGTTATTATTACTAAGTTTTCTTGTCATATTCGGTGAATTAAGAACCTGTCTTTTTATTGGCCGTCGTTCAAATAGCTGTTATAACAACTAATTTTACGATTAAAAGTATATTGGTATACACTGAAATGTCAATCAGTAACACAAATATAGTGTGTACACACTGTGCGGAGAAAAACTAATGCCAGCGGAATCATTAAATTAGTTTTTGTTTTAGTTATTGTTAAAGAACTGATAAAAATAAATAGTTTGACACAAATCAAGTTGAACACAAAAAGGTGCATTTGCTCAGCGGTAAGACTTATTTGTCACAAGTGGACTTGTCCAAAAAAATTATTTTATTAAAATTATTTTGCACGCGACGAATTCTATGACCGAACATAATGGCGCTGCCAACTCGACTAAAAATAAAAAATAAAATATACTTGCCTCCTATTGAATAATAGGGGATCTAACAAAACATCTACTTAAAAAGAATTTTAAACTATGGCATTTTCATCTCGGCTTAACAATTCACCGACTGTACCATATTCTGGTACAGACGATGACGCGACTGACGAGAAGCAATTTGCAGCAGCACAGGATGCGCTGGTAGTTAATGCAGCTATGGAAAGCGGTGCAGATGGAATCTTTGCAATGACTTCACAGCCGCCCAAATTCGAGTTGACTTCGTCAGGATCATCGGCAGTTTATTCTACATTCATTTCACCGGCAGGATTAGAAACTACCGTGTTAGTAACAATTGAATCGCGTTCTATTGATGGCAACCAACCTACGTTTGATGAGTTGAAAGTTATGTACAATGTATCGGAATTGGACGAACTAGATAAAAAGTTTATTAATCGGGCCAAAGAAATAGATAATTCGGAGAAGCTGCTGAAAAATTACAATCTATTAATAAATGAACACAAGGAAGCATTTGAATTAAAAAAGAAACGTCAAAATACGACAAACAAGGAACTTGACTTATTTGCTATGAAGCTCAAGCAGCTTGAAGGCGAATTGGGTTTATTAGAAATGGAAATGAATAATCGTCTAGCCGCTGGCGAAAAAAGCGGAGAAAGCGACCCAGAGCTAGAGCAGTTATCCGAGGAGTTTGAGAATTCGGTTAAAATATCAGAAGACAGTACTAACCTAAGCTTAGAAAATGAAGAAGCATTGTACGAAACTGGAGAAATTAAGTTGTCCAAGGAGTTGAAGAATACAGTTAGTCTATCACAAGAAAATACTACAACCATCTCCCAAAATGAAGAAACATTGTACGAAACCGCTGACGAGAAATGCGGAGAATTGCAGTTGTCTGGTAAGTTGAAGAATTCAGTTAATATATCAGAAGATAATACTAAAACAATCTTAGGAATTGAAGGTACATTGTACGAAACTGCTAATGAGAAATACGTAGATACGCAGATGTCTGATGACTTTAAGGAGTTATTTGAAATAACACCCGACCCAATCAAAGAATACGAAGAACCATTGCGCGCACTCCAGAGCTCGGTGGACTGGGTTGAGAAACAAACATTAAAAATTGTCCGACAAATAGATGACTTTGAGCACATGGAGGAAACTGAAAAGCCAAATCTGTAAATTCTTTTAAAACAAATATTTTAATTTAATACGTCTATTAATTAAATCGAATATTTGTTTACGTATTTGTGTAGTTCTTAGTATGATTTCCTTTTTGATGGCTTAGACTCAAAGCTAATTCTTCGCAAGAACATATTGGGAGATTCAGATAATCAGTAACCAAGGTCTGCGGCGTTTGTTTTTTTGTGGATCACGAAGTCAAACTGGGTTCGTTGATAAAACGATTTTGAGATTTCACATATAAAATCAGAAGTCGATTTAATTGTATTTTTTTGATATCGGGGTTAAATTATATAGCTCCCATAGGGGTGTTTGAGACGACCTCGACAAAAAAAAAGTTTTAGATGAATAATTCGTTTGTTTATGAATATATCTTAACCAAATTTGGCATTCGAAAGTTTTATAGTTCCTAAGCACTGTACTAAATTTAATCAAAATCGGTTGAATATATAATATAGCTCCTATAGGAACGATCAGTCAAAAAAATGTTTGCTTAAAAATTCTGCTTTTGGTTTTTTATGAAGGAACCGGATTTTATTGTAAGCTAGTGGTACAGGGTATCCCAAAGTCGTCCGGGCCGACTTTATCGGTTGACTAAATCATATAGCTTCCAAAGGAACGATCAGTCAAAAAAAATGTTTGCTTAAAAATTCTGCTTTTGGTTTTTTATGAAGAAACCGGATTTTATTGTAAGCTAGTGGTACAGGGGATCCCAAAGTCGTCCGCGCCCGTCTTTACATATGCCATTTTTATTAATAAATCTGACAATATTATATAGCTCCCATAGGAAAGATCGGTGAAAAAACATTTTTGGTTAAAAATTCGTCTGTTTGGTTGTTTATGAAGGTATCGAAACCTAATTTGGGATTCAAATGTCTTTTGGTGTTTTTAAACAATATACAGGATTTTTTTGCAAGCTATTGTTACAGGGTATTGCAAACTCGTCAGCTCCCAACTTTAAAGAATATTTTTACAATGCTAACAAAGAGTCGTTGCGTAGTTTTTGTTAATTTAATTTAAAAGTATCAGTAAATATGAAATAATGGTAATTTGTTCAAAATATTTTCTTTAATTTATTTCGTCATGATTTTAATGCATTAGTTCTAATAACTATAGTGAGTCTTTGAAGCACTTTATTTAGAAAGTCCGAATTTTAAATCGCTAAAAAGTGTTAATTTTTTTAATATGTTTTCTAATGAATCGAAATTTAGATAAAGTGAAAAGTGTTTGTTATGGAAAAGTACAAAAAATAAAGCTAATAAATAGAAATTCAAAACCAATAATGAAAATTATGAAAAATTATTACGTATAAATAAAAAACTTAAAACATTTCTGCTTGTGCATGCATTTTAATTTTTAAAAAAATTCTTAAATTATAATTTTGGGGAAACATTTATAAAAAAACGAATACATAATTTGGATTTATACAATTTTCATTATATACTAGAACATCATATATATTTTTCATAGACTAACTAAATATTTAAGTGTAGCTTTAAAGGCAGAACTGAGGCAGTAACAAAATGCATCTGGGGCCATTTGTAAAATTCTTAAAGTATAATTTTTGGGAAACATTTTTAAAAAACGACTAATTTGTGTTTATGCGAATTTCATTATATACTAGTACAAGATATATGTTTTTCATAGACTAACTAAATATTTTGCGCTTATAAGGAAACTGTAGCTTTAAAGGCAGAACTGACGCAGGAACAAAATATGCAGTGGGCCATTTCTTAAATCCTAGATATGACTTGATATAAAATAAATCTAACTAAATAATAATTAGCTATTGACAATTTAAAAACAAATTTTGAATTTTGGCAACAAAACAATGACGTAGTGAACATTGACTAAACAAAGAGATTGATTTAAAAAATGGCTCATATGTAACACTAGTTTACATGAAAAATAAACTTGGTAAAAAAATTTAATTTGACATTGTCTATCATATATAAGCATGGACATAAACAAACAACTAAATACACTTTAAAATGTTATATGCTAATTCTCAAGAAAATCAGTGTACTTTATGGCTTATAGTTAGTTAAGTAGTAAAAAGTTTTGTGTACTCGAATAGAGTATTTTATGGCTAGGCCAACAAAAAAATGTATATATATATATGTATTAATTAAGAACTACTGATTATGCAATTATATACATATATATATATATTTTTTGTATATATATAACTATATGTTTTTAAGTACCATAAGGAAAGCTTTTACATTTTGTTGTTCACTTCTTAGTTTAAAAACGGCACTAGTATTGCTTTAGATAAGGCCCAAATAGGCGTAGTATTTAAAATAATTGAATGCCCTACAGTGTTTCTATGAAGAAAGCAGGATAATAGACTGACATGACTAGAACATTTTACTGTTCAACTGGGCACATGGTAAATTTCGTAATTGCTTTACATATATACGCACAAATTTTTTTTATATAAAACGCCGCGTGCAGCTACATTTATACTAGTATATAGTATTTTTGTATAAATTGTAGTTGCACTATATATATATATATATCTTAAACTACATTTTGTATATATGTATGTATGTTTGTTTAACTATAAGTATATATGCATGTACATATACATATATAAACTTATAAAAACACAAATTCCAACGGTGTGCAAAAAGTTTAAGACACTAAGATCTAATTAACTATTGGGTTCAACAGCGGCGTCTAATCTGCATAGTTCTGGCATATATGTATAGTTCGTTGCAGCCCTAGACTGGTATGCCCGTGCGATCCTTAATCTTGCCCATCACATTTACATGCACTTTGGAGTAGCCGCCTGCTTTTCTGCCCAGCGTGCCGCCGCCCAGCAGTGGAGCGGCAGCTGTAGGCGCTGCCGTAGTTACGCCCACGTCTAGCGAGGCCGAAGACATAGGCGATGAATGCTTGGAGTCCATGTGCGAGGAACGTTGTGTGCTAATTTCATGCGTTAATAACAGATCATCGCTGCTGGGACGTAGCTGCGAGGATGAGGGCGTATAAATAGGCTGCAGCTTCTCTACCTCATCATCGATGGCCTTGAATTGCCAGCTCCAATTGGCACGATACAAGAATGGACGATGGTCGAAGCGATTATCATCCGGACTGTAGCTCTCCATATGCACGGAGGGTGTCAGTACGGTCATCTTGTGCCGATTGATGGCATAGCAGCGAAAGAAGTGCTTTACCTTGTCGGCTACCTGAAAGTGTAAGTTCAAATTTTAGCTTTTATCTTTTACATTACCAAAGCCACATTTTTAACCTACCTCTTTTGGACTCAGATCACCTTTCCAGGTGGCCACCAGCTTGCAAAACATGCTGTAGGGACCACAAAAGGCTTGCTTACGCAAACGACCATACTGGCTGAGCTCTGCATACGTCATGCCCATATCTTGTTCATCCGTTTGCATAAGTTGACCATCATCCTGCAGTGGTTCTAATTCAGCCGTAGGCGGTGCCTCAATAATAGAGCCCAGCACGGGTAAGTTATATCTGCAGATAAAATATATCAAAAGTTAATTATATGTATATTCATTATAACAACTTTTAGCCTACTTGTCCTGCGCATAGGCCAGAAATCGACGCAAATCTGTCTTAGAGATGCCGCCTATAGGATTAATGTCAGCCGAAGAACAATCATATTTGGTCAAATAACCCCTAAGCGATTCATCTACATTGGCCGAACCCAGCACCAGCAAGCCACCTGGCCTATTGCGCACCCAAAGCATTAGCTGTGCAAATATATAGGCCAGCACCATGCGTATCCGCGACTGTATGTTCTGCAGCGCTAGATTCTGACGAGCACAGCCACCCTGTGTGCGAAAACGTGGCGTCAGTCCAGTGACCGTATTAAAGATGCTTAGCAGCGCATTCACCGCCAGATCTATGCTGATCTCTATGTGATAGCTGCCCAGCTGATTGGCCAGCTGCGAGGCGCGGCGTCGCGTTTCCTTGCTGGAATTAACGCTGCCCATGAAACAGGTGACCAGCAGCCGGTTACAAAGCGCAGCTGGATTGTCGGGTGTATAGTCCGAGTCGGCAAGTATTTTACGTATATCGTGCAGCACCTGCGCATCACCATGCTGCACTGCATGCACAATAAGTCTGCACATGGAGTGTACAATGGTGGCCGAGCTGCTTGAATCTACGCCACCACTTAGCGGCAAAAAGAAACCACCCTGACCAGAGCGTCGCAAGTAATCCCAGAGCCAGCAGGCTGGTCCCATGGCAATTTCCTCTTCGGGCGTATGATAGACCCACATCAAAGGCGCCGACGAGGTCTTAAAGATATCGCTATGCGTTGACATCTCAAAGTCGCAGATAATGCGCGGATATGCAGGTGCCGATGCGGCCACAGCGCAACGTGAACGCTGCGCCACACGGTAGGCACGTATATCCTCCAAATCGATGGTGGCCAATGTGACTTCCACATCCTGCAAGGCAAACTGACGGCTACGCGCAATTATCTCACCATTCAGGGCAATTGCGGAGCAACCATTGAAATAGATGCGTTGACCATCGCAGCCGCGCAGATTGCTAAATAGATAGGCGCCGCCCGCTTTGAAGCTGGCATTGCGTATGAGGTCGGTGGTAATATAAGCTTTGCGCAGCTCCATATAGCTAGCCGAGCCGTTGACAATGATCTCGACGCCGGAGAGTGACATTTCGATGTGTTTGCTGCGTACGTTCCAGAGCTCTTCGCAGATTTCGTAGCCAATACAGGTATCTTTTGTGGCAATGACAGCATCGCCAAAAGGCACTGTGTCCTGACCCGTCAGCTGTGACACCATGCGTGGCAAAAAGTAATCCTCGGTGTACAGCGATTTGGTCCAGGCAGTAAACCAGCGTGTCTCACGATAATTGTCATCATCGCACATCGCCATCTTGGGGCGTATTAGCAACAGTTGGCGATTATAAAACGCCACGCGGCAGTTGTAGGCAACATTGCGATGCATGACGGGCATGCCCACATCCACCAGCATATTCTCACTGCGGAAAAGAAAGATTTGCTGGATTAGTACATTGCACTTTATGGTTAAGTGGAGTACTTAAAGGCATAGAGAGTTTTGCAGCTATATTGATGTTTCGGTAAGTCTAATTTTAATTAGTCTTTGCACGGATGACAAATAGTGCCTATTGTAAAGTCATAGGTAAAGAAACCCCCAGACACTTTTGGGACTTCTTCTTGCTTCATTTTTATACCGTGTACCGTATGGTAAAAAGGGTATATTAAGTTTGTGCAAGCCTATCTATGTAATATTCAGAAGGAGTTGTTGGAGACCTCACAAAGCTACATAAAGTATGATCAGGGTGAGTAGAGAAGTCGATATACCCATGTCCGTCTGTAATTTGTTTGCTTATGAAGATATCGTAAGCAAATTTTACATTTAGAAGTTTTTTAAATTACCCAAGCTCTTCGATCAAAATAGGTTGACTAAGTCAACATATTTGGTTTGAAATTCGTCTGTTTTTGGTTATTTATGAAGATATCATAACCTTATTTGGAAATCAAATGTCTTTTGGTGATACCGGATTTTATTGCAAGCTAGTGGTACAGGGTATCCCAAAGTCGTCAGCGCCCGACCTTAAGGTACACCATCTTCTTGAACACTTGTTAAGTGAAAAAGCCAAATCTACATTTTATTTGGTTTAATTCTCTCAAAAATATCTAGCTACATTTTAAACACAATCGGTTAGTTTTAGAGATGGAACTTTTAATAGCGCGCCATCTCAAACTTTTCGTTATTTCAATAATCAACGTATTTACTTCGACCACTCGTCCGGCAAGCCAAGTAACAACTCAGTATCTACAGCTCGGATGAGTTCAAGAAAATATTACCGAATTGGAAAAGATTTTCGTTATGATGCAGATTCAGAACACAGCTGACCAACATTGGCAGCGTGAATTCGAGTGAATCCGGTCGCAGTATAGCTTTTCCAGACTCTATTATTATTATAGCGACCTTCGCAAAGGTGCTTAATTCTATCCAGGTCTGTAAAGACAAAATCCGGGTCCGGGTTGAAAATATATTGGGCCCTTTATTACACCATTAGCTTGAATCATGACAATACGACAGCGGGCCCTTGGGAGAAGTTCGTGCCCTGGGGGAATTCGCTCCTTTTGCTCTCTCATCGTGCCTGGTTCTATGCATAGCTTCGTATTACTACCATGAAATCTCGTTTGATGACTTGGTTAGCTCACGTTGGCTTTGGCACATTCTATTCCCAAAATACATCTTATGCAAGCTCGCTTTCTTCCTCTGTTGCCCAATTAATTAAGAAAATCAGCCTAAATGCATAGCTTACCAAATGGGTGACATCATAATCTCCAGCAGCGCCTCCCAGGAGTGCAGATATGTGTCTGGCTCACGAAAATGATCCTCACAGCTATAGCCGCTGTAAGATAAATTTGTATTAAGTAGTTTTAGAATCACGCTATGCTTTATTACTTACCAAACCTCCAGCTCTGGACCGGTACGATAAGAAGCACCCATATCCTTGGCTTCCAATATGGATTGCAATATACGCGCCAAGTTTCCTTCAAAATCGAGCGCCCATTGATTAAGCGTAGATATGGCCACTGTTATTTTACGACCCATTTTATTTTATTTTTTTTTTAACTACTTTTGGTATTAAAATTTGTTATTGGACAGTGCAGTAATTTTTTTTTTATTGTCAGTTCAAAATCGGCAGTTATGGTCTGAAAAAAGTTACCAGATATAAACATTAATTATGATATTTCTTGAATTATGTTTTCTTTTGTATTATTTTATTTTTATAACAACTGCAGTTGTTGTTAAGTCTGCTAATCCTGCCTAGGTGGTGCCCTTTACTGTGATACTCTTTGGCTTGTTGACACTGCTTGGCCGGTATTTCCACTGTATGGATTTGTTGTTGTGGCTATTGTTGCGCTGGTTTTGCTATTGATCAAACAAATGGCAACTGCACAGCTTGGTTCAAAGTTTCCCGCTGACGTAGCCACATGCTCTATTAATAGAATTCCAACTTATTTCTGTTCTCAATGACGTTGTCTCAAAAGGGCCAATGCCGGCATTGGGCTGACTAATTGAAGTCATTGTTGTGGCTGGCACAAGGCATTACATGCCTTTTACTTGTAGTACTACTGTTAAGGATTCTTTGGAAACTACAAGTATTAAAATAAAAAAAATACAAATTTATTAGAGTCCTTGAAAAGAACAATTCCAAGAAAAGACCCTGGCGGTAACTACAAGGCTGAGTATTTGAAATTGACGTTTGTTGAAGTGTCAATAAGGTATATATAGTATACCGAAAATTTTAGGTTTATATTGTTATTGCTCCAAAGAAGTTCAGATTTGAACTTTCGTCTTTAAAATGTATTTATTTATCCAAAGATTTTGATTATTTCACGCATTTTCACCTTAAGTTCTATACGCAGCATGCAAAAATTTCACACGGAATAACAAAACTGCATATTAAAAAAAAACCCACTATTTCTTTTTATATGAAGTTTTGTCATTCCCACTATTTTTTTATATGCAGGTCATTCCGTGCGAAATTTTTGAATGCTACGTATGGGCCTGTGAAGTTTTAAAAAATATATATAAACTATATAAAAATATATTTGGGGGAGAAATAAGCGTGATCGAACTGGTCCAATGTCTACTTAGTCATTCTCTTTCTTATCATATGTAAATCAATTTCTTTTGTCCTCTCCTCCATTTTGGTACCAATTCTTGGAATTCTACGGCGACTCTTTCACTGTATTACCAAAGAATATACAACTATAGAACTACTAGTAGTTCTATATACTTTTTGGTATTACTTATATTAACAGTGCTGCCCATTTTCTGGCCAGTTGACAGCTAGATGGCGCCAGCAGGAACTACATATACTTGGTTTTAACGCCATTTGGATGGTTAAAGCTGCTTATGACCAAGTTAATAAAAGATTTTGTGTTGCTTTTGTTTCTATCAAGTTAAATTGGACTGATTTGAATTCTCTCTTGGGGTGCTTTGGAGCTACCAAGTGATATAATAATAAAACTCCAAGCGTCTATAGTGCTCCCTATCCGCCCGAGAACTACTCAGCTGGTTCGATTGAATAATAGAGATTCTGGTCAGAGTGCATTATGCATCCAGATCCTATGCCGGCGAAAGCACAGTTTAAAAGCTTACCACAATTCCAGGGTTGCTTTTACATTATGCCGTTCGGATTCGGCTATAATCTGTAGTTCCCTGTTCTATAGCTATTTTGTAAAGTTTTTGCCACTACTTTGCCTCCCTGTCATGTATACGCTATCAAAATAAATTGCTAGACACACAACTTTTGTTTTTAGCGCTAAAAAATAACTGCTGATGTTACAGCTGGCGCCATCTAAATACCAGTTGCTTCAAAACTTGGCAGCACTGGTGGTCAACAAGGCTGCATACCAGAGATAAAAATTCTTTGCCCTAAAAATTTAGATAGCTTTATTTTTCTTTTAGTTTTTTGGTGTGTACTGGTCTATAGGGTGTAAATAATTTCTTATTATTTTGTTAGCGGCATGTTGTAGATTTGATTAGCCCTGTCCGTTGGTTCGTATTGTCTGTATCTCGAAAGTCCATAAAGCCATGAAATTTCGCCAAAAGATAGATCTTTGAAGAAATAATAGGTGTGAAACTGATATTCTGGATAATGTGAAAAATGACAAAACGCTCTGCAAACTAAATAAACATAGGGCAGCACTATTTCGAATAGGGTATTTCCAGCAAAGGGGATAACCGAACAATATCATGGAGCTAAAACGCCAAAACAACAGCAGGCATTGGATGGGAATACGATGGAAAGGAGGCATGTGGAGATTCGTGCCAGCGACCAGCACGGACCATAATAAGAGCTAATCGGGTAACGGAAATATAATGGATAAAATTGTCCAGCTCAATCTCATTAAGTTTTGTAGACGGGAACTGACAGTTAAAAGGTCACAGCAGATATAAAACGTAAATACTTTAAAGTTGAAAACGTGTTATTTTCGATCTTGATAAAAAAGTCCTGGAATTTAGTCATAAAATCCAAAATAAAATAATATTCATTAAAATCGATATTGCAACGAAAGTTATAGTCAAAAATGGCGTACGTAAAGTCGGGCGACTTTGGGATACCCTGTACCACTAGCTTGCAATAAAGTCCGGTTCTTTCACAAAAAGATCGTTCCTATGGGAGCTATATGATACAGTCAACCGATTTCGATGAAATTTGACACAGTGCTTTAGTACCTTAAAAAAGATCTGAATGCCGAATTTAGTTAAAATATCTTTACAAATAAAAAACGTTTTTTTGGACCGATTGGTCCTATTGGAGCTATATGATATAGTCAACCGATTTTGATCAAATTTAGTAAAGTGCTAAGAAACAATAAAAAACTTACGAATACCAAATTTGAAATATCTTAACAAACATACGAAACACAGCAAATTTTGTTCAAGATCGATTTTTTGGAAGATCTGCCCTGTGGGAGCTATATGATATGATTAACCGATTTTGTTCAAATTTGGCACATTGCTTAAGTGCTCTAACAAATTTTCAAACGCCAAATATGGTTACAATATCTTAATTAAAAAACGAAATATAGCGAATTTTGCTTTAAAAAAGTTTTTTTTGCATATCGGTCCTATGGGAGCTATATGATATAGTCAACCGATTTTAATCAAATTTGGTACAGTACTTGGGAACTATAACTTTTGAATACCAAATTTGGTTACGATATCTTCATGAACAAACGAATTATCCATCTAAAACTTTTTTTTGTCGAGGTCGTCTCAAACACCCCTATGGGAGCTACATAATTTAACCCGATATCAACAAAATAAAATAAACTTGTCTCTTATGGAATAATATGGGATCCAATGTGAAAGTTGGTTACTCTAGCTCTTACCATCTCTGAGATCTAGGCGTTCAAACGGACGGACAGACGGACGGACATGGGTATATCGACTTCTCTTTTCACCCTGATCATATTTTAGATAACTTTGGGGTGTCTCCGACGTCTCCTTCTATATGTTACATACATTTTCTGCTTTCACAAACTTAATATACCTTTTGATTCATACGGTACAGGGTATAAGAATGCCTATAAACTGCGTTAATATTTGACTCTTGTGGTAAAAAGTGACCTAAAATTTCAATTTTTGGTAAGCTGATTCATGTGGCTCTAACTAACAAATCCACATCCAAATTTTGTGGATGCTGAACCCTCATCCCCTGCAATCGATTTACGTTGTTTTCTCCAATACCCCTAAATATGTCAACTTGAAACTTGCCCTATAAACTCGAGCACCGCCTCGTTTTACATTTTTTTATACGTAATAAAGTTTCAAACTTGAATAAATTTTGTTGAAAAATATATAATCAAATGCAATTAACGAGCAAACCAACAAATGACCCACCCTATACTAGAATAATATGGCAATTTTTAAGACATTTCCGCAGCACAATGAACATTCATCGCAATATGATGCCCAGGTATCAATTTTATTGGAAACTGTTAAGTAATTTCCGTTCAAATCTCAGGTTTGGAATCAGCCCATGCAAGCCTTAGTTTTAAAATCCAATTAACAAGAAATTATTGACAACTGTAGTTACACTTGGAATATCCAACACGAATCTTGTAGCTCGCACGCTCGTTACATTTTCCAAGAGTTTGCTAATTCAATATTATTCTCTTACTTCTCTAAGGACATGATTTATAGATTTCAACCAACATATGATATACACAGCAAGGTCACAAACTGTCTTCCTTCATCCAACCTTACAGCTTTCCACATGTTTGGTATGCCTTTTGTTTTCACTCGGAAACTTTTATTAAAATTTCCTTCAAATTCCTTTGGATTTTGGCACGTTGAGACATATTACATATCCATCAACCCAAATATATATGGTATTCCCGCCACACCACCATCAATTTTACGCACTTTGCATCCATCCACTCATTTGCAGTTCCAGCAAGAGTTAGAAGGACTTTTTGGCATATGTAAAAATAGTTAAACAAAACTTTATGCAAATTTACTTTGGTTTGGTGCTGGTAAAGTTTCAAAAACACGCGCACAAGGTGCATTCCAACACTAAGCAGAGGCGGAGGTAGCGCTGAATTTTGAGGATGGATTTGGATGCGCTTCTGACAGAAACGCGTCCATTTTGTTTGCTGCGTCTGAATAAAGTTCAGAGTTCATTTGCACTGCCCCTGCTACTGCTGCCGCCCCCATTTCTATAAAAAAAACTACGCTTTCTTTAGCACCCAGTAAATATTTCATTTTAGTTTGATGACTGACACTACGATGCTTCTTCTTTTGATTTTTACTCTTCTTTTAATAGTCATGAATCATAGATTTAAAGTGTATATTGGTTTTGTGTCAATGTATGTAACAGGAATTACTAAGAATAAGAAGATAGATAGCAGCTGTGGAGTTGGAACGAATTATTTTTAAAAATTCCAAAAATAGTGACCAGATGCTGTGAAATCGAAGAGAAATCCTTAAAATGTCTTATTGGCAGGCATAGGCTCGAGTTTAAGTTTGAAATTCAGACGCGCTTAAAAAACACCTTTTATTTGGTATATTTGCGGAAAGTTTTGATTTTCTGCTACAATTTACAAAAAATTGCTGCTGAGGCTCATCGAATACTTAAAATTTCTTATAGTGAAATTACTCTTAGTGAAAGAAAATGTCGTGATTGCTTTCCGCGCTTCATAATCTGTGAAGCAGCGGAGGGTCAGAGATATTTTCCAAAAACTCAGAATTGAGTGAAATACTTGTTAAATTGTCGTGCCTGTCGCAAAAAGAATTGACAATATCATTGAGTGTGATTTTAAAACGTTTAAAGCCATTGAAATGATTCAGAAACTATGAAATTAGTATCCGTATGAGTTGAAGTAGAGCGATGTTAAGCGGCATTTATTCATTTTTGAACAGCCGTTTCAAATACACAATGGAGGGGTAGTCACATGGAATTATTATCTTCTTTATCTTTAACTTCAAGAGCAAAAAACTATAGGCAATGCCTGGACATGCCTATACGACGTTGGCTAGACCCAGTGGAGGACTTAAGGACAGTGCCCAGTGGGCAAAATTTCTTAATTTTTTTCGTTCGTCGACGTCTAATAATCGGAAAATCCAGATTCTTCCATCCCATCTTCTCCTATTGAGATTTAGCTTTCGAAACGAAAGAATTATACTTGCTCTCCTCACTCAAGTTTGGCAAGTTCTTCATTACATTCTCGAGACAATTTTGGGCCATCAAAAGTTCAACTTATTTTTTCTGTAATTCACTTCAGCAATGTCAATGAATGATAAGACTGAATGCCACCTTGTCAGGTTTAGTAAAAATAGCCAATTGATCGCCGAAAGTAGAAATTTTATCTCTCTTCTATTATATCTTCTCCAGTAGCCTTGTCTCTCGATGTTTCTCGTTCTAAACAGTTGACAACACAGTCAAGATTTTGGATAATTGCTTCTACTGCTTTCATCCGTGCAGACCAACGACTTCACATCAAAGGCTTGCGTGGTGCCTTTGATGTGAAGTCTTCGATATATATCTTCCAATGGCACAGCACACTGTTCATCTTGTGTATCTCTTCGACATTCAGAGTTGGTCTCAAAAAGTTCAATGTTTAATTCTTCCAGAAGTTGGATGCCGAAAGATTTTGTATTTTGATTTGTATTTAACTTTCCCTGAAAGCCTTTCGTCGAGGGGCCAAGTAGGCAAGCGCGCTTTTGCCCACCTGTTAAATCCGCCACTGGCTAAACCTTAAGGTCACGAAGCTAAGGTTATGCTCTGTATATGGTAGGAGCAGCTCGGTGTAGCATACATACTATAAGCTTCTAAAACCAGATGAAATCACCACAGGAGATTGATGGGATTGAGCCAAGCTTTGAAAGAAAAATGCCGACAGTACCGAGAAAGACACCATAAAGTCATTCTTCAGCATGCTTTCACACCGCTTAAGGCATACCTGGACTCCGCAGATGTTGCTGCTTCAGATTTCCATGGGTTTCGATTGTAGCTGACAAGAAATTACACTTTTAAGAAGTCAAAAAATGAAACGATTACTAGATCCCCTCAAAAGATTCATTGTTTTTTCACCGACCAGAAAGATGGTAAAAAGTAGCCTTAAATATTGAAATAAAAAGGCGAAGTTGTACGTTCCAGGCATTTGTAACATTCAGGCTCCATGTTAACGTTGTTCAGCCTGTTACTCGGGTATTCTAGCCTTTATTTTGTTCCAAAAAAGAAAAGTTTTCGGACAAAAAGAATTGATTACTCGACTAACTCAAAAGCAATTAACAGGTATATAGAAGTCGCTCATATAACCGACTTTATTATTTTTGTGAAAACAATGAAAATAGTTTCACTTGCATATTTTTAACACATAGCCAAACATGCCATGACCGACGAGTCTCGCATGTAAACCCCAAGACATCCGATGCCCCACACCCCCAACTACGTTATGCCACCCAATACCACCGCCAACCTGCCCAACCTGCCCAAAATGCCAAAAGTTGCGTTTAGCATTTCTCGACATGTGTGGAAATTGCAAGAACTATAACCGAAGGGTGTTCTCGATAGGAACGTAGCTGGTATTTTCTGGTATTTGTTGGTATGTGCGTGTTGCAAATAATGCATTGAACTTTGAACTGCAATTTACTGTTTGAACTGCAGCGTGTAGAGATAGCAACAAATCGTGTTGGAGGATGGATGAGGAGCAGAGCCATACAATTGGCAAACCCAATTGAGGACTACAAACGAAGGGACACACCAGACTATTATAGTACACATGGAATATGTAGGCTAAACTTTGCCAATTGGCAGCCAATTTTAATGGCACATAATCAGTGTATCCTGTTTTTTACCCAACACACATTCACAAACACACATGAACGCATAAACATGCCCAGTTGGAACTTGGTACGCAGTAAAACGGTTTGATGTAGTAATAAATAAAAAAGTTTTAGGTTATTATTTTGTTATAAGCTTAAACTTTTTTATTTATGTTTAATTCCTTAACATAACTATCAATCTTTGTAATTAGTAATTAAGTTAAAGGCCACTGATGCTACGACTAAAAAAACTAAACTTTTAATTATAATAACTTATCGTTCAAATAAATAAATAAATTATTGAAACACAACCGAATCCGCTATTTTAAGTATTATTTGGATATAAAAGTAATATTAAGGGATGATTTTAATAGGGACACGTTAATTTCCGAGGTTTTATTAAAAAAAACGCAAAGACCATGCTAGGTGAAATATGTTTTGTTTAAATCAAGTCAAGACATTACGTTCTTTGCAAGGCCTTGTATTTTCCTTGATTTTTTTTGGGAACCATCTGATTTTGATTTAATTTAAGTTTAAATTTTGAAGTAATCGGTACAAAGCCTTATTCGACACTTATAAAAAGAGATCTTGACAACAGAGCAACAAGCCGAAGAAAGGACAGGCCTCGTCGGTGGCTAACGACGCTTCCCGTCGCGAAGTAGATTAATAACCGACGAAGAGAGACCCTACCCTCTGATCTAATGACTTAGCTCAATAGCTTCCCAGAAGTAGATAAGGTCCAAATACAAGGCGTGAAGGTTTTAGCTTGTGTAAGATGGGCTTTCACTTTCAGGAAGCTGTTAGAGAATGCGGTAGGAAAAGTCTCCACCCTTCCGCCAAAAAAATAAAAAAACTATCAGACACAACACGTATAAGGCGAGTCCTATTGCGCGTACGACTTCTGTTACAGGGTGCGCCATTTGATTGTGGTCGATGGAAATATTGAAGCAGACACCGGCCCAAACAGTCACTTTCTGATCATGCAGTGGAGTTTGATGGATAGTATGAGGTTTTTCTTTCCCCCAAATGCGACAGTTTTGTTTATTTACAGTGCCATATAGCGTGAAATGGACCTCATCAATCATTAAAATTCGCTCCCAAAAATCGGGCAATTACATTTAATGAACATTGTCACTATTTCCGCGCGTTCTTTGGGCGTGAATCGATTCATGGTTAAAATTGTAATGCAATAAACTTTCCACGACGACGTCAATCGGTTGAAATCTGTCAAAGTTATTCAATATTTCCATCGACCACATTCAAATGGCGCACCCTGTACTAGCTTTTCGGAATCTCCCTGGGTTCTTCCTTTGCGATCTAGTATAAAGTTGTACTGTTTTCTTCGAGGTCCTAATTGAGCCAAGAAAAGAGGAAGTAGTTTGGTCGCGGCATCGTCGCTGGAGACTCCAGACAGACTCTTGGCGTACACCTTTCGCATGGCTAAAACTTATAAATCGAGTCTAGGATCGCCTTCGCTTTGCCCACTATTTAATCAATCCGTAAAGTTAATGGGCAACCTGCGCAATAGTCGTCTAAAAGGAACTTCTGCCCCTCCCAGAACAGCTAATGACACTCGAATACTGTTGCGTGGTTAATGATAGCATCCTCGTTGGCGTGCTTAATGATTTCGAGGGTCTCCTTCGAGGCATATCGGGATCCACAAAATTTAATGGCGCAGATCTGTCTTTTCGAAATTAATACGGAAACTGGAGAATCACTGCTGGGTTGCTCACGGCCAGAAATAAATATTGGTCTCTTTGGATGACTATCACACGCTCAGGTGGTTCAACCGTCGAGCTACAGAAATTCAATTCTTCTTCATGATGTCAGGTTAGGTTAGGTTAAAGGGACACAAGGAGACCCTTTCTGACGCCACGGATACCGCTGGCCAAGAGCTGACCAGGGAAGCCTTTGTAACTACGTACAATATATAGGCATTAATAGTCTTGGTCTCAAGAAGCCAGAAAAACAAAAAAGGAGCTCTCGTCAACATTTTCGTGAGTACTTGAAAAAGTACTACTAAAGAGAATATTACCCAATTCGGATGAGCTTGCCATCTTTCCTGAAAAGCAGTTTGGTTTAAGAAGAGGGCAATGCCACAGAGCAAAATGAAATCACATCAGCTTTAAAAAAAAAAACTAGCTGGCTTGGTCCTCTTCGGTTTTCACATGCCAACACCCGTAAGGCCTATTACTCTATCCCTAACTCTTCCAAATTTCTTGCTTGTCCGACTCTAAGATATCCTGCACCCATGCATATTTAAAGGATATTCTAGGTAAAGTGGTCTTAATTGGCAAACTTTTAGCCATATGCCCGCAGTTCTTAACCAATCGTTATGATCTTTGTATCATGTTAATGTTCATTTAAAAAAGAGTTTAGTCAATTTTTTTTAATTATAAAATTTATTTTTGGTCTACTCAATGCTTTCGGTTTGTTAAAGAATATCCCACCAGATTGCAACTACAACTAGTACATACTTACTTCCTTGCAGTAGAAGTATAACTTTTTATATGCAATCATGTCCAACTGGGTATTTTAGTCAGGCAGGCTCACAGTGCACGGAAAGTTGGCTCAGCGCCTCTAAAGATAGAGCACAGGAACCATCTAAGGATGATAAAGTGGCAAGTGTTGCAAGGGTGAACAAAAGTAAGGCCTGGCAAGGAACAGGCGCTGATAGCTGCCACTAATGCAACTAATTCGCTTTGATTTGTTTGCCACCCGCAGTCAGAGAGTTAGTCGCATTGTCACGAAGTGTTGGCGGCATATTGTCGTTTGGCCTGTGTCAGAGCCTGGGCCATAGCCAAAGCCGGAGCTGGGAATGGTATTCAGTTGCTGCCAACGGCCGGCCGCTCTGGCACATGCCTTTAACGTGGAAAGAGACACATACAGGGAAACAAACCGATAGCCCGAATCCATAAATGTAAAATGTTATCGAAATTGTAATATTTGAAAGATTTGCGTTCTTAATGGATCTCTTTAAGTAACTGTGGATTCTTTTTTTTTTTGTTGTAATTATGGCTGGCGAATATTAAAGTCGAGCGCGGCCGTAATGAAACGTTTTCGTTTGAATACAAATACGTCACAGTGCTTAGGTATTCCAAAAAAAGTTTTGATTGCAATTTTTGACATATTGTCAGCGTTCGCTCTGCTACAAAACTCTAAAAAACTGCCGGAACGCAAAACTTGACAACGATAAATAAATAATAAAAAGCATTCAAACTTTTGGTTTTCGGAGTTTTCATACCTCTAAGAGTGGATTATAATATAACGCATATATCAACAAAAAAAAATACTTAGTGAGTGTAACCTTGATACATTAATAATAATTCCCGGATTGACTATTTTGTCAGTCGCTCCTGGATGGAGCATTGAGGATCATTATTAATAATTGTTCGAACGCAACATATACCTACAGTTCATGGCCGAATCCGAATAGTGGTGTCTTAAATTAATACAGATTGATAGTAGAGAGATATAAAAAGGGATTAAATTCAAAAGTTTGGTTAGTCCAGCTCCCTTTCTCAGATCAGTCTTGTGCATGTCCTTGTGCCTCTGCTTTGCTCACGTCAGCTCCACTTCGTGACTCCTAAAGTAACTAATGCGTCCGCTAACAACCTATCCCTTTGAACCTTGAAACGGTCTACTCTTTGACAGGTTCCTACAACCAGAATTGTAAGAAGAAATCCTTCGACCCTTGGCATCTATTATGCTTCCTACTAGCTCTAGAGCTCCTTAGCTAGTCCAATTACGAAGATAAGTTTAATTATCTGGGATGGTTCTAGTCCCGTCGTGCATCAATATTCTGCAATTGCCGAAGAAGGATGCCTCGCAGCATTCCTTCCTAAATTCACTGAAACTACAAGTTTTAGAGTCTATGATGCTCCTGATGGTCAGCTGTTCCCTAAACCATACTTGCTGAAGTTTCTTTTCCTAATGTCTATATCGCGATTTCGACTATACTAACAAACACTCAACGACTTCTTTGACTGGATCATGTAGAGCGTCTGTATGAAAAACTTCAGTTCATAAGGTGCTCGATGTGAAAGTTGGCGGTTAGCGGGAACGAGGTAGACTATGTCCCTACAACCACTTCGTTCTGCCAGTGCAGCCGTTGTTCCCTCCGGAGATTGCTGCTTTATCGTGGTGGTGGGCGCAGTATTTGATCCTTGAGAATGATGCTGGAGGTAGTATAGCTGCTGGCAGGGCTTTCCTTGACGTTAGGTTGATGGGCAATATGGAAAGTAAATGCAATCCACATCTCTAGCGTCTGTTAACCAATTTAGGTGTGGTTTGCTGTAGCCGGCACAACGGATATGGAGGTGCCAAAAGAAGTAGTAAAGAAGCGCGCAAATCACAAGCGGCTGGAGAGAAATGCTGCACCAGGCCGAGATCGGCTGGGCATATATAAGGTAGTTAAGAAGAAGAGCATGTCCGTGGCAGCGTAGCCCCTGGAGGTTTATTCGCTATCAATGTCTTCGTAGAGCTCATGAAATTGAGCGTTCCATCGAATGTTAAAGTTGCCATTACCGATCTGATGGTATATGGCTGCAAGACGCAGTATTTGTTTCCTTCAACTAGAAGGATGCAGCCATTGGTCCATCAGATTGTGGTTGAGATCACAATGATGAAAGCATGGAGATCAAGCGGGAAATCATTCACTTAGTGAGCAATTAGGAAGAAAAGACTTCCCACTTAAAGGATTCATTTTGGTAATACCTTCATAACCAAGTTTTCATGAATATCAAACGAATTAAGACTCTTGAAGAATGCTGCTTTAATCCCAGTAAGCTGTTGAAAATTAAGGAGCACTCTCACACGCAAAGGCTTACATTGTACTGATCTTTTCATTACTAACTCGATTTGGTAATACCTTCATAGCAAAGCCTTCCTGAAGATTAAGCGTATAATGCCACTGGAAGAATATTACTTTAATCCCAGCAGGCTGTTGAGAATTTACGAACACTCTCAGCCGCAGCGGTTTTCATTGTACTCATCTTTTGATTGCCAACTCAATTTTGACACTGAGTCTCATCTACGATCATCTATAATTCTTTTAGTTCTATTATAATGATACTTGACACCGAGCATAAAAAAAAATTTCTTTCCAAAGTTCATCCAAGTGTGCTACTATTTTGTATTCGTGTTGAATTCCAGATATTTTGTGTAATACATTTCAATTTAAACAAAATTTATTTAAGTACGCTACGTTTTAATTTATATACGTTTGTTAAATTTAGAAAAAATATAATTTCCTGTTTTAAGTTTATTTAAGTTTGTCGCGATTTATATTCACGCGCGTTCCCATAGTTTGCTAAATTCGCAGTTAATGTTTATTGTGTACACAATATATATTACATAATATATTATCAGTGAATTTGGTGCAAAGAAGTAGTACCAAGTACGGGTTAGAGCAATGCAAAACAATTCATCTACAAAACGCACCAAGGATCATGGGAAAACAATGCCGACCAATGAGCCAACAAAGACGCAATCTCAATCGGAGGTCAATGGTACGCCCGGTAAGTGGAAAGCTTTTTTTTTATAATATCCGACGATATGGGTGAAGCAAGTTGTTTACGGCACAAATATGGCAAAATCTTTTGGGCCTATTGAAAAGAAAGGAGACGTACTCCTATGTGGAGAACCAAAGGTTTCTAATTAGCTCGGCGTACAGCGAACATGACAATATGTTGTTGATTATTTTGGTATTTTACTTATTTATAGAGCTCTGCTCATTTCCTTCTTGGTGTTTATTGTATGCGCTTTCCTAATAACTTCCTTTCTACATAACTATACGACGTCAAACCATATTTGCAAAAATAGTTTTCCATAGTCTATTTTTGGCAACTTAATCAATAGTAAAAAAACGAAGCTAAATTAATTTCAAGCCATAACTACAACAAGAGTAACACCAACAGTAATAGGAACTACGTCGCATGTCAGAGTATTGGGGTGGGGAAATCCCCGTAAAAAACCAATACGTCTTTTTTTTTTTAGAACTGCCGCAGTCAGAAATACACGAATCCTTTGTGTAAACATACACACAAAAATACAAGTACAATAAAATGGCAAGGAAACATAAAAAAAAAAATCGAGTGTTGATTACAATCGGCATACACCGACTATAGCATACTCTGTAAATGCTACAAAGAATGCACTTCTTAATTACTTTCACAGTTTTCGTCGAATTTTGGAGGAGTTAAAATTGAAAACAACAAAGACGTCCTCTTATTATGGTCAGGCCAGTTTCTTAGATATTCGAGTTTTATACCCTGTGCCGTATGGTACAAAGGGTATATTAAGTTTGTGCAAGCCGAAAATGCATGTAACATGGAAGGAGTTGTCGGAGATACCCCAAAGTTATCTAAAATGTGATCAGGGTGACTAGAGAAGTCGATATACCCATGTCCGCCTGTCCGTCTATATCTTATAGCTCCCATTCTTATGGAATCGGTAAAAAAAAACGATTTTTATACAAAATTCGTTGTTTCGTTCGTTTGTATAGATATTTGAACTAAATTCGGCACTCAGATCTTTTTTAAGGTATTGAAGCACTATGTCAAATTTGATCGAAATCGGTTGAATATATCATATAGCTCCTATAGGATCGATCGGTCAAAAAAAAATTTTTTTGCTTAAAGATTCTCTTATTTTTGGTTTTTTATGATGGAACCGGATTTTAGTGGTACAGGGTATCCCAAAGTCGTCCGCGCCCACTTTACGCACGCCATTTTTTATCTATAAATGAATCTGCATCATAAGTTTTTACAAATCTTTGGTAATACGTTTTAGTTTTTCATTCAGTTCGACCTGCTAGTTCTCAATCGAATTGATTGATTTGAGGGCTTCAGAATTAGCTTTGAATAAATTTCATGTTCCTGGTGCGCCGTAATGGGAGTTACCTTCCTGAATTATTCAGTTTGCCCTAGCTTGATATACCCCTTGCTCAATAGTTTTACAGGGTATACAAATTCGCGTGAAATAAAACCCAATTGTATAAAAACAAAGTTGTCGGAACTAACGTTGGGTAGAAGGTGATGAGCCAAGCCGAATGCAAGTAATAGACTTTTGGGCCAAAAGTGACGCAGTGCAGAAAATGGCTAACGTGATGCCTGGCTAATTATAGTTTTGGTTATAATGTCAGTTAGTAAGAAAGAAGGATTAAGAAGTAAGCAGACATGAACAACTCGGCTGCTTCGCTTTTGGCAAAGACAGTTTTTGCATATACAGTTAGCTAAAATTTTGGATGAGATTTTCAATTTTAGTAATACTCTATAAAACACAAATTTGAAGAACAAACTGAAGTCAAAAATAAAGCAGCACGTCAGGGTTCTGCTATAAACTAAAAATTAAAATTGTGCAGGTTATCTTGGTTTTTAGTCCGCGATTTTAGTTTCGGTTTCAGTGAGTCCAAAAACTTATGTATAAGAACTTCGTCAAAAATTATAAATCGTAAAAAAATTTTGGATTTGAGAGTTTATCTTAAAGCCGGTGCTTTTTTGAACCTAGATTTTGGAAACCACTTTTTTTCGAGGGCCTATCTTGCTATACAATTTAGTGAACATTTGTTATCAATTTTGCATTGATTTCTTTAGGGTTGTAGGGGGATTAGGGCAATGATAAAATTTTGCCATGATAAACTTTTTTTTTTTTAATATTTGAATACTAAACGGTTAGATAAAAAAAATTCCCATACTAACTTTTGAGCAGAACTTTTGTTACACTTGAAAAATGTTTTTTTATGGCAGGACAAAGTTCGTCGAGAAATTTTTTTCATTAATTAACTTACAATATGGCAACTCTTTTTTGGGTATAAAATATATCCCTCTATTACATAAAAAAGTTTTGTTTTCTCATCTTTTTGAAAGTGTCGAACATGTTGTGTGTATAGCAGAAGATATTTGTTTCTCAAGATATTTTTTCTCATGTTTTTATAAAGTAAGGAATTTAACGAAATGGTTAAGAGGTTGAATTTGACTGAAGAGGAAATGAAAGAGCGCAAGCGAAAACAGATGCGTAAAGCATCAAAGAAGAGGTATGAGAAAAATAAAGAAGTAATTTAATTTCACGTGAGCCACCCTGAGCCGCTTGCGGCGATAAAGAGGTGGGGGTTGGTGAGCGAAGCGGACAGGGGGCGGCGAACCCCCTTGTTTATAAAAAAATTACAGTTCTTTATACCAATGATAAAAAGGAACTATAGTAATGGCCTGGCACGCTATAGTGTGTCAAGCATGCAGGGAGCGGAGCCACCTAACATAGCACGAATATTTTGGTGTTCATTCCACCTTAAGCAGCGTACTGCTGTTAGTAACATAGAGTACATAACCGTGCCCAATTGGGGTGGGATAAACGCACATGGCTTAGTTGCAGCCCTGGACTCCTTTTTCCTGTTAAATAAGTTGGACAAATCTGTAAATCTAGGGCTCCATGGGGAGCTAGTGGTTTGTTAATGTCTTAATGAGCCTACTACTTACTAGAAGCAAATAGCTTCAATACGCGCAAAGTATTAAATCCGTTTATTTTTTTAACCACTTATGCCAAAAAGTTAAGATTATACAGCCACAGTTAAAAAAAAAAAACAAAAAAAAATCGTTTCATTTATAAAGCCCACAGGTTTCAATGGAAAACTTGCTGTTTATTTATATGTATTTTTTTTTATTATTTACTGATTGAAATATGAAAAACAAAATTTTTTTTAAAGCAATTATACCAGCTAGAACTAGAATTATTCAAGTTTTTATTAACTTGCTGTGGGGCAACGGTGCTCATCACTGAAACGCCGACCCATAACCCAAAAATCCCAGTTCGATTGAAAAAAAATAAAATAAAAAAATTATTAACTTGATTGCTTAAGACTTGAATTAGATGCCTCTAAAGTCAACTTATAAACCACAAAATCTCAAGAATAACAATAGTTTACAAATTCGGCTGTTTTTCGGAACTTTGAAAGAAACTTTATAAACCTAGAAATTAAACGAAAAAAATATCAACAATAAAAATAAGCTGCAACGTACCTAATAGTTCTAAATGCTTTGGCTATACCTAATATGAAGCTTAAAGAAGTTGCGAATTGTAAGCGAAAAAAAAAAAAAAAATCAAAAAATCATATAATTCTATCTATATAATAATATTCTTGAAGCTTCTAGCCGATTTTAAAAATGAATGCACTCCTTGCTGGGTAGTAAATAGAGGGACATCTGTGTCTTGGGATTGAAAAAAATAAAAATTATTCTTATGTATATTTTCGTTAAAAAAAGTTTGCTCTCAGGCAAACTATTTTAATTAATTTTGTCTATAACTTCCCAAGTACTGATTTTAATATATTTTTATTATTAATATTTAATTATAAAATATTTTACAAATTTTTGTTTATATAATTATAAAATAAAATTGATTTTAAATTGCATATAAGTCTTCAGGCTGAATAATTTATATTCATATTGTTACTTCAAAAATTTGCGATTCAAAATCTATTAAAGCCCCTTGCACAAAACAAATTAATACATCTAAGAGCTTAATCCTTATTTGAAATGCCTAAATTTCAAATTGAATAATATTTTAAATGTATAACAATTCAATTGTTAAATTAAAATTAATTAAATGATTTTGCGAAAGTTCTGTAGCCTTGAGGTCATAAGATAAGCGATAATTTTTGTCACTTAATTTATATCCAGTTTTTTATTAAGATCAAGTTGAGAACGTTCCTGGACAAAAAACCATTTACAAAAAAAAGAACCAGATGATGAGTTAGTTCATTGTCATGGCAAGGGCAGCTGCATAAATAATGCGACATACCTTTATTTTTAGACGTTGTAATTAAATTAATATCCACATCATTTCAAACTACGCTAAATGAGTTCTCATGTTTTAGGCTTTTTGTTTTTTTTACAAATGCTAACAATGCGCATAAAGCTAATACAAAATCCTTGAAACTTTTATTTGAACAAATTCAGTTGCTAGGTGGGATTCAGTTTCAAAGAGTAACTCAACATTCCTATTATTGGCATTTCCAAACTAAAACCTAACTAGGTCAGTCCAAAGCTATGCTAAGCAGTTTATTAAACTATTCCACTTCTGCAGCGGGAGATGGGGGGCAAAACATGCTTAATGATATCTGCTCCACATAAAAAAAAAAAAACTGCAGATAGATAATAATCTTGTACAGCGGCCTCTCATACAGCCAACCAACCATGCCCACAAAAAAAGTTGCCACATGCCGCCAGGGCACGTGCAGTGCACAAAAGGCATTGACGCTCTAAGGACGACATGGCAGAAGCCGCTGTCAAACGCCAATAAGCTCTCGTCGCCGTCATACTCGTCCTGGCGTACAAATATCGTGCCATGCCCAGGACATGCAACATTATACACGCACACGTTGCCAGCGGAATTATATGCGTGTGCCTACAAATAGGCAATAAGGAACTACGCCTGGTAACAACCTGTACAACAAAAAAATCCTGGCGTTCCTGTTGCAAATCGGCAACCGGCACAAACAGGATTGGGCAAAGGCTGGGCCCCCCCCCCCCATAGGCTTGTGTATAAATATTTTAAAATTGCAAAAAATATATAAATAGAAAATATGGCAAGCGAGTCGTCGAGTCGTTGAACGACTAAGCAATACACTGCAGGATATTTTTCTGAAAGAGTAAATGGGGAAACGTTTGTTGGGTATTTTTAACATAAATTCTTTTAACAACTGATGGCTTGCATTTCAACAACTCCATTTTGTAACTTGTCAAGATCTAATTTTTAATCTTATTTTCAAACTGATTCTGAATTCACATTATTATAATATTATAGTATAATATAATAATTTAAAAAAATAAGAAATGTAACATAATAAATAATAAAAAAAAAAAAAAATTGACTCGAGTGGTCGAACCTTGGTCTATAGACCTTGCAATATTAATTTTGAGGCCGACACTTAACCAATTCAGCCAGCCTTATTTACGCTTTTCGTATAAATTGGGAATATCTACGCTGTTATAATCCTCGGCATTTACTTAAATAGATTACTTCCCACATTTTACCTATACAAACTAAAGCTTTAACTTTCGAATTATTTGGTGGTAAAAACGCCATATTTAAAGAATTACAAGAAAAAAAATTGACTTTATCTGGCTGGTTCCATAGGTACTCGCAATATCAAGTTTATTTATCCAAGTTCTTAGTTCTTAATCTAGGTGTTCAGTTTGGTTTCCGAGGCCCGAGTGTTCGTCTGAACACCTTCTGTCTAGAAGGACTGGATCAATTTCTTATGTTTTCCTTACCTTACATTACCTTATAGCTAGCATTGGGTGGTCTAAGATGTCGCCTTCTCTATGTTATATATACCTACTATATATAAACTTTTGGCCCTAAAGGGATTCAAAGAAAATATTATACTTATATAAACTTAATGTCTTATCTCTAACATTTGCCACAAGTATAGAAAAATGTTAAATTTCATTAAAAACTTTGATAATGTCAAAAATCTAACATTATCAAAGTTTTTAATGAAATTCGTAAGTCATTATTCAACACTGGGACTGCACTCTTAGAAAAAATAGTTGAAACTAAGATAGTCGCTATTTAAAATTAAAATTTATTTAAAAAAAGGATATAAGGCCGCATAGCCGATGCCTTTGCGAACGCCGTGACGGCACTGCGCCACTGTCACTAGCCGACTCTGTAGCCACCAAGATGAAATTGTTTTGGTATCTTTTTTTGATAAAAACTTTTATGTGAGAGGAGAAATAAGACGAAAATTTAATCGTGTAGAGAATTTTATTTCACGGGTAAAATGTTATTTACAAAAAAACTATTTTTGTAATCTTTAATATCTAGAGACGGGCTACTGGTATGCTTTGTTTCTCTAAAATTGATCTTAAAATTTTAAGATAAACATTCATGTTAAGTTTGAACGGTTTTTTTTCAACTCTGAGGATTTATGCTTGTCATTTTTGAGGTAATATTCACTATGGCGACTATGAGAGGTGCCATCACTAAAATAATTTACTTTCCATTTTTGCTATTTTTCGAAAAACATTAGTATTGGAGGGAAATCAACGTAGAGTTGTGACGTAACGTGTTTGCAAAATTTTATAATTTCCTAGTACCTAGGCATCATATTGCGTATACGCAACGCTAGCGCCTTGCTTGTCAATTAGAATAGTCTTGTATGGGTATTGCATAATTAAGGATCTTTATCATTTATGGTGATTTATTTAAAAAGAAATATAACCAATTTTTAAGTCGAAAGACGAATAATTTACATTTAGCACTTTTTAGTTTAGAGTCCACAGCCGCTAGTGTGTCTGTCAGGGTAGGTTTTGCTAGAGGCTGGAGTAAGGTGAAGAATGAAGCCTAAATATACACCTTCAAAACAAACAAAAAAATATATACGTCATACACAAGGACCCATTGTGCCTTCCGATGTAATTTTTTAAACTGATATTGCGTGTACGCAACAAAGGAAGACAACTTTTTCTTTTTTAATATAATATTTGATCTATCAAGGAAATAAAATGTGCATCAATATCTAAGAGACAGACAGGATTATCAAACAAACAAATAAAAAATGATAAAACAATAACAATAAATAATCGAAATTTCGCTATAAATTTTAACGCGGTTACTATTGGCTAGTAGTTCTAAAAAATTTTTTTTTTTTAACTTTTATTTTACTTTCAAGTATGGTGAAGAAGTAGACCAAGTAGTCCCAGACCTGCCAGCTGCACATTCGAAATGCTTTTCCAATTCTAATTAAATTGTATGACTTTTCTTTCTATGAAGTTTTGCCCGTGCATTATGTCCAAAGTCATTACCGGTTGGTTCAGTGCATGACAGACTGACAGAAGGCAGGGTGCCTGTATGGCTCTGTTTTAATAATCTACTATGCTGATAGATATATTTTCGCCCTAAGTATCTTTATGTATACTCAGAAAATCTCCCTTCTCCCTTCCCATATTTTTCTTAAAGGGCACTTCGTAAATATTTACAAAAAAATCTCCAATTAAGAATTTCTGTCTACAAAAAACGCCTCTTTTTGAGGGCATTGTGAAAACCATCTATTTGGAAATAAAACAGAGAAAATAAAAAAATTATTTGAAGCATTAAAAAAGGGAAAAAGTTGTTTTAAAGGTTTTGAGCTAAAGAAGGAGATACTTCTGTAAATGAAAGCTCAAACAAAATTGGAAAAATGTATTATATATATTATTATTACGTGTTACGGATGTTCTCATGAACGCTTCGATGAATTTCAAATATAGGCTTTGCGTGTGTTAGAGGTAGTCAATACGGAGGTTTTGAGCCTATTGCGATGTATTTGTGTGTATTGGTTCGTTAGATATACGCATTGTTGTGAATATCGGTTTTTGTCATATTTGCAAAAACTGGTATTGTGGTTTATCAATGTTCGAGGTCCATTATCGTTTCAATCATTGAGAACAGTAAATGGCGTATTGTGTGCAACGTATCGAGAGGCATGTCAAAAATTGAATTTGTTGGAAAATGATTTGCACTGGGATCAAACTTAGGCAGATGCTGCAATTACTGCTCATCCATATCAAATACCTGTTCTATTTGCGATTATTTTGACAACATGTTTTCCATCAAATCCACCTGAATTGTGGATAAAATATCAAGATTATTTATCAGAAGATAATCCAGTGATGGAATTTACGCCGGAAGTTTACAATGAAGCTTTAATTTATATTGAAGATCTATGTTTGGCCATTAAGACAATTGGGAATGCCGTCTCCTAATTGATCAATGCAGGATGTATTTCAATTGGAAGAAATGCCACGAATCAAATTAATTATCAATCTAATCATACAGCCCAGGAACGTGAAGATCGCAATGAACCTGAAAAATTCGGTTAAGACAGATCCTTGAAGCGCGACATTCGACTGATAATGGTGCAAGTTTGTATCGAGCTGCAAACTAATCTAAAAATCTTATATTTTTCCATATAAGCTAACTAGAGAATTTTGCGATGTTTATTCACTTTAAGAGTATACAAAAGTTATATATAAAATGGGTTGCAATGTTTTCTAAGGGTTTGCTTAAAAATAGTGGTTTAATTATGGAGGTACTTTGCTTTGGCGACTATTGTAGCTACGTCCTTTTGAAATATAAAAAATCACCATAGGAGGGGCTGGCTGTATTGACAGAGAATAAACAAATATACTCTATCTTTTTTTTTAAGTTTTTTTTTTAAATCAATCTTTTTTATACCAATTTTTAATGTATATTTTTAGAGATAATATTTTTTATTAATTTAAATTTACTTTTTTAAAATAATATTAAATGTAACTTTTGTTGTTCGATTGGGCGAAAAAAAAGCGATGGAGGTAGGATAGATAATTTTAATTACTTTAACCAAAAATACGGGTAAAATTATTGAAAAAGAAAACAAATTGGTTCGAAATATTTGCAAATTATTGGGAAAATTACAAAACACCATTTTCAACGTTTTAACTTTAAACAGGCATTGAACCAGATTATTATTACAATTTGAAATGAATCTAAAGTTTGCTAGAAATAAAAGCAAAAACCGTACAAACATATATTGCTAGGGCAAGGAGCCACCGTCCCTACCCAAAAATACGAAAACTTGCTTTTAAGCTTAGAACACGGTCCATAACGATCCCTAAAAGTTGCATCGATAAAGTATTTTTTTTTTACAGATGAACCCTCCTCTCACCCCCACCCACAAGACTAAATTCTAGATCCGTACCTGCCTTTTAAGTATCATACAGAGATTGTATATATTTGGATATTCTTGACTCTCTCCAAATACTTAATTGAAGAGGAGAAACCTCGGAATATTTTTTCTGGAGCTGCTTCTTGCAAGACTTCATTTATTTTTGCCCTGTATCAGCGGCGTATCCACTAAAAGGAGAATCCCGCTGTCACCTTCTTTTTCCTTGCAAGTTCTAGATCCGCACCTGCTTTTTGAATATCATACAGAGATGTATATTATTTTGATATTTTTGACTCCCTTCAAAGGCTTTATTGAAGAGGAGGAATCTCTGTATTTTATTTTGTAACCCCTATTTAATATTATTTTTTCTGAACCTGCTTCTTGAAAGACTTTACTTTTTCTTTGTATCAATGGCGGATCCACCAAGGGGTTTTCGGGTCCGGAAAAACTGGAAAAATGAGTTTAAGTGAAGAACTCTCCAACACCAATTTATAGATCCACATCTGCTTTTTATAAATCATAAGGAGACGAAATTTAATTTTTTTTTTTTAGCCTCCTCCAAACCCCTTATTGAAGAGAAAGAATCTCCGCCTTTTTTTGTGACTCCAATAAAGAGCAAACGTTATAATCGTCAGGAAACGGACTTAAGAGAGCTTAGCGATAGCTTGGACGTATCCTTAATTCATCGAGAACTTGCATGAGTTGAAGTGAAGAACTCTCCAGCACCAATTTCTAGATCCACACTTGCTTTTCATAAATCATACGGAGACGAAGTTTTGACTTTTTTTTTAACTTTATTCAAACTCCTTTTAAAGAGGAGGAATCTCCGCTCTCTTTTTTGTGACTCCTATTAAGAGCAGATCTTGTGATCTTCTGGGAACGGACTTCTGAGAACTAAGCGATAGCTTGGATCTATTCTAAATTATAGGGATTTTTTTTATTTTTTTTTTTTAACTTCCTTCAAACCCCTTTGTTTACTGTGTATGACAAACAAAAAATCGCAAAAACATTTTTCAAAATATTTTATCGTTAAAAAATATAAATTTTACTATATATGATTCTTAGTCAGATAAGTACAAAAATTAAGTATACGACCCGTTAGGGTATCGGCATATATGTGTAAGAACAAACTGCAGCATAAGCCGCGATTATATATGTGTGAGTGTGAGTGTGTGTTAGTGTTTGTGTTTTTTGTTATTATTATTGTTGCGCTGTTTTTGTAGTCCATGTCGTGCGCAATTTATGTTAATCACAGGACACAGACATACATATACATACAATGCGAAAAAAAAGAAGAAAAACCTATGCCAACATTGTCGGCTCTAGAACCTACTTGCTAGCTCCAGGACCTCCCTACTCAAGCTGACATTTTGCGCCCACTCAAAAGGGTGTCAGTCAATGGCATAGTGTGTGTGTAGGTCCTTACAAAAAAAAAAAACACGAAAAAAACTGAAAATAACAGAAAAAAAAACAATTTTTTTTTTCGGTGCCAGCCCCGAGACAGCCGACGAACCCAGACCAAGCAAACTGACGGCAGCAACAATTTTAATACCGTGGTTTTGTGATTCGCATTGGAAGCCACCTAGCGCTTCAGACGTAGTCAGTCAGACAAGTCAGTTTTAGACGCGAGTTTGACGCTGGCAGCCAAGTGCCCAGCAACTCCTACACAAAGACCAGGCTATGCCTAACTAGGCAACAACTTTAGAACGCGTGTGTCCAAGTCAGATTGAATTTTTTTCCGATTTTTTTTTTTCGAAAATCTCTCAAGTGAAGTGCTTAAAAGTTTTTAATAGCCGAGTCGAGTAACTAGAGAGAGATCAGCCAACATGCCAGTTATAGAAGCATCCACGCTAGCCGCTTTGCCTTCCTTTGCGAATGCTATGGGCCACTGTTTACTTAGACGCAATAGCAGTAATCCCAGCCTGCAACAACACTGCAGTCAGAGAATCAACAACAACAACGAGCATTGTGCAACACTGCCAACAATGAAAACAACAATAACAACAACAACAAGCACTAGAGCCAGTCACCGTTTGTTATTACGCAATGCTGCGCCACCTGACAATAACAATAACATGTCCTCCGGCCGTAGCTCAAGTGACGATGATGGGGATGATGATGACAATGATGATGCTGGTAATGATGTTCTTCGTCATGTGCATGATGAGAATAATGTGAATGCCACAAATACAGTTCGACGTAGTGCCAGCATCAGCATCAGCGAGGGCATCAGTGTCAGTGCAAATTTTAAATGTCACGATATGGAGTGCTCCCTGGTATTGGATGACTATGCCAACGGTGAGTGCTTGGGGGCGCACATGATGGGTTGGTCGCGAAAACAAAGGAAATGCATTTGCAGTGTTAGCTAATGGGGCAAAATGGCTACAATTTGTAGTTCCATTTGTTTGTGTACTAAGTGTTAGTGTACTAAGTCCAAAGCTTCCAAATCTGGGCTGGTCCCAAAATAGCAAAAATTTCTTTGAAGGAGGACAAACCAAATTTTGAAATTTTTTAGTGAACAAGGCCATGAAAATCTTATTTTTTAATAGCTTTGATATTTGTTGATCGATATTTATAGCATATGGCTTGTGAAGGTGACATAAGTAAAGGAGAGCAATTTTATTTGGTTTGGGAAGGATATCTCTGGGCCGGTGCTGGGTTTTTTGGAATCTTGATTTTGGGTGTAGTGGCTGAAAATGTACGAGGTATGTTCAAAAATTAATGTGACTTTTCAAATTTCGTGGGCAACGTATTTTTGATTATCGATTTTTTTTGTTTTGTTGTGTTGTGTTGTTTGGTTGTGCGTAAAGGTTATAAGTCTTGGCTCTTCTGGCCGCTTCCATTGGGACGATTGGGCTTTGGTTTCGATATCATAACCATATACCCATGGTTCGTCACCAGTTATGATCCTTTTGAGTAAATCTGGGTCGACGTTGACGTCATTCAACAGCTCTTGAGCGATGCTCATGCGACGGTTCTTTTGGTCAAAATTTAGCAATTTCTGAACAAACTTCGCTGACACACGTCTCATGCCCAAAACGTTAGAAAAAATTGCATGGCACGAGCCAAGCGATATACCGACATCCTCAGCAACTACTCTGATAGTGATTCGACGATTTTCCAAAACAATTTACTTCACTGCTTGAACGTTTTCATCAGTGGTTGACGTGCTTGGGCGTCCAGAGCGAGGCTCGTCATTGGCATCTTCCCGGCCATCTTGGAAGAGTTTGTACCACTTGTAAACATTTTTTTACTCAGAACAGTTTCACCGTATGCTACTGTCAACATTAAAAAAAATATTATTTCGTACCTCCTTAAAAACTGGTAAGCAATATAAACTCTCTTAAAACCAGCTCCTTTGACCCAGTACTTAAAAGAGTTTATGGTTCTCTATTTTTCTTCAATTAAGCTTACAAATTTTTATTTTTTGGATCACCCTGTACTTGAAGAAAATCTAACTTTTTTAAGACCAGCTTTTTTAACTCCAGTATTTAAAAGAGTTTATGACTCTATTTTTTAAAATAATATTCAAAATTTTCGTTATCTTATTTATATTTATCTTATTATTATTGTATATATTATATAATTATCTTATATTAAGACAAACAATTTTTAAAATGTGTACAAAATGATCTTTGAATTTAAATTGAAATTTTATCTTCTCCTCTCGTATGATGTTTTTTGGTATTTCAAAATGGCGGAGCTGCAATGGGCGCAAAAGTAAAGTAGCTCAAAAATTTCATCACTTTATTTTATCTCAAGCTTTAAGCACAAGATTAGTTTTACGTTTAGATAGTTTTGAGATACTTGTTTACAAGTAGTATATATAGTTTCTCAAAATGGAGGATCTAAGATGGCCGCTGAAATGCTAAGCAATAATTTTTTTGTTTATAACTCAAATTGGGTATGCAAATTGGGGCTTTCGGGGTCGCTAATGACGAAAATGATATTAAAATTACAAAATGGTGAACTTAAGATGGCCGCCATAAGCCTAAATAAAACTCAAATTTTATTTTTTTGCCCATAATTCGAGTTGGGTAGGTTTTTGGGATCGTTAATCACGATTTTGACATTAATATTTCAAAATTACAAAATGGTGCACTAAAGATGGCCGCTGTAAGCCCAAATAAGTTTTATAAAATAACATTTTTGTCAATAGTTCCAGTTGAATGTGAAAAAAAAAGGTTTTTGATGTCACTAATTTTGTATCCATTAAACTAAAATGGCCGCCGTTTACCCAAAATGTTTTTGTTTTTCCTTTTATTAGAGTTGGGCATGCATGGTTTTCGAGGTCGCTAATCACGGATCTGATTTTTCAAAATGGCGTAAACCTAAAAAAAAAATATTTTTTTTTTGCCTATAATTCGAGTAGGTTATGCTGATATAGGTCGAGGTCGCTAATCACAAATCTGATATTAAAATTTCAAAATGGCGTACTTAAGATGGCCGCTATAAGCCTAGTAATTCGGGAAGGTTACGCAATTATGGGTTTTTAGGACCGCTAATAATGTTTCTCAGCTTAGATCTTGCTTAGAATTATCGGTTCGGTATTCGATGTAAAATGAGATTTCAATTTTATTCGATTTCTGTGGATTTTTCAAGTAAACTAGTTATCTTGGTTCAAATATCTATTAAAAATTGTTTTTTTCGTAGATGTATATTTTATCATATCAACTTTAAAGAAAGTTGATTTCCAAGGTGTCAGTCTGGTATTTTAAATTTCTTTAGCCTTAAAAAAAGGAAATTATTCATAATTTTTATACCCTGTACCGTATGGTACAAAGGGTATATTAAGTTTGTGCAAGCCGAAAATGTATGTAACATATAGAAGGAGACGTCGGAGACACCCCAAAGTTACCTAAAATATGATCAGGGTGAATAGAGAAGTCGATATACCCATGTCTGTCTGTCCGTCCGTCTGTCCGTCTGTCCGTCCGTCCGTCCGTTTGAACGCCTAGATCTCAGAGATGGTAAGAGCTAGAGTAACCAAACTTTCACATTAGATCCCATATTATTCCATAGGAGACAAGTTTATTGTATTTTTTTGACATCGGGGATAAAATATATAGCTCCCATATGGGTGTTTGAGACGACCTCGACAAAAAAAAAGTTTGAAATGAATAATTCGTTTGCTTATGAAGATATCGTAAAAAATTTGGTATTCGAAAGTTTTTTATAGTTCCCAATCACTGTACCAAATTTGATCAAAATCGGTTGACTATATCATA
The DNA here is from genome assembly GCA_037043745.1 of Chymomyza amoena. NCBI lineage: Eukaryota > Metazoa > Arthropoda > Insecta > Diptera > Drosophilidae > Chymomyza > Chymomyza amoena. The sequence continues at coordinate 157,297 of JBAMAX010003432.1, forward strand.
TAGCTCCGGCCAAAATAACTTTTTTAAAGAAAAATATATATTCCGTTTTTTAATAAAGATATCGTAACCAGATTTGGCGTTTGGAAATTTTTTAGAGCACTTAAGCAATGTGCCAAATTTGAACATAATCGGTTGACTGTATCATATAGCTTCCATAGGTCCGATCTTCCAAAAAATCGAGTTTTTAACAAAATTTGTTGTGTTTCGTTTGTTTGTTAAGATATTGGGACCAAATTTGACATTCGTGAGTATTTTATAGTTCCTTGGCACTGTACTAAATTTAATAGAAATCGGTTGACTATATCATATAGCTCCATAGGACCAATCGGTCCAAAAACACGTTTTTTTTACAAAATTCGATGTGTTTTGTTTGTTTGTAAAGATATTTAAACTAAATTCGGCCTTCAGATCTTTTTTAAGGTATTTAAGCACTGTGTCAAATTTTATTTAAATCGGTCGACTATATCATATAGCTCCCATAGGAACGATCGGTCAAAAAAAATTTTTGCTTTAAAATTCTTCTGTTTTTGGTTTTTTGTGAAGAAATCTGACTTTATTACAAGCTAGTGGTACAGGGTATCCTAAAGTCGTCCGCGCCCGACTTTACGTACGCCATTTTTTTTTTGTTGATGTATTGGAAAATATATTACAGAGAGTTTTTTTAATATGGCATCTTGGATTCCGATTCAATCACCACAAAAATGTTTTGTAAACACGAACTGTGACCTCTAAAATAGATTAATTTTTAAAAATAATCTACGGACTTGTTCCTCAGCTGAGCTTCACACTAAGTGCACGATAGTATTATAAATTTTAATGTTCCAGAAGATAAGAGAATTAGTTGCCTTCTCGTGCTATGAAAACCTTTTTCATTAAGGATTTTCTCACATTTTCTTTTCTGATATTGGGGATTTTTCTAATCATAAGGCGCACTGACGTAACATTTTAATATAAAAACTCGTCTTATTTTGCTTAAGAAGTTGAGCTCCTTTAGTCGCTACAATCTGCTTCATTAAACATTTAATTTCCAAGACTTCAGTGAAGTGAAAAAATAAGTCAGCGTTCAAAAAGTTTCCTCACTGCTCCTCATGCAAAATGATTCAAACTTGGGTTATCTGCTCTTAAACAGCTTTTCGACATACTTAAGCAGAACTGGCTGTCACTAATCTTTCCAAGCATTTAATTCAAATTGGATTAAACAGCAACAATTTTTACAACTTTCGTCTGTCATGTTTGGGTTATTTTCGCATGAATGTCTCATGCTCGGCATATGATGAAATGTTTCTCCGAAATTTATTGAAAACAATCTGCACGCTGACAAACAAGTTGGCTAGATGGCTGACTTATCATTTATCATTGCTACAAAAACATATTTCAATAATGTAGCCAATATTTTAGCTTTTAGACATTATTTCTATAGATTTCTTTTTCGGATTTCTTTAAAAATTAATTGCGCGCAAAAAGCACGAACCGAAAAATATGGCAAACAATTTAATATTATATTTGGTGCGCTTGTTGTTTATAAACATTTTCTTTGATTTTAATTGCCATTTGGTCTATTGAAAAGATTTAGAAAAAATTTATTTTAAGGTGCTGGCTTGTGTAAATTTTGATACTAATTCATGTAAAAATTAAAATTCACAAATTAAGTCGAAACATATGTGAGTAAAGGCGCAAACACATTTTTATTTATTTATTGTCATCAGCCGTTAAGCTAATAGCTCACGGGGCGTATGAGCAATATTCAATCGCTTTTGGGTGGCAGTGGGAAAGAATTTGAGACTCTATGGGGCTGCCAGCTTTCACCTTGACAATCATTGCGAGTTGCCAAAAACAAAATAGAAAACATATAAATTCTCTGATCAAGATCATTGCTATATGTCTCACTATGTCTCCGTCGACGTTTTCGGGCGGGCATGGTCTATGCCATATGTGACATAACATGGCGCATGGTTGGCTCTGATTGTTCAATTTTGACACCTGTTCGTTTTGTGTTTTGGCTAAAGGCGACAGCCAAAACAATCGTGGATAAGCCCCCACCCAAAAAAAAAAAATCGAAACAAAGTAACTTTTGTTTCAACGCGGCTTAAATACTCTATAAGTAACCATATCACAGAAGCAGTAATGAAAGACCATAAATTTCCTTAACTTGGGTTTCCATCCCAAGACCTTAAGAGCTCGAGTCTCAAAATTTAACCATAAAATGCGCCTTATAAGAAAGGTATAATTTTGGACTTCAGTCTGATACGTTTGTTTGTGCCAGGCTATTTGAGGATTTTGTTCTCAAACTACAACTTATTTTGCTAGCAAAATAAACAGTGTGCACAACAAAAGGCGGAATTTTTGGTATTTCTTTTTTATACATCTTTATTTTTTGTCGATGTGGAAAGTAGTTTGATTTAAATCTTTTGAGCAAGAAAATTTTATGAGTATCACGCCCATACTTTTAATACCAAATTTGAGAGCATTTTATTTAAAGAAAATTAAGAAACAAAAATTTTGATAAATACTTAAGGCACATAATCGTATTTTGAGTAAATTCGAAATTTTATGAAAATATCCTCTCTTCGGGTTTCTCCTAAATCTGAAAAACGGCAGCTAGGTTCCAGAAAAATGTTATCAAACTACAACTTATTTTGCTAGCAAAAGGCAAAATTTTTAGTATTTTCATTAGGTATTTTTTGTCGGTATCGAAAAAAAAATTACGCTTAATACAAATTTATTGTGTTTTAATTAATTTAATAAAGTAATTTGTGTGTATGATTTGGTTTTAATTCAAAATTTAATTAAAGAACAAATATTCTCAAACTATAAATCCTAAAGATACATATTATTAGTCTTTTTTGAGTGAAGTGAATTCGAACTTTAATTAAAACCTGCTCTCTTGGGGTTTCTCCAAGTTTCGTTTTTACACGTTCCAAAAAAAAACAGAGCATAAAAAGACATGAAGTAAATCCTTAAGTTGGTATGAAAATTAGAAAGCGAAATTCGCCAGCTAGATTTTTAAAAAATATTTTTCTTTTAAATTTCAATTAAAGTGATTTTTTTAATCATGCTAAATCATTAAATAGATTTGTTGAAACCGTGAATTACCAGAAATGGGTTTATATCGAGGATTTATCCACATTTCATTTAATAGAACCCAATTTTTTTTTGTATTGCTAATGCGGAGAAAGCTGTACTAAAAATATTCGGGTACGTATGATATTTACGTTAAGGGGGAAACTAGTTTTGACCCATCAAAAAATCGACTTTTTTTATTGCATAAATTGTTAGTATAACTAGTCAAGAATATGTGGTCATAATTTGAAAGCAAAATTCGCATTATTTCCAATGCTATGAGGACTTACGAGGGTGGATTGATAAGCTTCCGGCCTGACCAAGAGATGGCGCCACTAGGCCTACCTTGAGGTGGCGTTCTATAGTACCATCCTTAGATAGCTTGTAGCTATAGTTTCAGCCCGATCGCCATGTTAGTTTAGATTTGAGAGCACACTGAACAAGACGCCTCTGAAAACAGTCGACCAAAAATTTATTCGAAAAAACATTTCTACCGCCAATTTGACGTTGTATAAGCGTAATCCAAGCGAATTCGATTCATAACCGTTGACGAAACTTGGGTCCACCACTACACTCCTGAAACAAAAGAACAGTCTAAACAGTGGATTGGACCAGGGAACCAACTCCAAAGAAGGCAAAAACAATTTTTCAGCGAACAAGGTTATGGCTACTGTTTTTTGGGATGCAAGAGGTATTATATACATTGATTACCTTGAAAAGGGTAAAACTATCACTGGTCAATATTACGCAGACTTATTGCAACGTTTGAGCCACGAGGTGAAAATTAAACGACCTCATCTGGCGAAGAAAAGAATCTTGTTTCATCACGATAACGCACCAGAGCACAAGTCAATCGTTGCGATGGCTAAAATCAACGATCTGAAGTTTGAATTGATGCCGCATCCTCCCTACTCTCCAGACCTAGCCCCGAGTGACTATTATCTGTTTGCTAACCTCAAAAAATGGCTTGGCGGTAAGAGATTTGCGGACAATGAAGAAGTAATCGAAGCTGTAAATGGGTATTTTGAGGAGCTTGACGAATCAGTCTATAGAGATGGCATTAGTAGACTAGAACACCGCTATGAGAAATGTATCAGCCTTGGAATAGATTATGTTGTTATGTTATTCTTAAAAACGTTGTTTTTCTTGGTCAGGCCGGAAACTTATCAATCCACCCTCGTAAGTGACCGCCTGTCGGTCAACTTGTGGGCATTCTAGCTTAAAAAGTTATTGACCAATCGTTCTGAAATTTGGTGTGAACATTCTTTGTATAATTTAAACCTAATTCTGGGATTTTATGATTATTAAAAATGTTTATTTATGAAAAAATATGGTTTAAAAACATAAATTTGTCTTAAAATACCTCAAGAAAATGTAATTTAACATTTTTTTTTTATACAATCGGGTTCATATTCCTAAGAAATGGTTTGGTAGCGTGATTAGAGATGAAAATTGCTACCACAGGAATGCCCACCAGCAAAAAACCCCGATGGCCATCGTCCATGGACAGGACAATCTTACGACACTATTTCCGGCGTAAAATACTTGAAAAAATTCTTAAGTCTACTTTAAAACATGAATACAATAATCCCAAAATTAAAAAATATTCTGTTTATTCATTGTCATGTAAAAAATTCAGGAAAAACAACAAAATCTCGTTCTCCTAAACCGTTCTCCACCCCCCTTAATCTACTTCTATATTAAATATATTATATAATATTACACATATATTTCTTATATACCTTTTTTTTGTGTAGCCAACTTTTATAAATATGCTAAAAAATATACGATTATTGTAATCTTCTAAGAACGCTGTATATGTTATATGTACATTTCAGATCATTGTAATTAAATTAAAATTTCTCTAAAATTATAAACCAATATTTTAGCTAGAGCCAGCAAAAATTGGTAAAAATCATCCTAATGAGGGAATAGACATAAAATTAAAAATCTGACAAGCATTAGAAACTATTTCCCTTGTTTCGGCATATCTTCAGTGTGGCTGACAAGTAACTAATTTGAGGACACCGTACGAACTTATTTAAATGTTTATGTTTTAATGTTGACTGAACTTACAAACTACCAGAATTTCCCCAAATTGCCCAAACAGTTTGGCAATCAGTAAATTTCCTTTTTTAGTCTTTATTGAAAAAAGCATTAAATATCACATTTCAGGAGTTTCTAGCTACCATTCCCTAAAGTTACACGAAGGCAATATCTTGCAAATATTGTATAATACAATTTTAAAATTTTTTTGAAGCAAAATCCGGCTATATTTCCAAAACAAAAAATTTATAGGGGAATAATACCAAAGCAGTAAAGTCCTTAAAATACTATTAATAAATTATCTCAAGTATAAATTATGTTATAGACAAGCGAATTGAATTTACTTAAACTTTGATAAAATATAGAGATAAGAACAATTAATATAAAAAAAATCACGAAACAGGATTGAATATTAAATTATCTATAAAAGTAGTACTTTCCAGGCAGGCTGTTCGAATTCGATAGGCTCTGTTAGATTCATTATAGAAATACCGATAAAGTGGTAGTTCCATCTCAAGTACTGGTGCTCCATGTTCTAGCAAAGGATCATTGCAACCCATAAAATTAAGGAGGAGGGCTACTAGCGACATCGAAAGTTACCACAATAAAAAGAAAGACTTCTTCACAATTTTCAGACTGAATTATTACAGATGGCTACTCAAATAATCGTCCTAGTAAACAGCTTTTTTTTAAATGCGTCAAGTAAGCACAACTCTTCGGAATAGAGTAATACTTAAAGACTTCAAATTACATATTAATGTTCTTTTTAAACATTAGGACAAAATTTAAAAATAAAAATGAACATCCTAAATTGTCGTTAAAATAGGTTCGTCGCAAATACATTTTTTTCTAGATGCACTAGGAGACTTCGCCCCCTGCTGGCTTCGCTCACCAACCCCCAGCACTCCTTCGTCGCAAGCGGCTCAGAGGGGCTGACTTGAAATTAAATTACTTCTTTATTCTTCTCATACATCTTCTTTGATGCTTTATGCATCTGTTATCACTTGCGCTCTTTCATTTCCTCTTCAGTCAAATTCAACTTCTTCCTACCCATTTCGACAAATTCCTTAGTTTATAAAAACATGAGAAAAAAATCATGAGAAACAAATATCTTCTGCTATACACACAACATGTTCGACACTTTCAAAAAGATGAGAAAAAAAAACTTTTTTATATAATAGAGGGACAGCACTTTGAAAAAATGTATACCGTAAAATTCTCTACGAATTGGTTACAAAATATTATAGAAAGGATATATTAAAAAGTGGCCCGCTTTAGGCTTTGTAACTACTATCTAGATAAAGGTGTCTCCAGAAATATTGGTCTGTCTAAAAAAGGGAATACCTGTTTAAGATATAAAAAAAAAGCGAAAAATTTCTTCCTTTGTTCTTATGCCTTTGGCTAAAACAATTAATTTAAGATAAAAAAATGTTTAAAATAGGCTTCGTATTTTATTCAATTCATTAAAAAGGAATGTTTGCCAAACTAAAATTTAATTTTAATTTTTATGGTATTTTGAGAAAAACTGTATTTACATTTTCTCTGTGATTAAATAAATATTTTTATACCCTGTACCGTATAGTACAAAGGGTATATTAAGTTTATACAAGCCAAAAATGTATATAACATATAGAAGGAGTCGTCAGAGACACCCAAAAGTTACCTAAAATATGATCAGGGTGACTAGAGAAGTCGATATAACCATATCCGTCCGTCTGTCTGTCAGATCTCAGAGATGGTAAAGGCTAGAGCAACCAAACTTTCTGATTAGATCCCTTATTATTCCATAGGAGACAAGTTTATTTTACTTTTTTGATATCGGGGTTAAATTATATAGCTCCCATAGGGGTGTTTCAGACGACCTCGAAAAAAAAACAAAAGTTTTAGATGGTTAATTCTTTTGTTTACAAAAATATCGTTACCAAATTTGGTATTCGAAAGTTTTTTATAGTTCCCAAGCACTGTCCCAAATTTGATCAAAATCGGTTGACTATATCATATAGCTGCCATAGGAACGATAGGCCAAAATAACTTTTTTAAAGAAAAATTCACTATATTTCGTTTTATAACAAAGATAACGTAACCAGATTTGGCGTTTGGAAATTTAGAGCACTTAAGCAATGTGCCAAATTTGAACAAAATCGGTTGACTATATCATATAGCTCCCATAGGCCCGATCTTCCAAAAAATCGATTTTTTAACAAAATTTGTTGTTTCGTTTGTTTGTTAAGATATTGGGACCAAATTTGACATTCGTGAGTTTTTTATAGTTCCTAAGCACTGTACTAAATTTAATCCAAATCAGTTGACTAGATCATATAGCTCCCATAGGACCAATCGGTCCAAAAACGCGTTTTTTATACAAAATTCGATGTGTTTCGTTTGTTTGTAAAGATATATGAACTAAATTCGGCATACCGATCTTTTTTAAGGTATTTAAGCAATGTGTCAATTTTTATTGAAATCGGTCGACTTTATCATATAGCTCCCATAGGAACGATCGGTAAAAAAAAATGTTTGCTTAAAAATTCTTCTGTTTTTGGTTTTTTGTGAAGGAACCGGACTTTATTGCAAGCTAGAGGTACAGAGTATCCTAAAGTCGTCCGCGCCCGACTTAACGTACGCCATTTTTTAATATAGAAACCGTAACCAGATTTGGCATACAAGCATTGTACCAAATTTGAACAAAATAGGTTGACTATATAATATAGCTCCCATAGGGCCAATCTTCCAAAAAATTTGTTGTTTCGTTTATTTGTGAAGATATTGGAATTAAATTTGGCACTTGTAAGTTTTTTATAGGTCATAAGCATTGTACCAAATTTTTTTAAAATTCGCTGATTATATCATATAGCTCTCATAGGGCGAATCGGTCCAAAAAAAAACGTTTTTTATACAAAATTCGTTGTTTCGTTTGTTTGTAAAGATATTAGAACAAAATTCGGCATTCAGATCTTTTTTAAGGTATTAAAGCACTGTGTCAAATTTGTTCGAAGTCGGTTGGCTATATCATATAGCTCCCATAGGAACGACAGACCAAAAAAAAAAATGTTTTGCTTAAAAATTCTTCTGTTTTTTGGTTTTGTATGAAGGAACCGCATTTTATTGCAAGCTAGAAGTACAGGGTATTCCAAAGTCGACCGCGCCCGACTTTACGTACGTCATTTTTGAAATATTGCTTTATTAATTAAGACTTCACCTTTTGGCTTGTATTAAATTTGGTAAAAGAAAATGTTTAAAAAATGTTATAAAATAAAAAGGAAAATTTAATCATACCTTTTGGCCAAACCCTACACGATACAACTGGTAGTTTAAGTTTGTTGTTTATACATTTTGACTACAATTTGTTGATTTAGCAAAGCAATTAATTGGTTTACATGCAACGGCTTGCACAAATTTTATATGCCCTAAGGTATATAGGTGACTTAAGGGCCAACGACTTAAGCTGACCAAATCTAGAGACAACACAAATCTCAAATTCTATAGATGTTACAAACTGCTGCTCAAAGTTGAACAACTTTTTTATAGTGTATCAAAAAGAAACGAGGAAATCAAAAGGCTGAAATAAAAGAAAGTGGTAGCAAGCCGACTTTGACATATGAATTTTTGGCAAGAGATTTCAATTTGACAAACATTCCCAAAACGAAACCAACCAAAACCAACAAAAACAAAGCAATTATGATTGTTGTTGTTGTTTTTATTGTTGTGATTGTTGTTGTTGTTGCTGCTACTGGACAGCTGATCGCCCGTGGCGCATGTCATACCAATTCATATTCCGGCTTAATCGACAATCAGCCGTAAACCTAAAAACCCAAAAATCAACTTCTGGCAAGGAATAGACAAACGGAATATGCATAAGGACTATAAGTATACTATGTATATTAGTTACTATATACATATATATGTATATATATGTAATACCTAATATACGCCATTGAATGGTGTTACGAGGAAGTCCGTAACCAAGGCTGCTGCTTGGTTGCCTTTGGCTTTGTTAGAATCTATAGCATATCCTCCATATATATATATGCATATTGAAATTGAAGTGAGTCAAGTCAAAATGGCGTGGCAACGAATAGAATGCCTTCGTCCTGGCACTTCCTTCTTGCATTAGAGACAACGACAACATTGAGTGTGCCTTGTTGCTGTTGTTGTTGTTTATTTGGCTAAAACAGTTCTAGCCCGGTCGATGGGTTGTGTATGTGTGTGTGTGCTGGTCGTGTTAAGCAATTCGAGTGCGACAGCAGTTCCGTAAATCAGTTTGAATTTGGAGAAGCCAACGTAATGCCATGTCGCAGAAAGGAAGCTAACAAATCGTGGGCCATAAACATGTTGCCGCAATTACCAATCATCAAATTGGCTAACAACTTGTGAAAATTTTTGTGCTATAATTTATTTAGTATATAGTGCCAGTTAAGCTGATTTGCTTATAATTAAATAAGCCATAATAGTGCGTTAGTTTATCGGAATTTGCATTTTTTTTTTAATGTGCCAAAAGTTGTGGACAATTGTTATAGCAAGATGCTGTAAAAAAATGCTTTAAACGCTACAAATCTCGTAAGGCGTACCGTGTCCAACTCGTGTCCAAATGGACTACAATGGATTCGGTGGCGGGGGTCGCGTGCAGTTCCTACAAGCTCAATTGTTTCCCGTTTGCACGCTAACAACATCATCAAATGGAGGTAATATCTAAATAATGAACAAACTATTTGTACCTAAGTAATTGTGAAAAGCGAACCTCCTACTAATAAGTTATACATAGGCAACCCTGTTGCTAATGCACCAAAAGAAATGCGTCATGCTTAAACTTTTTGATACCCTACACTATAGACAGATCATCTATAGTCTCTTCCGTAAAAATCAGAGTATTTTTAAACCGAAAAAAAAATCTCATACACTCGTGACGTCACAGTGACTCTAACAATTGCAGCGGCTACTAAGACCAGTGACGCATCCACGAGGAGGTTTGCGGACTGCTCCCCCAAAATTATAAAAATGGGTTGAAAGATTTCTGATATATACACAGAGCGAAGTACAGAACCTTTCCCAAAATCATATCTCAGATCCGCACCGAACATCCTCTAAAATATTAGTTTGCGTTTATCTCCAACGTGGCGTATCCACGGGAAGGTTTTCGCGCCGCCAGTGTTGGAAAAGTATGTTGAAACAGTTCTGATATATATACAAAGCGAAGTAAAAAACCCTACCCAAGACCAAATCCTAAATCCTTACATGATAAAACATTCGAACTCCCTCTAAAATGTTACCTTGCGTTTTTCTTCAATATTTATGTTTCGATTATAATGATGATTGGTATTAATTAAAAGATTTTGTTAATTCTCGAATTTCACCCATACAAATATAAGCTACAGCTTCGAAATTGTAAAAAATAGAGCGCTTCGAAATTATTAAGGATAGATAGAGGATTGCGAGAAAAAATAAAATTACCTGTATCTGACTGGTCACAAAACAAGTTCAAGTGTCAACTGACTCTAATAATCTCAAACTTGTATAGCTTTCATATAAATCCAACAATTTGTTTTTTCGTAAGCTTTTTAAAGGTAACTTTGGGGGTTACCGATTTCTTATTCTGCATGTTACATAAAAAGGATTAAATATATATTTTTTTTTTGCTCTCTTATTCCCACGCAAAGTTTTTTTAACGCGATTTTTCTAATTTTGTCTACAACAAATCAATCAGTGTGGTACGGATAGTGTTCGTATGAGTGAACGTATCGAGCTGAAACTGAAATATAAAACAATCACACATCATACGGTGTGCACAATGTAAGTTTTACCTCGATACGGGGGTTGGCGTTAAAGCATGCAGGGGGCGGACTATATCCTTTACTTTAAGACTTTGTAGACTAATGTATGCACTTAATGAACAAAAAGTTTCAAAAAAATCTACCTAGCTTATTCCTGCAAACTATTGATTTTCCATTGGTCCACAGATCTCAAGGAATCGTTACAAAACCGAGCACAAAAGTTTATGTGGAAGGAGGGATAGTCAGAAAAACATGTCTATATAGACTTCTCTTTGATCAAAAGTGTTGACGTTAATATAGAAGGACGGATAGTCAGACAAATATGTCTATATAGACATATCTTGTAACTCTGATCATGCTTTAGTTAACTTTGGTAATTCTGACTAAATAGGTAAATACCTTTCAGGTACTTTATATACTAACTGCTTCCGATGTATGACAGACAGCAAAAGAACGTTTGGTTCTATGACGTCATGATATAAGTAACATACAAGTTTTTTTCACCATAAAGCTGGGTATTACAGTGGGTCAGAGGAGGTACGGTGGCTATCGATCGTAATGGAACAGAACTTCTAATAGGGTATACAAATTCGTCTTAGACCGGGTTGGCGCCTTAGTAACGCTAAAAAATCTCTAATCTCTAAATAACAAACTAAATTGTTTTTTACCTTAAGAAAAAAATTATTTTTTTTGCAAAAACCTTAAGAAAATGTATGTAAAGGATAGTAAACGGCCATATAAGATCGGTTGGTAGTATGTTTGAATAAAAAGTTCTGAAGACTACAAGATATAATAATACACAAGTTTATTATTTTGATTCGTTTCGAACTAGTTTAAGCCCCAAAATCCAAACGTGACCAAGTATGAAAGGTATATGTATTTTGCAGAAATCGAAAATCCAATTTTGGCATCCATGGAAAGGCTACACAAAGGGAAAGCTCGGTGTCGATTCGTGGGGTTATGTTGATAACTCCCTCAAGAGTAACATAGTATTCTTATATGTTATGTCCATGACCATCTGTATGCACTCCTAGACCACAGAGATGGTAAAAGCTAGAGGAACAACAATTTTTGAATAGGTGCCCTATGACGTCATGGCAGACAAGTTTATTTTATTTTTTGATATCGGATTTATATTATACGTATAACTAACGTGGGGGTACTTCAGTGTAACTCGAAAAAGATCAAAAGTTTTTGATGAACAATTCGTTCGAAATTTGGCGTTCGAATTTGTTTAGATTCTATAGAATGATTAGAATGATTAGATTAGATAGAATGTACCCTATTTGATCAAAATTGGTTAACTATCTCATATAGCGCCCATGGATAGTTAAAAAATCGTTTTTATTGTATATATAAAGATATTATAATTAAACTTGTCATTGGGAAGTTTTTTTTTTGTTCCCAAGTATTGTACCAAATTTTATAAAGAACGGGGAATGTCTCAATACATATAAAAGAAACTTATGTTTACCGTGTTACGGTTGTTCTTATGAACGCGTCGATGAATTTCAAATCTGATCTTTTGCGTGTGTTAGCGGTTGTCAATATGGAGGTTTTACGCCTATTGCGATGTGTGTGTGTGTATTGGTTCGTGAGATATATGCATTTATGTGAATATCGTGAATATAGCATAGTAGAAAATTGTTCAACATCGGGTATTGGACATTCAGTGCAGACAGAAGCGTAGTCGCAAAGGGGGTTTATTAGAGATGCGATCTCTTTTAAGAATACTCAAGTTCCTCCATACGGCTTTTTATAGAGTCATGAAAGTCAGCTTATCAAAAAGTCTTATGATTGTCTGGATAAACAAACTAGAGAATCTTACGATATTTACACACTTTAAGAGTATTCAAAAAGTTTGGGCAGTACAACGTGTGCCCGGACTCACTAATTATATATAGAACATACACGCCCGGTTGACTATATCATAAATCCCCGGTCAAAAAAAATTTGTATTGTATAGTTTTTTATAAAGATATTAAAATAAAATAGAACGCATAAGCCCAATTGACTATATCGTAAAGTCCTATAGAACCGATCAGTAAAAAAAAAAACTTTTTAGCGTATAGTTAGTTCGTTATAAAGATATTAAAACCAAATTTGATATTGGCAAGCTTTTTTTTTAAGTTCCCAAGCATTGTTACAAATTTCATATAACGCATAAGCCCGATCTGCCAAAAAAAAAAGTTCTTTCGTGTTTTCTCGCTACAACACAAATTGACAACAAAAAGTTTTTCAAAGTACTTAAGCAGTACTTATATTCAATTGGATTGCAATAACATGGTCCAGCGTATCTCAAGGATTGTTCTTAAGTTCTCAAATATTTGCTGTCCGTGCAAACGGAACACAAAACGTACACGCAATAAACAAGAGAAGATTGAATTTCAGAAAAATTCCAAATTCATTTTAAGCTTTACAAATGTATCTTCTTTCATTATTTCCGCTATGTATCTTTTGCTAGCAATGGAGCTCAAGGCTATGGGCAGACATTTATATATATAAAGTAGTAAATGTTATGTCTGCTTATATACTTATATATATGTATGTATATACTCATATGTACTTTATGTCTATGTTACTTACTTTCAATTGTGGTCGGCTGCTGCTTCTTTTATATATTAGTAGTAGTAGTAGTATTAGTAGTTGTATATGTATGTAACTTGTAGCTTCATATGTATTTGTTGTGCTATGTTGTTGATTGTCTAAGGGCACAAAGTAAATAGTTGTTGTTGTTGTTGCTTTTGTTGTTGTTGTTGTTGTAGATGTTACTATTATTGCTTTAGGCTGCTCTATAAAGCCACAATTCCTTACTGAGTAGTTTATAAAATCGTTGTCCCAAGCAAATTGCCCTGCAGTGGCTCGTTGTGTTTATATTTCTTGTTGTTGTTGCTGTTTTGGCGCTTTATTGTCGTTGTTATTATAACTGCTTTGTGGTCCTGTGGTCCTTTTTGTGCTGCCTGCAGATATAAGATATAAAGTAATTCCTTAATAAAATAGTTATGTGCATAAAGCAGCGCGGATTAACATTATTAGCGCTGCAAAAATTTGAAGAGTTTTGAGGAATTTAGGGGAAATTTGGATTTTCTGCGATTGTGCTGCACGACTGTAGGGAAAAGATATTCGTAAGTGCCATGGGAAACTTTTGTTTTTTTCAGCTTCTTTATAGATTAAGCGCAACTTCGGAAAAAAATCCCATCCCCTACACATTGTAGGCATACTGAAGGGAAATATTTTCCATTAGTATTTCCTTTCGCAAATTTAGTAAAACGATTTCTGATATTATGGCCCGCAGTCTATTCTGAATCTTCTTTTTCCATACAAATTATTTACGAAACGCTTGGAGTATTATACGCATACCCCAGGGAAAGGGCTTTCGCAAGCAAGCCCCCATCAATTTATTTAAATGCTACTGCTTTCTTAGTGAATAAAAACATTCGGAAAAAATGTATATCAGCTATAAATTCTGAATCCACTTTTGCCATGTTAGGTATCTATTTACGAAGCGCTTGGGGCACACCTTATTTCCCTAACTTTTTCAATTTCCCCGTGTGCCGAAAGTTTCTTAAAGTTACCCGTTAAGCTTTGAATTGCTTCGTTCTTCAGATCTAGATTGGAATAATCCTACGAAAAATTATGATACAATTTCTCCAAACGCTGGAGATGCCAAGAATAAAATATTATTATCGATTCTGTTGAGCCCAGAATCCTGCGGATGGAAAACTTTGTAACTTTTAAGTCAAAGAATCTAGGTGAATGAGTTGTAAAAAATGTCGTACGTAAAGCCGGGCGCGGACGACTTTGGGATACCCTGTACCTCTAGCTTGCAATAAATTCTGGTTTCTTCATAAAAAACCACCAAAAACAGAAGAATTTTTAAGCAAAAATTTTTATTTTGACCAATCGTTCCTATGGGAGCTATATGATATAGTCAACCGATTTCAATAAAATTTGACACAGTTCTTAAATACCTTAAAAAAGATCTGAATGCCGAATTTAGTTCAAATATCTTTACAAACAAACAAAACACATCGAATTTTGTATAAAAAACGTTTTTATGGACCGAATGGTCCTATGGGAGCTATATGATCTAGTCAACCGATTTTGATTAAATTTAGTGTAGTGCTTAGGAACTATAAAATACTAACGAATGTCGAATTTGGTCCCAATATCTTAACAAACAAACGAAACACAACAAATTTTGTTCAAAAATCGATTTTTGGAAGATCAGACCTATGGAAGCTATATGATATAGTCAACCGATTTTGTTCAAATTTGGCACATTGCTTAAGTGCTCTAAAAAATTTCCAAACGCCAAATCTGGTTACGATATCTTTATTAAAAAACGAAATAAAGCGAATTTTTCTTTAAAAAAGTTATTTTGGCCGATCGGTCCTATGGGAGCTATATGGATATAGTCAACCGATTTTAATCAAATTTGGTACAAATTGGGAAGTATAAAAAACTTTCGAATACCAAATTTGGTTACGATATCTTTATAAACAAAGGAATTATTCATCTAAAACTTATTTTTTTTGTCGAGGTCGTCTCAAACACCCCTATGGGAGCTATACAATTTAACCCCGATATCAAAAAAATAAAATAAACTTGCCTCCTATGGAATAATATGGGATCTAATGTGAAAGTTTGGTAGCTCTAGCTCTTACCATCTCTGAGATCTAGGCGTTTACACAGACAGACGGACAGACGGACATGGGTATATCGACTTCTCTATTCACCCTGATCATATTTTAGGTAACTTTGGGGTGTCTCCGACGTCTCCTTCTATATGTTACATACATTTTCGGCTTGCACAAACTTAATATACCCTTGGTACCATACGGTACAGGGTATAAAAACTTGCAACACTGACATAAACTCTTTCGGATTATAAGTCATAAAATCAAAATGGAAAGCTGTTTCAGGATTATCAGCTATATTTTTCTTGCTACTATATTACGTCGGTTCAGGTACCTATTATTGGACAGATTTTTCCGATTGAATTATGAATATTTGCTCAATTGGAACTTATATTGTAATTTTTAATTGTTGCAGTTTTTATGGAGCAGTTTCTTTTGATACTAATTGTTTTTTGTGAAAAAGATATAGAAATGATGTGTAATAGACTCTATTATATTGATATTTTAAAAAATCCTATAAAGGTTTTTGTCCGTCGAAGATTATTTAGAGCCATGGTCGGCTCTACTCAACCTTTGATAGACGAATACCTTTATAAAATTATCAATAACATTAATGTGATAAGATACAACCACAACAAGCTAAATGAACCGTGAGGCCGTCAGAGCAACACGTCACGACGCACAGTGGCTCAAAAGCTGAAAATCCGTTGCAAAAATCATATCTTCTAAACAAATTGAGATATTTTTATGAATTAAATTGCAATTGAAAGAAAAATCTTTAGGTTTTAAAATAAGTATTCATACATGGTGATACGATATCTATGAGTTGCGCAATTTGTTGTTCAAGTTGGATTTTGTGGCCTGTGCAATATTCGCTCTTGAACAATATGTACAATATTTTTTGCATATTTTCTAAACCAATTGAGATATTTTAATGAAATAAATTGTAGTTACAAGGAATATGCTTCAGGCTTTAAAATAAGTACTCATATGTGATGATACGATGTCTGAGAGCTGCGCAATATGTTGTTGAAGTTGGATTTTGTTGCCTGTGCAATATTCGCCATATTTATGAAGAAAATTTTAATGCTATATTTGTTCACATATCAGCAGTATTTTGTAAAATAATCGTCCACATTTGTGTTGTCCTTAAATGAATCGTGAACTTGCGGAAGAGTATATGCAAGTTTTAAAATAAACTTCATGCATCTAGTTCTGGCATGCAATGGAGAAATACCAAATCCCAGATTTTCCTCTTCAATAAAAGAATTATCCAAATTTTGAAAATCCTTTTGTGTTTTTTTACAAAAAGCACATGTCAAAGTTGATTTAGTGTTCCAAACATTTGGCAGGTCTTCCTCTCTTTCGGTGCGTAGACGTTTGAGGTTCTTCTGGCAAAATGTCAATATGGCTAAGTCCTTTTAGCCAGTTTTCGTGTCTCCTAACAAAGTTTTCTTTGCAGCGACTACAGTTTTGCCACTTTGGTTTTTTTTGGGCGTAAATAAGAGAAAGTTTGGCTTTAAAATCATCAAACTTATCTATATTTGCTTCCTCAACGTTAAGTTCTTTCACGATTGCCGAAACGAACTCCTTCGAAGTTATGGAGTTTCTGAACAACTCAAATAATTTTACGTTTTCCAAAGACATCGTTACACTTATAAAATCACTGCTTGCGAATTATATTTAAAAATACTTTTTACTGCAATGTGTGTTCTTTTAAAGTCAAAACAAAACTGTTATGTTTCTGATGTATTCAGGCAAATATATACAAATATTAAGCCTTTATCCAGGAAAAAGTAACAGGTACAAATTAAATTATATTATATGTTTTACAACTACCTGGAAATACAAAAAAAGGATTGATTAACCCTTTTTTTCAAATGTAACAGGTAGGCTTTTTTTTGTAAAGTCGAAATATAAGCAAACAACTCTCAATTTAGTGCCTGCATCTAGTGCATATTCTTCTTCTTATACCTGCGGCAGTATATTTTGTAGTTGGGTTTCCAGGCTTTTACTGGTCTTACAGCCAAACACGCAAATAATCTTTTTAGAGTAGGTAAATAGATTAATAGCAAACATATTTACGTTAAAACAAAAAAAAATAGTAAATTACGTTTTTTTTTATTTTCTTTCAAAGTTGAAAAAGTGGCCCAAATATAGTGGTTCAGGCAAACGGAAATAATGAAAAAACTAAAAAAGATTGAATCTGTTTTTTTTTTCGTTTATGTTTAAATTTTATATACCTTTTTATAGAAATTAAAAAAATAACAATTGGCTGCATTGTTTTTTTACAAAACAACTTTAAACATTAAATTTTTTTCCAAAAATTACGATTTTTTTTATAGTTGAAAATTTACTCAACTTTGAGCGGCTGTAGGAACTAAACTATTCTGTCGAATTGAATAAAATTTATATATTCGTGATCCTTGGAAAATTCTAAATCAGATACATGTATTGGTATAATAAAATGATTACATCAAAATATTGATTTTTGCAACGCTTTTGCGGCTGCCGAGCCACTGTGCGACGTCCATATAACAATATGTAGCGATTTTTTTGTTACATGACGTTGCTTCGTGTTGCTCTAGTGGTTGACCCTATACTCCATAAATTACAAGTCGATTAATATTCCAAAATTCCTGCTGGAAAAAAAAAATGGATGTTTTCTATTTGCACGAAAGTGTGGCTGTAGACTTTTAGTTGTGAGTATTGCATTAGAGTATTACAAATTCCAAATTTTATTGAATGCAATCTAAAAATTTTCAGGATTTCCAAATACATTTCAAATAACAGATTCTGAATTTTAATTGCTCGAATATTACGTGAAATATCCGAGATTTGCCGACTGCTGCATGTTTGGGGAGGTGTCGCACCCCCCACTCCCCCCTCGCTACGCCCCTGAGAAGGAGACATCGGAGACACCCCAAAGTTACCTAAAATATGATCAGGGTGACTAGAGAAGTCGATATACCCATGTCCGTCTGTCCGTTTGAATGCCTAGATCTCAGAGATGGTAGGAGCTAAAGTAACCAAACTTTCACATTAGATCCCATATTATTCCATAGGAGACAAGTTTATTTTATTTTTTTAATCGGGGTTAAATTATATAGCTCCCATAGGGCTGTTTCAGACGACCTCGAAAAAAAAAATAAGTTTTAGATGGATTACTCGTTTGTTTATGAAGATATCGTAATCAAATTAGTCACTCGAAAGTTTATCGGTTGACTATATTATATAGCTCCCATAGTGACGATCTTTCAAAATATCGATTTTAGAACTTAATTTGTTGTGTTTCGTTTGCTTATGATTTAATTCACAAAAAATTCTTTCTAAAGATATGCACAGTCAAAGTTGAATGTTGTACAAAAACAACAAGTGCATGAAAGGGTAAAGGTAATTTGAATACACTTTTCGTAATTGCGTATAAGTAATTTGAATAAAAATGACTGATATATATATATATATAATTCCCTGACTAACTATTTTGTCAATCGCCCCTGCGAGGGGCATGGGGAGCTCATTAATTACTGTTCGAAAAAAATAGGGACCTACAGTTTATAGCCGATTCCGAACGTCAGTTAATACAAATTATTCATGGCAAATAGCACCTTTACGAATTTTGCACGCCTAAGTTACGCCAATTAAAATTGCATTTACGCATAAATAAGTATACGTTAGTGTTAAATTATATTAAAAATTTGTTGAATTTTTTAATGGAAAAATAACGTCAGTATAGTCATTTGAACGAAGCCTCTCCAACAGGTCAAATACAACTGGTAAGCAACGTAGTGGGCACAATTCTCGTATGATTGCAATGAACTAAATTTTGTATTATAATTAGACAAATTAGCTGTAGCGTGACGTAGTATTTTGTTGAAATTGTGAATTGTCTGAAAACTGCAAGGATTCCGCAAATAATCGCGTTTTCATCTATGTTTCTGATTGTTCCAATTGTTATAAAAAAAAAGTATTCCTTCTAACGCATAAATCCTACGTCAGCCACAAGCTGATAGATTTACGAAAATTTTGGTTTAAAAAACATTCCAATCGGTCAAGTATTGTTAGAGTAGCACTGCGCACCGTTTTAAAAAACGTCGTTTTGAGAAAAACCGGTTTAAAGTTTTCGAGCACGACTCCAACCGCTTGGAAGCGCATGGCTTCAAGTGTCAAAAAATCATTTTGCCGATCGAGTTGTTCTAAATTAATATACTTCGTGTATTCCTCAGACTATAAGGTAGCATTTCGAGGAAAAATAAAAGTGGCGTAACCCCTTAAGTAGAAATTTTTACTCAAATTAAATTTCTTTATTAACTGCGAGTAAAATTTACGCATGCGTAGCTTGAATTGAATTTCCACTAGTTTATCATAGTTAAGCATCATCTGTCCGATTTCGAAGATTTTAGAATTTAAATTTTCGTACAAGAATTCTCTTTCCGCTTATAGTTTATCATAATTTTGCAAAAAAAAATTGTGCTTCGTTTCGAAACACGTTTTTTAAAAAAAATAAGGCTTCTCGTTTTCGTGTTTCTCGACTCAAAATTACCCTAAAAATTACTCTTTTACCAAGGTTAATTTTTTTTTGTAAACTTGTGTAATAGACCACTTTGAAATATCTAAGCCATCTGTTGGCTCAATTTACAATAGTCGTTCTTAAATTACTACGATATGTCGTTCTGATATAACTTTTATTATATTTGCATCTAGCTAAAGAACAAAAAATTATTACTTTGACTAATTCAGCCTTCAAGTTCAAATAACTTAATATCATAGGATTTAATTTGTTTCGAAAAGAAAAAAAGAGCCCTCACACAAATACAGTGCTTTGTTAATGTTATCTTTAGCTTCTAATACATAAATAAAAAAAAAAAAATTCATTAAACTAAAAAATTGTATGTCCTATAGCAGCGAAAGCCTAAAGCAGTTGTGAATTGTAAGCGATTTAAAAAAAAAACAAATAAATTTCCTTATAGCTCTTGCAGTTTTTGAACAATATATAAATAAAAAAAGGTTGCAGTAATGAATAGATAATAAATTAATACTTATTTATCTATGTATATATACTAATCTTATGTTTTACGTGTTACGGGTGTTCTCATGAACGCGTCGATGAATTTTAAATCTGGTTTTTGCGTGTGTTAGAAGTTGTCAATACGAAGGTTTTAAGCCGATTGCGTTGTGTGTTTTGGTTCGTGAGATATACGTATTTTTCCGAATATCGTGAATATAGCTTAGTAGAAAATTGTTCAACTCCGGGTATTGCACATTAAGTGCAGACAGAAGCGTAGTCGCCAAGGGGTTAAAATGTAGTTTCTGGGGGCATGAATTTATTAGAGATGCGAGCTCTCTAAAGAATACTTAAGTTCGTCCATACGGCTTTTTAGAGAGTCATGAAAGTCAACTAATCCAAAATTCTTATGTAAAGTATGGCTTTTAGATACAAACGATAAAATTGAAGTAATTATATTAATACCTTTCAATTTAATTTTCTTCACGAAATATTAACATGTTTTTTCAAAAATCTGAAAAATCGTGCTTAAGAAAAGAAAAAGTAGACAACCTAGATTCGTGCTTCTCAACCAAAATCCCCAAAAAACGTTTTTATATGAAGATTTACTCGATGACCCTTAAATTTATAAACTAGCTTTGTGTACGCGTAAGTTACGCGAGTTAAAATTACGTATACGCAAAAGCAAAAAATTACGTTCACGTGATTTAAGTAAACATACACAAAGTAGGTTAAATTTACGTATACGTAATTTAAGTTGCAAAAAACGTATACGTAATTTGCGTAAATATAGCATAAATAATTGCGCATACGTAATTGAAGTTAAAATTCCATGTACGTAACGAACTAAAAAAAATATACGCGTAATTATAACCTATAACTCCTAAAGACTTCCAAGTAGCCAGTTGCAATGATAAATTTTTGTTTTTTACTATAAGATCATTTTAATTTCGGAATAGTAACTATCTCTATAGGAATTTCTGTTACCAGCCGCATTTAGACAAATGCAAATATCATCCTCGGTCATGTTCGTGTACCCGTCCATGTCAATTGCTATGACAACGACAAAAAACAAAATCAATCCCCTCGTTAATATTCACTAATTTCCATGGAAAAAAAATTCATTTGATTTTATTAATGAAAATCGCTGTATAAATCAAATGTCTCATTAATGTGCCGCGAAAATCGGTCATTGCCTTGACTTGACGTCTTGACGTGCTTTGGAATGGAATTGTTTGTAAAAGTCATGAGGTAAATTTGGGTCTCACTAGAACATCTACTTATAGACCCAGATACTGACACACAGAATATAAAAATTAATTGCGTCGAATAGGTAGGTACAACGACCTTAAGTCGGTACTATAACTTTAACACAACGAATTCGTAATGCTCTAGAAAAAGTTTTCGAACTGAATAACGAGACATTTTTATACAAATCGCGCTCTTTGCTGGATTTATTTTTAATATAGAAATTATGGAATTAAATTTTCCAATAAGCTATTAAGGCATAGAATCAATCAATCAACATATTGAGAAAATATTCCTCTATAAGATACCTACAAAGCTCGATCCAGCAACAGTTTCAGCTAAGTGTAGAATGGATATCTATGTATAATCGTGAAGCTCAAAAAAAATTCCTTGTTAAAACAATCGGGATCCATCTTGACACTTATCCGAAGGAAATATAACAGGTCGCTCAAAAAGTCCCCGGCCTGACATATAGAGGGCGCCACCAACGAAAATTCTTTTATGGGGTTCGATAGCGCCATCTTTCATAAGATATGTGTAAAAATTTCATGTCATTTGGTTAACGCGTTCTCAAGTTATACGCGTCAATGTGAAGCTACCTCAGTGTTGTTATTAAAAATGGAAAAAAAAAGAATTTCATGCGCTAATTAAGCATTGCTTTCTAACCGGAAAAAATACGGTAGAAGTTAAACTTTGGTTTGATAAATATTACTCGGACTCTGCTCCAGGGAAATCAACCATAAAAGACTGGTATAATGAATTTAAACGTGGTCGTACTGACACCGAAGTCGCCCAAAAACAGCTGTTACCGAAGAAAACATAATAAAAATTCGAAAAATCGTTTTGACAGACCGTAAATTAAAATTGAAGGAGATAGCTGAGGTCTCAAAGTTATCAAAAGGTAGCGCATTCACAATTTTGCATGAACATTTGGGCATGAAAAAAAAGTTGGCAAAGTGGGTGCCGTGTTTGTTGACACCGGACCAAAAACAACAACGAATTGACGATTCTGAGGCCTGTCTGGTGCTTTTTAATCGCAACAAAGCCGAATTTTTGCATCGATATGTGACAATGAATGAAACATGGATCCATTATTACACACCTGAATCTAATCGTGCATCATCAGAGTGGACTGAGGCTGGTGGAAGCGCACCAAAGCGTTCGAAGCACAACAATCGGCTGGAAAGGTTATGGCCTCAGTATTTTGGGATGCTCACGGTATTTTGTTCATCGACTACCTTGAAAAAGGAAAAACGATCAATAGTGATTACTACATGGCATTAATGGATCGATTGAGCGAAGAAATAAAGAAAAAAAGGCCCCACATGGCGAAGAAAAAACCGCTGTTTCACCAAGACAATGCCACAAATCGATGAAAACAATGGTCAAATTGCATGAATTGCACTTCGAATTGCTCCCCCAACCCCCCTATTCTCCAGACCTGGCCCCCAGTGACTACTGGCTCTTTGCTGATCTCAAAAGGATGCTCCAGGGAAAAAAATTTAGCACCAACGAGCAAGTAATTGCCGCTACTGAAGCTCATTTTGAGGCAAAAGATCAAGCCTTCTACAAAAAAGGAATCGAGAAGCTAGAGAAGCGTTGGACCGACTGTATTACCTTAAATGGAAATTATGTTGATGAATAAAATCTAATTTTGCTAAAATATTGTGTTTTTCTTAGTTAGGCCCGGGACTTTTTGAGCGACCTGTTACATCTATGAGATAGCCACAAACCTCGAACTATAATCCGTTTCCCCCTAGCTTAATCGGAATGTGAATGTGAAATTCCCGAATTACGAAAAACCTTTTAAGATCTAGTGAAAGCCTTTTTAGGAACATAAAAAAAAAACAATCTTGAAAAAGCTTTAAATGAATTTGTGATACAGAATATAAAATCCAGAGAAACTTTGCCAATTAGGGTTACCATCACACACCCAACAATTAAATAAATTAAAAGTCAAGATCCTTTTAAACGTTTTATTTCAAGAAAATTGCGGTTAATAGACCGAAAATTATGCAAAAGTCATAAATATTAAATAAATAATGTTTCATCTACCAACTATATAGTATGTTTACATATTTATAGTCGGTATATGGTAATAAATATATAGGTACATATAATAAAATTCAACGAAACTTTGC
The DNA here is from genome assembly GCA_037043745.1 of Chymomyza amoena. NCBI lineage: Eukaryota > Metazoa > Arthropoda > Insecta > Diptera > Drosophilidae > Chymomyza > Chymomyza amoena. The sequence goes on from JBAMAX010003432.1 coordinate 181,205, forward strand.
CAATTAGGGTTACCCTCATATTTTTCTTATACACTCAAAAATTAAATAAATTTAAAGTCAAGATCCCTTTAATCTTTTGATTTCAAGAAAATTGCAACCAATAGACCGAAAATTAAGTCAAACAAAGCAAAACCCATAAATATTAAATAAATAATGTTTCATCTACCAAATATATAGTATGTTTACATATTTATAGTCAGTATATGGTAATAAATATATACACATAATAAAATTCATCGACTTTTTTTCGCAATGAAACGCCAACAAAGACATTGCCAGAATTTTTGCCAAGTGATAAACAAAATGCCATAAATAATATAAATTCACACTAAGTGCATATAATTGTATATATACATAAATATATATATACATGTAGTACATATGTAGGTTTATAAAAAAAAAAAATAAGCTGTCGTCGGGGTAATATACGAAAGTTGGATACCCTACAAAAATATAGAGAAAAAACTTATTTCGCTTATTTTGTAGGTCGAAAATATTTCGCTTTCTGTAAGATTTCAAGAACTCTTTTTTTTATTTATACTGCATAAAGAAGGCGTCTGTCTATTTGTTTTCAGAAAAATTGTTCAAAGACTAACTAGATATATTTTAAAGTAGGACATTTTTTTTGGTTTTGCAAGCCCATAAAATTCTCAAAATTCAGCTCTAAAATATCTGTGTCAAATTTAAAGCTCAAGTATTTTGTTTATATTAGGCTGTCACAATAGCCAGATATGGCAACTCTGATTTCGCCAGAATTTAACATATTGGTGCCTATAATTCATAAGTGGTTTAAACATGAATTCATGGACTTCAAATTCATTTTCTTTAGTTTTTCTTATAGTTGTTTTTAATATTTTTTTAGTTATTTTTAAGGTTAATTATATAAACATGCAAATTATTTTTATTGTATTTTTTTATTTGCAAAGACAATTAGCTAATTTTTTAAATATGTATAAATATATGAGTTGAAAGCTTTTTTTAATGGTCTTTCGAGTATCTCTTTGCAGTAGCTCAAAAATAAAAAGTTTAACTTGATTTTTTGTAATATTAATTAACACTAAAATAAACTACCGATCAATAAAATAGACCCAGATATTTTTTTTAAATTGTATTCCAAAAATGAAAATAAGAATTATCATAAAAAGCTATATTTTTTTAGACCATAGCTGCTAGGACCTTTAGCTGCAAACAGGGACGTATCCAGAAAACATTTTGGGGGGGTCCATATCAAAAATTACGAAATTACCCAGTCACAAAAAACTTTTATGTAATGCATAGCACAAGTGACATGAAAAGAGATGAGCAGTCCATATTCTCTGTATTAGAGCTGAGCTTGATGTTCAATTTTCGAGAATCAATCTTTTCGACCGATTTTCACTAAAAAATCGATTTGATGGAGTAATTCGACTAAAACTGTAGGCGCTATCAATTTAAAACCGTAAAAAATTACAGGAAAGGAAATCTATATAAAAAAAAGGAATATTTATACAAAATTCACTTAAATTTATTTCCATAATTTAAAATAACGTAAACAAAATTGAAGCCGAATGACCTTCCTGCACGTCGCCGTTTTAGTGAATGGGCGCTTGATGGGCGATCGATGAAGATCCTTTGTTTTCGACCAAAATTTTGTTCAGTGATGAGGTCCACTTTTGGCTCCACGGCTTCGTGAATAAGCAAAATTGCCGTATTTGGGGAGAATATCAACCCGAAGAGGTTCACCAGCTGCCATTACATCCAAGAAAATCAACGGTTTGGTGAGGTCTGTGGGCTGGTGGAATCATTGGTCCGTATTTTTTTAAAAATGAGCAAGGTGCGACGCTACCATCAATGGCGCACGCTATCGGACCATGTTAACGGACTTTTTGCTGCCTGAAATTGTTGCCCGTGATCTCGACGACATTTGGTTTCAACAAGATGGCGCTCCGGTCCACATTGCCAATGAAACAATGGCTCTATTGCGAGATCAATTTGGTGAGCGATTAATTTCACGTACGGGACCGGTACCTTGGCCGCCAAGATCGTAAATATCACAACGCTCGACTTTTTCTTTGGGGTTACGTAAAGTCAAAAGTTTACGAAGACAAACCAGAAACGATTGAGGCCTTGAAAGCCAACGTTACTCGTGTTATTGGCCAAATACCAATGGAAATGCTTGAACGAGTCATGGAAAATTGGACCTTCAAGATGGACCATTTAAAATGCAGTTGCGGCCAACATTTGAACGAGACCCCATCATTCCTTTGAAATTTGCATTTGCCAAATCATGAAAAAAAGGTCTTAATGAATCACCCATTTTCTTCGTCATTGGGATATTCTACATTTTTGGAAAACTCTACGGGTAATCAAATGTAACTAGTTTCGACATTAGTCAGATTATACCGTCCTATAAAAAAAAAATCTTGGTATTGTTTGTGGCCAGTGGCCTTGATAATAATCAACAAAGGATATGAAAGTAGTCGATTGACTTTTTTATCTAGAATATGTCATATCTTCGTGCGTTTCCTTGTTATATAACATACGTAGATTTGTTACCCCTGACTGAGTCTTTTTCAAGATTTCGTTTTCAATATTCCTCTATTATTACGTTTTTGGTGCCGAATTCCTCGTTCTGATATCATAAATTTGTTTGCAATCCATCCGCTCTTAGGTATTCACGATCTTTATATTTCACAAACTATCTGCTGAGTGATCTTTGTATTTATTTAGCAGCCATACATTGAATTATTGATTACACAGCCACATAAAACAATATTTTTTCGGGTCTGGAGGTCAGACCATGTTTACTATATGTTTTCGGGGTCGCTGAATCCGAATCCGTCGTCCAAAAAACAATAGCATGTTTCTTTTTGGTGTCTGTTCTATTTATTTATTTATCTTTGACAACGTCCAAAACTTTTCTGAAGATATGAAAACGAAATTCCCGAACGGTCTACTATAACATATGTAGACTCCATAAAAATGGTCTTATTCCCAACAAATCAAGTTTGAGCGGAAAAATTGCGGATATACAATAAAAAAACTACCTTATTGATGACTTTGAGCAAAATCCTTTGGGGGTTTCTCTAGTTTCAGGAAGTACTCCAAAAACAGCGCAAAGAGAAGTTTTTTTCAGCCGATGATCTCGGAAATGTTTCACAGTGTTATTAATACACCCATTTTTATCGGTCAATGAAATAGACTCAAGGCCCAAAAAGTATTTTAAATGATAACTTCATTCGAAAACTCTGTATACATTCGTATTTTTATCTTATTTAAGACTAAACTAGTAATGTGTGTATCCACATTTATTAGAAATAACTTCGTAAATGCGGTTAGGCAACGAATCGTAAAGCGACATTAAGTAGTTCAGTGATAATTCACTCCAGGCAAGATTTATGGCATTTTTCAACGATTCGACATCTTCAAATTGGCCTCCTCCTTCATAAACCTTTCTCGAGAGCCATCTCCATACATTCTCAATAATATTGGAATCAGAAGAGTAAGGCGGCCACTCCCTTAGAGGAACATTTTGATCGCCAATCCACTCGAGCTGTATGTATTGGGGCATTATCTTGCTGAAATGTCCAGGATAATAGCCCTAAAATGTTGTTCCTTGTAGCGAGTGGCATTCATTTTGGAAAAAACAAACTAGATATCGACTGGTCCATAGTAAGAGATGGCACCCCATACCATTATGCCACCCTCACGACTATGGTGACGGGTCAAATGGTGTTTTGCCTTTCCTTTATCATGGGAGTTATAATTAAAGCCATCTGGTCCATCCAAATTAAAGCGTTTTTTATCCGAAAAAACGGTATTGTACCATTCGGTCATCCATGTTATATGATTCCGAGCAAAATCAGAACGTGCTTTCTTACGAACGTTTCCCAATTTTGACCGGATATTCACCGCAGAACACATTGAGTTTGACGCCTCTTCGCTTTTGGCAAGGCGTGACTGCTAGTCTATTGGAAGTTTTCATATTATTTCCATAATTTGATGGATTTGACCTTTCTTATGTCCAAAGAACAAAAAATACCGCTGAGTCTATTTCATTGATCGGGAGTGTAAAAACTTTTCTCGTAGTGTTTTAAAAAAATTATATGTATATTATGTCTTGCACTTCCATTCACTCCCTTTTTTATGGCTTTGATTTTTTTGCCATCCGTGATATGCGCTAAAAAAAGTTTTAAATATTATCTCATGCTAAGTTACAAACATTTGCACTTTATTATCATAACTTTGCATCTTTGTTAAAGTGTATTTATTCTGTATATTAACCCCTGGCAAAAAATCCAAATAACCTTGACCCCATGGATAAAGGGTATTAGGCAACAAAAAAAATCACATGCCTCTTATTTTATTTTTATTTTTTTTGTGAAATGGAACTCAACTGTTCAGCTGTTGCATTTGGCATAACCAACAAGTAAATATTTATTTAGTAATTAAAATAAATTAAATAGCCAAAAATCAAATATGCAAATCAGAGAAACCAAAACAAAAGCCAGAAAATATTTGCATGATTTGCAATCGCGATTTGCGTCGCTTGCATTTGACCATAAACATTTAATTAATGCAAAGATTTCTATGCTTAAATGGCCAAGGTGCAACAAATGAATGGCAAACCTGGCAGCGCACAGTGGTCGAAATTAACAAACATTGGCAGCTAGAAATTAGTTAGTTTTTAAAATAATTGTTTTTTCATTAGCTAAGTCGGTGTTGCTTTGCTGCATAAAAAAAATTCAAAATAGTTACAAAAGCAAATTCTTATGCTTTCATTTTTAAATATACTTTAAGATCTTACAAAAACCGATATTCACAAAAATGCGTATATCTCACGAACTAATACAGACAAACACATTGAAATAGGCTTAAAACCTCCGTATTAACAACCTCTAACACACGCAAAAATCAGATTTGAAATTCATCGACGCGTTCATTGGAACATCCGTAACACGTCAAACATTAGTTTCTTTTATATATAGTGATTAGCGACCCCAAAAACTCGTATACCCAGCTCAAATTACAGGCAACAAAATTAATTTTTTTAGGTCTACGGCAGCCATCTTAAGTCCACCATTTTGTAATTTGGATATTTTAATATCAGATTAGCGATCCCGAAACTCCGTATTTGCATACCCAACCCAATTCGAGGTCAGAAATATGACTTTTTTTTAAATTAAAAAAAAAAAAAATAAATAAGCATTTATATTGGCTAACTGTGCGTATACGTTATAATTGTATCCAACTTGGTAGACGCGAAACTTGCATTAGTAATATCAAATGCAAATGGCTAACTTCCATTAAATGGCAAACATTTGTTCTCAACATAGACAGCTCTTCTAACCTTGGAGTAAATAAGAGTTCTAAGCATAGATTTGGAGTCTTTTTTTATCCTTAGTCTGAAGTGGTTGCGGTTGAGCTAAACAAAAAGCATTCCATTTGGAAAGCATTACAGTAATCCAAGAAATTTAAAGTATGCTCTATGTAAAGCTGCTGTGAATATTACACCTGCTGCACCCTGGGCTAAGTTGGCAAATTTTGTAACAAAAAATCGAAAAATTATTGAATAATAATAACACGCATGACATTTATTCAAGGTTTGCCGAATTGGCAACGTCTGCGATTAAGCCAACATTGCGTATACATAACGTTTTTTAAGTAACGGAATAGTGTTATCCTTCCACTTTATAATCATATAAAACCTCCGTATTGAAAACCTCTAACACACGCAAAAACCTGATTTGAAATTCATCGACGCGTTCATGAAAACACCCGTAACACATAAAATATGTGGAATCTGGTAAAAATTTAAAAAAAAATGTTAGGGGTGGCAATCCTTATCAATAAATGGTATGAAAAATAGATGTTGGCCGATTCTCAGACCTACCCAATAGGCACACCAAATTTAATCAGAATCGATCCAGCCGTTTCGATGGAGTATGGTTATTAACATTGGGACACGAGAATTTTATATATAAGAAGATATAAATAAATAAATATGAATTTAGCTGTGGTATTCTTTTAAAACTTTTGATTTTTAAAACAAATTTAAGTTTTTAACTTTTTACAAAAATTCACCTTATTTCTACGATTTAATAAACAATCGCGCATTTTATTCGTAATCGTTTAAACTTGACGAGCCATGAAAAATACTGAATAGAAAATGATTTTTTTAGTTCTAAAATGTACGTTTGAAATCGTTTTTTTTTTTAACAATAATAAAAATTTCTAAAAATTAGGTATAAATGCACAAAAAGCGCTCAAACTAAAAAAAATATGTTTTGACTGTAATTGATAGCTAATTCAATTATCTTAAGTTTATTAAAAACATTGTCAAAATCATTTTGGTACAACCAGATACATTTGCTTTTAAGTAAAGATACTTTCTCTTCAATTTCGAAAAATAGTTTTTGGACTTACATTATTAATTTATTTATATTGGCAATGATTAAAATATGTATCATATCAAAAATTTTTAAAACTTAGCTAGTAAGCTAGTAATATATTTATTAGTTTCTTAATTAAAAAAACTCTAGAAGTAAAACTTGTAGCTGTACGCTGTTTTTGAAGTAAATAATTTAGCATTTAAGTTTTAGAATTAATTTCTGCTTTTCAATCTTATATATAAAAAAAAGTGTTATCTGTTTGTATGAGGTTGGACGCCAAACCCTTTGTCCGATTTTAATGGGACTTTTTTTAAAATGTTCAGAGCCTCCTAGGACGAGAATAGGCTATGTAAAAATATTACAAAAATTCGCGGCTTTCGCGGACGGCGCGTTACGCAATATTTTTCAATCTGTGGTTTGTCTTGAGTGAACGTGAAAAAAAAAAAAAAAAAAGATACTGTCGCCACTATAGGCTAACATTATTAGTGCACTATAACATTAATATCAGATACTGACTTACAATGCCGAGAAGAAAACTACCAAATCTCCATCAAACATGGTTAAAATGTAAAGATGGCGAGTGGTTGAAAATTTTGATGATGAAATTAATCCACTCATCGATCAATCGTACGATGTTGTCCAATCAGAAAGATTCCAGATCTAGACGAGCGAGCGAAGCGAGCGTTATGACGCAGCGGATGCCGGCTAGTTATATATACAAATTTAAATAAATACAAATTTACGAGCTGCTTCTCAGCCCTTGGCCATCAATTACTTTTTTATTATTATTTGCAACTTAAAATCAAAATTCTAGGCTAGCCTACAGCAATCGAAGCTGTTAATTATTTACCTCACTTATTAAAATATTATAAATACATTTACGATTTCGACCACTGTGCAGCGGCAGCAAATAGCAGCCACAAGTCGCTGTTGACGTTGCAACGTTGACGTCGATGTCAGCGTCAGCGTCGTGCAACAATTGAAAACAAACAAAATGCTTTCTCCTAGGAGAGCGTAAAGTTTAAGAAACAAAGATGGAGCGGGAGAGTGCTCTCTCACTCCCAAAAAGCACTGCAAAAGCTTTCACAACAACAGTTTGGCTTCCTGCTCTGTGCTGCTTGTTGCTTTAGCTTTGGCGCAGTTTTTGCTTTTACTTTTTTTTATGAATGAATGGCAAAAATACATATGTATGCGTGTGTGTACAGCATTAGATAAAAAATGTCTTAATCATATTGATCAATGGTAAAAACGTAACACTTTTAGCCAAATGGATTACAAGAGCGCTGCCAAAAAACCATGTGCAATGCACCTAGTACATAATGTATATATGTACATAGTACAGCACATACAAACATAAAATTTTTGTTGCTCTGTTTTGTTATTAAACAAAATTAAAACGAGAGAGCGCCAAGTTCAATGTCAAGGCCTTGAAAGGTGTTTTTATTTTGAGCTTTCGAACAAGACTTTATTTAATAAGGGTATTCAGTAATTTGAATAGGACTTCCAACAATCGTATTATTGCAATAAAGTATTGCCACAACCCAGGCTTTTGTTTTTTTGAAAATATCGAGAAATACTTGTCCAGTTTTAGTATGTATGTGATAATAAATAGAGAGGAATTACAATTTCAAAAACGTCTTATAATTTGTAATAAAAGATTTCTTATTCAAAAATAATAAATAGATAAAATAACAATAAAGAAATAAATATCTTTGGCCTTAAAATTCCTTTTTATAGAGCCAAAACTTAAACAGGGTGGCGTGAATAAACAATCTTTTTTTAAATGTCTAGAAAACATGCGTAACTTGGGCAAACTTGAGAAGAAAATTATAGTACAGTAAAGGATTGAAAAGTTTCTCTAAAGAACTCAAGCATTTTTGTAGATTCCTATTTCTATGGACAACACAAAACGACTTTGGGATACCCTGTACCACTAGCTTGTAATAAAGTCCGATTTCTTCACAAAAAACCAAAAACAGAAGAATTTTTAAGCAAAAATTTTTTTTTGAACGATCGTTCCTATGGGAGCTATATGATATAGTCAACCGATTTCAATAAAATTTGACACAGTGCTTAAATACCTTAAAAAAGATATGAATGCCAAATTTATTTCAAATATCTTTACAAACAAACAAAACACATCGAATTTTTTATAAAAAACGTGTTTTTGGACCGATTGGTCCTATGGGAGCTATATGATCTAGTCAAACGATTTGGATTAAATTTGGTACAATGCTTAGGAACTATAAAATAGTCACGAATGTCAAATTTCTTTCTCTTTCCCAATATCTTAACAAACAAACGAAACACAACAAATTTTGTTAAAAAATCGATTTTTTGGAAGATCGGACCTATGGGAGCTATATGATATAGTCAACCGATTTTGTTCAAATTTGGCACATTGCTTAAGTGGTCTAAAAAATTTCCAAACGCCAAATCTGGTTAGCATATCTTTATTAAAAAACGAAATATAGCGAATTTTTCTTTAAAAAAGTTATTTTGGCCGATCGGTTCTATGGGAGCTATATGATATAGTCAATCAAATTTGGTACAGTGATTGGGAACTATAAAAAACTTTCGAATACCAAATTTGGTTACGATATCTTCATAAACAAACGAATTATTCATCTAAAACGCTTTTTTTGTCGAGGTCGTCACAAACACCCCCATGGGAGCTATATAATTTATCCCCGATATCAAAAAAATAAAATAAACTTGCCTCCTATGGAATAATATGGGATCTAATGTGAAAGTTTGGTAACTCTAGCTCTTACCATCTCTGAGATCTAGGCGTTCACACGGACGGACGGACAGACGGACATGGGTATATCGACTTCTCTATTCACCCTGATCATATTTTAGGTAACTTTGGGGTGTCACCGACGTCTCCTTCTATATGTTACATACATTTTCGGCATGCACAAACTTAATATACCCTTGGTACCATACGGTACAGGGTATAAAAAAAGTGTTGATCAAAAATATCATTCCACGGTGTTATTTTTGCATAAGGTATTACTCGGTCCATTTAGAGTAATTCGTAGTTTATGACCCTTAGCCTTACAATTATGTAGATCTAATTTTGCTTCTCACGATTCTTTCCGTGTCTTATGCTCTTTCGAACGGTCTATTCAATCTATCGTTTCTTCTATCTTAAGTCATCTTGACTTGCCACTTCGAGCATCCCCCACAAATCCTATATACTATGAGTCACCAACTTCGTCAACAGTTACATATCTATTGGCTCTGTATACCCTGTACCGTCTGTATGGTACAAAGGGTATATTAAGTTTGTGCAAGCCGAAAATGTATGTAACATATAAAAGGAGTCGTAGGAGACACCCCAAAGTTACCTAAAATATGAAAAGAGAAGTCGATATACCCGTATCCGTCCGTCCGTCTGTCCGTTTGAACGCCTAGCTCTCAGAGATGGTAAGAGCTAGAGTAACCAAACTTTCACATTAGATCCCATATTATTCCATAGGAGACAAGTTTATTTTATTTTTTTGATATAGGGGATAAATTATATATGTAGCTCCCATATGAGTGCTTGAGACGACCTCGACAAAAAAAGTTTTAGATGGATAATTCGTTTTTTTATAAAGATATCGAAACCAAATTTTTTTTGTGATATGTTTAATTTTTATCTTGCTTGCTTACAACTTTTATATTGTAAATCCAATTGTCTGGGCAGTTCTTAATGTGAGTCGGTGCATATCATTAAAAAAATTTCCCATCGGGCGAGAGACGCGGATAAGTTCATATCTATGTCCTCGCCCTATTTTCTTAACTAAAAAAACCTCTATAATGTAAGGTCGTTTGAGCTTAGTTGTGCTCCTAATAAATAAATAAATAATATACGACTTTCATTATTATTATTTTATTGCAAATATGTATCCTGTCATTCCTAAGAGAGCACAGTTTTTGTAAGCATCCGAAGCCATGCTTTTCCATTTTAAAGTTTTAATTTCGATTTAAAAAATTTTTACTTTTGTCATCACCATTCTTATTTTTTCCCAATTCCTGTACTCTAATAATGCACTTTAAGAAAATATTGCTTCTCTTAAGATATATAGCACAAAAAGTAAGGCCCAGCCGAAATTTTACATGAAAGCTACAATAAGAGCCAAAGTGTGTTAATTTAAGAACTTTTTCTTTTAACTTCAAGTCAATACGCATGTGCCACAAAATAATATATTGAACCTTTTAAACAATTGCAAACGCCTTTGTCAATCACAAGCTTGAATACCCCTAATGATTTTAAAGCTAGTCTTGACACATGCAAGTGCATGCACACATACATGCATAGTACATGGTAGACTTTATTTTTTGGTTGGCACAACGCAGCGCAGCTCTTCGAAAAGCTCGTTACACCTACGCAGGATACGTTAAGACTGAGTGTTTGTGTGCGTGCAGAATGTTATGCGCTCGAAAAAAAGCTAACACCAGCTAAAGCTTATGCCAGCGAAAGTGCTAAGTGAAAGCTTTCTTGCTCTTTCGTTTTGTTGGCGCTTGGCGCTGCTGCTGCTGTCTGGTATTAAATAATATTCGCCCCACTTTGGCACCCCTTGCTCACCGACGTTCGCCATCGTTTGTTGTTTTTGTGCCTGCGTTCGCATTTTCTTGGCAGCAGCAACAGCAGCGGAGGCGCATTGCGTCTAGAAGGTTGATGCTATGTTCACACTACGGCACAGCATAATGATAAGTTTGAGCTGTGTGTGCCAAGTTGTGAGAATTGGGTGCATTTGGGGAATAAACGTAAATAAAGTCTTATATTTTAGTATAAATGTCCAATCCAACACATCAGTCGTTTTTCGATTTTTGCTTAGCCCAACATCAAATAAAGGTTAAGTTAGGATGGCAGGATCTGTCTTTAAACCATTCTCCTGAGAAAAACACTCTAAAAGGATTCCCATCCCATTGCTGCGATGTAGCTGACAATCCTCCTCGAACATAGGAGGACAATTTTGCTCCCCTAGGTTATTAACATCAAATAAAACTGCACGACAAAACTTTAGCTTGTTCGATCCTATGGATATATTAAAAATTCGCGCAATTAGGAGAAAAAGATTTTAAGCCCATAAATGACAAACAAATCGAAGTGAAATAATTTTAGCCTTCAGCTGTCCAACCCAAATCTCCACGAAACACAACTATTTTGAGTGTAGGATTGGCCACAAAACTAAGAAAATTAAAACAGACCAAAAAAAAAATGATGTGTATGCCTCTTCCTTCATTTTAAACTTATTATAATAATTTTTTTTTTCTTCAAATTTGCTTTAATCTACGTAATAACATTTTAGAGTTAATAAAAGCTAAATTCAACTTGACAAGAACGTTCGACTTTCAAGTACTACACAAAAAAAATGCTCCACCAAATCTTCACATTGATTTCGATTTTGACTTCAACTTGTCGAGTTAATGTTTCGATTTGGATCGACAAGTCGAAATCGAAGTTTAAATAGCTCTGATTGCCCTTACAACTGCCACGTACATCTTCTTATGTCAATAGCTATAACATATTTTATCAGAAAATTTGTAAAAAAAAAAAAAAATTTTAATGTATGTCCCAAACTAACTTTTTCCGCTTATATACTCGTACAAACACGATTTGTCTGCTAATTTCATAAGCCTAGAGCTACTGGTTATAATGAACGTCTTTGTTAAAAATGAGTTGTTCAGATAGTATCATAAGACTTTATGGCGGAATCCTTGCATTGCTCATTAAAGGAATAGTTTGACTATGTTAACTATGTAGGACTCAAGTGGTCTGCATAAGTGTAGGCATAAATTAACAGGGCATAATTCAAAAGACTTCTTAAGCAAGGATTAATCCGACGTTTAATACCACACTACCGGACAGTCCCCACCAATCTAAAAATGTATTTGCTAAAGGTCGTTAAAAATCCATGAAAAATGAACTGGTGGCAATAATATGTTCACGTACTTCACCACAATAATGCGTTGGTATACAAAATCGACAATCCAAAAGATTTCTCAAGCGTTTAAGACATTGATTTGAAGGTTTTCTCTTTGTATAGCACTCTTTTTTTAGGTACTTAATGATCTCGATTATCTGTACTTTACACATCCATCGAATGATTTAAAGAACTGACGAAATCAAATATTCGATATTTTCTTCAATATTAAAATACGTCGACATAAAAGTCAGCAATCCGAGAGTTTTCTCAAGCGCTTATAGCATCGATTTGACTTACAAGTCATATTTTTCGAAGCACAATGATGTTGTTGGTTGGAGATGCATCCATCTATCCAATAATTTATTTTCTAAAGTTATTTGACGAACTGGGGAAAACGAATATTGAATATATTCTTCAAAACCACTCAAAAGAGTGGGTTTAAATGAAAGTCTATCACGCAATGTAAAGCGATAGAAATTCTTATACATAAGTTGTCCCAAATTAATAGGAATCGCAGCAGAAAACATGTTTTTATATTAATAAATCTCTTAAGTTTGACTTTTTGTTTTTTAAAATTCGAATTTTTCAACGTATTTGGAAAGTAAATGAATTTTAATTATTGAGATTCTTTAAGGGGGTCTTACTATGTAATACCTGATTTCCGAGCGCTATATTCAAATATTGATTACTAGAAAACTACAAATGATTTCGGGAAGCAGTTTTTTGTATTGTTATCATTCAGTATTGAACTTTACATAGTTTTTTAGGTTTTACATAAAAATTACGTATGTGACCGCTACACGTCCTTCACTGCGTCCTCTTCAAAAGGGTTCAGAGCGCACAGGGTGAGCGATTTGGACGATCAGATGATCCGAAACCAAAAAACTTTTAAAATTAATTTTTCTCATCCCCTTGGCTATGGATAGACACGAGCTTTTTCAAAAATTCAAAAAATTCTTATATTATAGTAATAGAATTTAAAAAAAAAAAAGTTTTTTGGCACTTTTTTCTGCTATTCAAGGCTGTTAAAAATTTTTGGACAAGACTTTTAAAAAAAGCTTGTGTCTATCTGTTGCGACATGTTTTCTGATGATAAAAATGTTTAGTATGGCAAGATCGGTCAGGCAGATTTTTCGAAAACGTTCACCCCACCTCTAAAAATACGACTTTTGGAAAAACACGTTTAAAGATTGACAACGTAAACGCGATACTACAGCAGAAACACGAAAAACGACCGCGCGTGACCGTGAAAAATGCTCTGTCACTGCCAAACGAGCCCGTCCACAGTTAAATCCTTTTACCAGGGTATTTCTAACACTATTTAGATGAAAAAAAAGGTAAAAAACAAAATCGATTTTTGGAAACTGTTACATAGTAAAACCCCCTTAAGGCAGCTGTGTTGATATTTTTCCAAGCAACAACAGATGAATACTGTCTGTATTGCTTTTTGTGTCGACACAATTATCTTGTACAAGCTTCGCTCATTTTTTAGAAAAAAAAGTTTGCCCCGAGTGCGTTTTGGCACAAAATTAAAAAAATTAAATAATGATTAAATAAATAAATTTTGTACATACGCAAAAAAGCTTTACATTTTTATAAAGCCTTCCAATGTGTCGCTGTTTAGTTTATTTGCGCCATTCCGTGACGCAGTGTAAACATAGCATAACAGCGCGCATTGCACGCACTCACACATACAGGCGCGCACTCTCGCACACACTCACACACACAGACACTTTGCCGCCGCCATTGCGCTGTCAACGCCATTGCTGCTGCTGCCAACGTCAGCGTCGCGTCGTCGCTGGCGTCGCAAGCAGTGCAGGAAGATTCAATATTCGTTTGAATTTTCATTTTTAGTCAACAACAAAGCGCGCAACAGTCAACAACGACACAAAAACACGACAAAGACGAAGAAAGCGCAAAGCAAAGAGCGACAACGACAACGATAATAACAACAACCAAAGACAACAAAACGTTCGACGCGTTTTTGTACTGGCGCCAAAGAAGCTCCCAAGTTTTGTGTTAGTTTCTATTGTTTTTGTTGTCAAATAAATAAATGAAAACTCTTGCTAACCAGATACATAGATACGGTTATTTACGTACTTTGTACATATAAAATATTTATGATCTATGCATAAAAGTGTGACAGCTGCTGCTGCTGTAAATTTTTGTTTTTATTTTATTTATTTTTTTTCTGGTGATCTCGCGTTGCGCTCATAAAACAAAAATCTAAATCGAAATCTAAATCTAAATCTGCCGGTAGCCACTCGATTTATAATTTTTTTTGATCAGTGCGTTTTTGGCTCAGTTTGTTTGCTGTATATATAGTTGTTCGTTTTTTTTTTAATTTTATTTATATTTATTTTTTTATATTTTACGCGTGCTAAAAAGCAATAAATCACATATTGAAAAAACCACAAGCCAAAAATTGCCTACAAGGAACAGCTGTGCCGAATTTGCAATCTTAAGCGATAATTTGCCGGTAAGCAGTTAAAAAAGTGTATCAAAACATATGGTCAACAGCTGGTCGGTCAGTTCCAGATATATATGGAAGGGGGCGTGCGGTGTTTATAAACACGATCAACAAAAAAGATACAAATGTTTAAAATTTGCCAAATTTTCATAGAATTCGTGGGCAGCATTTTCGAGTATGATATTGTTTTATATAGCCAAAAAAGAATCTAGCTTAATGAGATTTTTCTTTTATATTTTGGGTAGCCAGTTGTTATGTGTTTTTCACAAAAACAAAAAAAAGTGTAATTATTTTTCGAAATTTCGCTAGTTTTTATAACATTTTATTGTAATAAAATAGAAAAATTTTCAAGAAATCTGCACAGTATCTGTTTTAGTGTCGCCATACAATGTTTTAAATTTCTTCCCAAATCTCTTCGAAATTTGTATACCCATTAGTTCAAGGGTATACCAAATTTGCGCCAAAAGCAGTAGAATATGATTAGCATTACATAGAGTAGAGTTTGAAATCTGAACCTAGATACCTCTTTGACTCAAGAATACTATTATCAGCACAAGAGTGAAGTTAGTTTCTAAGAGCCACCTGAGCACAACTATTTAGTTACTAAGATTACGATCGTATTAAAACTTCAAGAAAAATGAAAATGGAGCTTGAGATAACCTTACAAAATATTGGGACAATAAATTAATATTAGAAAAGCCTCATCTGAAATGAAATATACTAACGATATTAGGCCAAACTTGAGGCCTAAAAAGTTTGCTTTCCATCGAATTGGGATGAAAATATTCTCCTTTCTTACTTTATAAAATACACGAAAAAAAGAGAGCCGCAAATATTAAGCGTTTTGTTTTCTAAATAAGTCCTAAAATCTTGATTCAGTCAAATCGGGATCAAAATATTCTTCTTTCTATTTTAATATATCTGATAAAAAAAAGAACTGAACTTCATATTATATATATTAAGTCAGCCTAAAACTGATTTAATTTTGAAAAAATTTAAATTTATTGATATTTGCTTTAATATTAATGTTTTCAAGAAACGTTCCTATACATAGCCTAGTTAAACAAGGAAAGAAAATGATACTCTTAAAACAATAATCATTATAGAAAATATTTGTTAATCTGATTGTATAAAATTGAGCTCAGCCAAATCCTCGTTCCTTCAAGCAAATCCAAGACCCAAAAGACCCTATGTATACTCAGTTAAAAACCTTCACTTTTGATAGAATAAGAATTAAGGAAAGAAAATTATTCTCTCATAATATATATCATTATAAAAAATATTTGTTAATCTGATTGTATAAACCCGCCTCAAGCAAATCCGAGACCCGAAAGAGCCCTTGCACGTCAGAGTTCTTAGTTTTCTCTTGTACAATTACATCTTTTTTGAGATTATGTCCGAGAGCCCCCTAACGTGCTGGAGCTTTTTAGAGAATCCAAATCCAACATCCGTGGTGGCGTAAGTGGTAGCGTACTCGCGTCTAACAACCGAAGGTCCGGTGGTTCGATTCCCCGCTGTAGCACCTGGTGCATTTGCCTAGCACTGGCATCGCTAGCTCAAAGACGCCTATTTGCCATTGAAAATCTCGTATTAATTGATAGACACGCGCCGTTCGGATCCTCGGCCTATAAACTGTAGGTCCCGGTGCTTCTGTCCGACACAGTTATTAATAGAGATCCCCTATGCACTCTCTAAGGGGCCTAACAGGGAATCATGCTGGGTTTTTTTAAGTTCAACATCCAAATAACCCTCAACACCAAGGGTTCTGAAATTACGAACTATTTTTTGAAGCTACCTCAGAAACCTGACGTCGTATTTGGATTAAACGACCCCAAAAGTATGGTGGGGTAACCAGTCTTGATAAAAACTTATTGTAGGGGTTAGCTTTGAAACCTACGTATTCGGATTCGAATTCGGCGACCTCAAAAACATATGGTAAACAAAATCGATGTTTGTGAGTCCTAATAATTCAAGTTCGAAAAATATCTCAAAAATCCCAAGACCATATTTATGGGATCACTAAATCCGAATTTGATGTTTAGCTTTCGGAGCTTTCCAGAAAAAAAACATTTTTGTCCAAGACCGACTATCCGATCATATTTTTGGGATCGCTAAATTCGAATCCGACTTTAAAAAGCCGCAGCAGGTAAGGTTTACGAGCTACCCCCCCAAAAAAAAAAACAAGACCGCTTATGCTGACCATATTTTTTGGATCGCTAAATCAGAATCCTACGTTATGTTCTGAGCTACCCCCGAAAATAACTTGTATATCTTTTATTGGTTTTTATTTTTTAATTCCGGATTGCAATCAGTGGTTTACAATCTATAAAGCTGCCATGTCTCATGTAAAGTTCAGTTTATAGGCCTATATAATAGATGCTTTGGAAAATACTACAGCGTGTTGACATAACCCTACAGTTTGGACCCATTGCTTTTTCCTAATACATTTTTTCATTTAATTTATAAACTTGAAGAAGCTTTTTTATAATTATATATCTTCATAACTTTAAAACTATTTATGACATAGAAACTTGCGCATTTTATTTTTCAATAATACAAAGTTTTTCGTATAAGTTTTCTAAGATTTATATATTTATTTTTAACTTGAGAATGCTATTTTCCAATAAGAAACAGTTTAACGTTTAAATATGTATTTTTGAGCTTTAAAAAAGACTTCTAAGAATTATGTATCTATTGAAACTATTTAAAACAGAAAGCATTTTTCACTTGGACTGCTCATTGTAAAATTTGATTTTTGGAGCATGCCTCCGTTGTTGTATAAACGGTATAGACGCAATGAACTGATCCAGATCTCTGATCTGCCTGATCTTTACGTCCCTTCAGCTGTGTAAACGAGTTAACAGTAAAATATATCAGAGCTATGGCTAAGCTGCTAGTTCCAAGAAACTGTAAATAAAAATGGCGAACGTCGGTCGATGACGACTTTTTGATACCCTCCATATACACTAGAAAAACAAAATAAATCGGTTGTGATAACAATCGGTTTTTGATTGTTTTGCTTATGACACCCTCTAAAACTACCAATCGATATAGAAAACTGTTTTTGATATCTTGTGAAGAAAACGCCAAGATTTTTTCGGAAATCAAAGATTAAAGATATCTGCCTAGGTAAATAAATGACGCCCTCAAAACTATAGTTTTTTCTTCCGATTAGTGGGTCTATATATGTCATAATTTAAACCGATTTGAATAAAATTTGGTACAAAGCTTGACAACATAATAGTCGACAGATAATGTTTTTGGATCTTCTGGTGAAAGAAAGATGTAAACAGATTAAAAAAAAATTGTTTAAATTAATTACGATTAGTTTCAAAACTTGTTTTTTTTTAAGTGCTACATAATACTTCTATGGGAGCTACGTTTTTAAAAGATAAGGCCGAGTCATATTTCGTGACACAATGAGGAGTTTAAATGCTCTTGCCTTTATTTCAACTGAGTTCTAGTCGTTATCCCGACGAACTTATCCATATTAAGCTTAGAGAAGTCTCCAACGTCTTCTCTTATATAGCTCTGGTACCAAAAATACAGGATATAAATATACATATGCAATAGTTCTTCTTCATATAATAATAATAATCCCTGACTTGACTATTTAGTCAGTCACCCTAGTTCGTGGAGCATGGTGAGCTCTATTTATAACACTTTGCAAATTGTTTGATTTTTCTACTGGAACTAAAGAAAAAAACCTTCAAAATTTTAAGAAATAGAAAAATTAACTAAGCCTTGCTCCGGAAAACGTAAAAACTTTATTCTATTTTGCGAGCTTCTGTTTTCAAATTCATTTTGTGATTCGATTTGGTTTAACTTACAACAAAATAGTCGAACTCGAACCACATAAGTGAAAAATTCGTCTTGGTGAAAAAGGAGGGCAGAAAATGTGGTTTCAAAACGAATCCGTAAATTTGATGCGTTTTAGTTTTTCAAAAAACGGCGGAATATTTACGAATTTCGTTTTGAACGTGAAATTAAAAGCGAACAAATTTTTAAATATGCAAAAATATATTATTAATATTCTAAATTAATTAACAAAGGATCCGCCATTATTGTCTCAGCAAAGTTGGCAGACAGATCCATGTGTAGGAGGAGGTGCCTTATCCACCAATTTAAACATGAATAAAAATCAAACAGCAAAACCAATAAATTTATTTTAAGATAAAAAACAATCTGCCTAAATATATAATGACGACAGCGGTTTAATATATTTTATATTTTATTTAATATAATTTATGGCCAGCTATTGTAAATTGTTTGTTAATATTTATAGAATATTTATTGGCAAGTTGTAACATGTTTCTAAAATAATTTTTCAAAAGAACCAAAATTCTACCAATATTAAAATTGCTGGCATACTTTTCACTATTTAATTAGTCCGAAAATTGCATATAAATATTTAAAAATAAATAAATCTTTAATATGCCATTAGCTGGGTAATTGTAGCCGACAGCATAAAACTCTCGACAAGATCGAAATTATTTCGCCTACTTAGTTGCTTTTTTTTAAGTGTTTTTGCATAGCAAATTGTATGGAAACACTCCGCGTCATTTGCATAGAACACTTAATATTTTTGGTGTTAAAAAGCCATTTTTTCTAAAAACGCTTTGACTAAAAAAAAATTCCTAGCTACATATTAGTTAAGATGAATGATTTAAATATGCATTTTAATTAAATTAGGGACAATCGAGGGACAAAAAAAATTAAAAATAAAAAAATATATATTTAAACTTAAAAATTACAACCAATTCTGTTTTTACACTAGTTACGTTTCAGAAAAAAAATCAGATACCCTAAATAAATTTCTGAAAATATTTCCAAATATTTTCATTAAATTTTCAGTCAAATATCTTTTTTTAATCGTCCCAAATCAAATGAAATTGCGTAAAAAAGAATAAAAATGGCGTACATAAAGTCGGGCGCGGATGACTTTGGGATACCCTGTACCACTAGCTTGCAATAAAATCCCGTTCCTGCATAAACCAAAACAGAAGAATTTTTAAGCAAACATCTTTTTTTTTGACCCATCGTTCCTATGGGAGCTGTCAACCGATTTTGATCAAATAAATAAAAAACTGTCGATTGCCAAATATGGTTACAATATCTTAATAAACAAAAAAAAAGTTATCCATCTAAAACTTTTGTTTATATTCGAGGTCGTCTGAAATACCCATATGTGAGCTATATAATTTAACCCCGATATTAAAAAATAAAATAAACTTGTCTCCTATGGAATAATATGGGATCCTAATGTAAAGGTTTGGTAACTCTAGCTCTTACCATCTCTTGGCGTTCAAATAGACGGATAAACGGACGGACGGACATGGGTATATAGACTTCTCTATTCACCCTGATCATATTTTAGGTAACTTTCGGGTGTCTCCGACGACTGCTTTTATATGTGACATACATTTTCGGCTTGCACAAACTTAATAAACCTTTTGTACCATATGGTTCAGGGTATAAAAATATTTAAACTTCTAGCAGTGTTTAGTTGCTTTTTCTATTTTTTAAAAAATTAAAAAAATTTAATTGTTAAAACGCTTCTTAGCAAATAATTTAGAAAGGGGGATTCACTAGTTAAATTTTTGAAAGATGAAGTTAATCAAAATATTTTCATTAAATTTTCAGTCAAATATATTTTTTTATTCGCGCTAAATCAAATAAAATTGTGTAAAAAAATTTTTTCTAGACTGTGTGAAAAAAGAAGAAAATAAATTTCCTGTCAGTTATCTTTGTAATTTTGAGACAAAAGAAAAATTTATTGATTAAAAAAAATATACAATGTATACTATGTAAGCATAAAATATGCAAGCTGGTGCTATTCAAGTGGCCAGAAGTGTATCTTGAGCATAATAACAAAAGCTTTGCGCCGCTCTGATTCCAGCCAGGAGACCATAACAATAATAAAAGTAAAATGCAATAAAAAAATCTGCCGTTTTATGCGTTAATAAAAACGGACACTGTGAATGAGAGGAGCAGAGAGAGGAGAAGAAAAAATTAAACGCAAAGACAGCAAAATAAAACCAAAAAAAAAAAAAGAAATTAATTAACAAAATATGTTACTTGACTTGACTTTATGCAGCAGCAGCAGAAAAGAAGCAGAAAAATAGAATAAAAGAAGCTACGTTGGCCACAAAATAAGAAGAGAAACCAAAAGAGAGGCAGAGGCAAAAAAAAAAGCCAAATGTGGCGACTAACAGATGCACTGCAATAATTAATTTCATAACGTTTTAGTAGATATGGGTACAAGGAAAGTCATTTTCGTCGTACAGGAATTAAAAAAAATATTTTTTTTGTGGTATATTATTTAAAGCGTGCTGGAATTTTTTTTGGTTTTATTTGTGTTTATTTATTTTTATAATTTTAAAACAGGAGTTAAATCTGGTTTTACTAATCCAAAGAATTAAATAAAAATTTTTGTAGCTTATTTTGATGCATAAAAAATATTTTATGAGCGTTCCTTTTAAAAATCAAATTAATTCGGCTGTAAACTCTAGGTCCCCGTTCTCTTCGAACAGTTCTTAATAGAGATCCTAAACAAAATAGTCAGCCAGGGAAATTATTTTTAATTTCATTAAGTCATGTCGTTATATGTACTTAAAATATGATCAAAAAAAAAAATTTTGATTCACAGTACTTGAAAACTATTGATTTTTTTGAATTAATCGATTATAATATATAAGCAAAATTAACGTGATTAACGAGACGCTACAATAAAGAGAAATCGCAAATTTCTGCGAATTTACAAAATATTTTAAACTAAAATTTTTTTTTCGTATAATAAAAAAAACAAAATGTGTACGTAAAGTCGGCGCGGACGACTTTGGGATACCCTGTACCAACTAGCTTGCAATAAAATCCCGTTCCTTCATAAAAAACCAAAAACAGAAGAATTTTTAAGCAAACATTTTTTTTTGACCGATCGTTCCTATGGGAGTCTATATTATTTAGTCAACCGATTTCGATCAGTTTAACAAAGTGCTTTAATACCTTAAAAAAGATCTGAATGCCGAATTTAATTCAAATATCTTTACAAACACACGAAACACAACGAATTTTGTATAAAAAACGTTTTTTGGACCGATTGGTCCAATGGGAGCTATATGATCTAGTCAATCGATTTGGATTAAATTAAGTACAGTGCTTAGGAACTATAAAATAGTCACGAATGTCAAATTTGGTCCCAATATCTTAACAAACAAAAGAAACACAACAAATTTTGTTAAAAAATCGATTTTTTGGAAGATCGGACCTATGGGAGCTATATGATATAGTCAACCGATTTTGTTCAAATTTGGCACATTGCTTAAGTGCTCTAAAAAAATTTAAATCGCCAAATCTGGTTACGATATCTTTATTAAAAAACGAAACTTAGCGAATTTCGATTTAAAAAAGTTATTTTAGCCGATCGGTCCTATGGGAGCTATATGATATAGTCAACCGATTTTGATGAAATTTGGTACAGTGATTGGGAAAAAAAAAAAAACTTTCGAATATTTTTATATTTTTTTTTTGTCGAGGTAGTCTGAAACACCCCTATTTGAGCTATATAATTTATCTCCGATATCAAAAAAAATAAAATAAACTTGTCTCCTATGGAATAATATGGGATCTAATGTGAAAGTTTGGTAACTCTAGCTCTTACCATCTCTGAGATCTAGGCGTTCAAACGGACAGACGGACATGGGTATATCGACTTCTCTATTCACCCTGATCATATTTTAGGTAACTTTGGGGTGTCTCCGACGACTCCTTCTATATGTTACATACATTTTCGGCTTGCACAAACTTAATATACTCTTGGTACCAGACGGTACAGGGTATAATAATTCAGGTATTTTCGGGATTTCGATTACAATTTCATCAAAAAATTCTATACTTTGCAAAAAACCATACAAACATATCTATTAAACTATAGACTAGACTTTTGCGTATTTCGGGATTAGGGTTAAACATTTTTTTTTGCTGGGATATATTCGTTTCCGTTCCCATTAAATTTTATTCGCATTGGTAGCTTAAATTTAAAAAAAAATATATATTTTGAGCAGATTGGAGATGCACATTTTTAAATTTGAAAAATTCAGATTTCGATTTTGATTTAACGATTTCGGAAAAATGCAAGTAGAAAAACTTTGCAAACTAAACGGCAATATAAGGTGTTTTGGGATGTAGGTTTATCTATTATTTGCTAGATATGTAAGTACCTGAATTAGAATTTGAGTTAAACAGTTGGTTAGACATATGAATTTTTACCAATAAATTTTTTACTAATCCAGTCCGGTTTATTTCTTGGAAGAATAAATAAAACTTTTTCTTTATATATTTATTTAGAAGTATAAAAATTTTGTGATAAAAAGATTTTATGCCTATTCTCGTTTTCTAATAAAAAAAACTCTCTCGCAAGTATTGAAATACTATAAAACGTCAGATGACAAAAAATTGGCAAAGTGCATTAACTGCGGAAAGGAGTACAAAACCAGTGGAAATACTTCAAATTTCTACGATCATCTGAAAAGATGAATCATGTCCCAGATTCCAGCACTCCAGCTGCAGGTATTTCGGCGGATACTGATAATATCGCATCGCCAAGCGGCAGTTGTAGATCGTCGATGCATTCTGTAGCTTCGCCCAATTGTTTCGAGAGGCGAACCAGGCTCAAGAAAGAAAATGTGAACATTCTTTAATTCTTGAACCAAATCTTTAAAATCAAAAAACATTAATATCGTAAATTAATTTTCTTGTTTAAAAATTAAACAAACTGTAAATTTAAAACTAAATATGTATATTATTGTGGACGGAACTATCGTGGACTATCGATAGTACTATCGTCAACTATCGATGGTTGTAAAATTACTATCGTCGACTATCGATGGCGCCGATCGATAGTTCTCCACCTATATTTTCTATATCGATATACAACAATAAACTATATTGCAAAATCATCAACATTATATCGGTATCCAAAAACAGACATGATTGTGGCTCTATTATCATTGCAAGTAGTTATTTTAAAGTTCTTTTAATTTATTTCACATAATCTTCAAGATATATATGCAAAATAAGATATGAGATTAAGATCGTATAGTTTTTTCAATCATAGTTTTCAATGATCATCATCGGTTGCTTTGAAATCGCAACCCAGCTGTAAACACTATAAAGATA
This sequence comes from Chymomyza amoena, assembly GCA_037043745.1. Classification (NCBI taxonomy): domain Eukaryota; kingdom Metazoa; phylum Arthropoda; class Insecta; order Diptera; family Drosophilidae; genus Chymomyza; species Chymomyza amoena. The sequence continues at coordinate 205,144 of JBAMAX010003432.1, forward strand.
TATCGATTAATATTCCATTTAGAGAAAATTTCATAAACTGATTTTAAACGCTGTAAATTTTTTGAATTTTAACTTCGTACTTTGTGTCTTCGAAATTTTTCAAATTTACTGAATTCCGACTTTTTTTCCGGATGAAATTTGGACCCACTTTAAATTGTTTCCACAATTCATCCATTGCAAAGTTCTAAAACTCGGTTTGAAGTTAAGATGTCTCATCACACGAAATTTATATTCTAGCTCTGTGTGTGGGTTCCAAAATCTTATAGCTGTGAAAATTCAAAAATTAAGAACGCCATATGAGAAACTTTTTTAATAATGTTGCATGACATTTCACAAAGCAAATATTTTATGCTATATTTATAAAGATATAGTGTATTGAAAAGAAAAGCACGTCTAAAGAAAAAGTCAAAATGAATTTTCTCATTTGTATACACAGTATATGGGTTATATACTATATATATATGACAGCGTCCAGCATCCCACACAAAGTAATTAATTTTTTGTTGACATTTTGTCTTGACTAAACGGCTAACAGATTTCACTTCACATCCTATATGCTGGGTTAGGCTATGACAGACAAATGCTCACTTGGCTACTTGATGGGCTAAGGCCAATCAACTTAGGATCTAGAGGAATATAGTACTATGACTCGTGTGAGGATTTGTCATAGTGTACCAATCATCACTTATTGTTTTTTTTTTCTTTGTTATTTTTTAGCTGGCTTTCTTGGTAGTTTTCTATCAAAGGGCCTGAAGACCAATCAGTTAGTGGTGAATACGGATGAGAAAACCTTGCGTCCAATTGCACGTTTAAAGGAACCACGCGATCTTTTCGCCCTGCCTAAGGACAAGGATAATGACTGCTCACAGCAGGCCCCCAGATGGCCAGTGGAGTGTCAGGTAAGTGTCCTAACCTGAAATAATGCTTAACCTAGAAAATAAAAATGCCTTCCCATGTTGTAGTTCCAATAAATAGTACAAAACACATTAAGTAAAGTTTGTTGTATTGAAAAGCTTAACCTATCATCAATATGTGAATGATATCAATACACATTACACATACGCCGCGTTGACAACCACAAAGCGACCAAGACATGCGTGTGCCATAAATATTAACGCACATATACCTATATGCATTGTACATATACATATACACACACATACGTACATATTATGTACATTAAGTTAGCATGCATTAAATAAAGCACATAGTATATAAACGACAGCTAAGGCGTCGTTGGCTGCGCTTTAAAACGTCTGGCTTATGGTGGGCGGATATGGCCTCAACGCCAAGTGTGGGCGGGTTCATTGATGGCGTTTTTCAATGTAGGTCAACTTGGGGCATCAAAAGGTGCACCGCAATACAACGCAATGCCGTCTAGTAAATAATTTTTCGTGCGTGTGTGTGTGCAATATTGCGCGCTTGCCTTAACCCATGGCATCCATGAAATTTTTTTACATACCCATTAATCTACGCATTAAAGGGTATATTAGGTTTATGCAAATGTTTGTAACAGCAATACCCTTAAAAAAAAAGACCAGGCAAATCAAGAGGCACTGCCTATTCAACTGACATTGCAGACTGAGCGGAAACCTGATCCTTTAAACTTCTGAATCTGTGAGCAAATGCTTAGACTGTATGACGTCATAGTTGTTAGTAGAAAGATGCGCCTTTGGGCAGACAGAGACTCTCAGTCAAACAACTTTTTTAATATCCACTACTTATAGAGTAAAGGAATATATTATGTTTGTCCAAGTGCATTAAATAAGAACTACTTAGGAACATGAAGAGAGATCTAGACAAGCTGAATCAATGCGATAAAAACTCATTGTTAATTGAAGGTTGGAGAGCTGTACTGATAACATGCACTCACTGTACCAGATAATAAACCAGCTGACTGGAAGCTACCAAAGGCAAACCCAACTGATTAGGGATTCTTATGATAACCTCCTAACGAATGAGGATGCACAAATCCAAAGATGGCAACAACACTTCATGAAGATAAGCTGTAATGAACCAGAAAGCAGAAACCATGAAGATTACAGAGATGTCGCACCCACCAACAACTTCCCACACCAACAACAACCCACACCCCCGACAGTGAGAGAATTTGGTAACGCAATTAGAAAACTTAGACGCAACAAAGCAGCCTGTATTGACGGCATACCTGCCGAACTGCTACAGTTGGAGACGCAGCTTGTTGCCGAAACATTGCACCCACATTTCACTCGCATATGGGAGACTGAGTATGAGCCCTCATCTTGGAAAGCAGGAATAATCGTTCAGCTACCAAAGAAAGGGGACCTAACTGACTGCAACAACTGGCGAGGAATAACTCTGCTTAACACTAGTTATAAAATACTAGCAACCTTACTGAACTATCGCCTTCAAGAAAAAATAGAGCCAACAATTCGTGATAAACATGCAGGCTTCAGACCAAACAGGAGTTGTGTAGACCAGGCTAAGACACTACGCATAATAAGCGAACAAGCTGTGGACTGGTGCACACCACAGTACCTTCTGACTTTTTCGATAGTTTCTCATACTTTGGCACCACAATTTCCACCAGTGGTGGGGTGGATGAGAATATAAAGAATCGTCTAAGCAAAGCGCGATCAGCGTTTGGACGCTAATTCCGCATATAGAGCAACCAGAAAATCCATCTTGTTGTAAGACAGCGAAACGTGGATGGTCCCGCAGAGAATGATATCAAAAGTACAACCATTGGTCAACAAGTGCCTTAGAATTATATGCGGGATATTCTGGCCCAACAGGATATCAAACGCCGAACTATGGCACTACACTAGTGAAGTTCCTATCTGTAACCAGATAAGAAAACGCAAGTGACGTTGAATTGGCCATGCTCTAAGAAAAGACCGAAGCAGCATCGTCACGATGGCCTTGGAATTGAACCCCCAAGGAAGCAGACGAGTGGGAAGGCCAAAGGCAACCTGGCGTCGTACAACACTCAACGAATTGTCCCAACGCAACATCAGCTGGGACACAGTAAAACAAACTGCGCCAAACAGAGTCCGGTGGAAAGTTCTTGTTGAAGCCCTAAGCTCCCTAAAGGGCTACTAAATGTGAAAAAAAAAATTGAAGGTTGTGATTTAAGGTGGCCAAAGAGTTTTAGAACTTGTGATCGACACGGCATATGTGGATAACAATAGTTCTCATCGGAAGCATTTTATTTATTTTTATTATTATATTATTTACCCTAAGCTAATATCGTGTTCACTTCAAATTCGAAAAATGCTATCGTCTCCAGTTTTTCAATAGCCATAACCTCTCAATAAAACAAATAAAGCGAAAATAATCAAAATCACGATCACTTCAAATCGCACCAAATTTATTGTCTCAACTTTTAATGGCCTTAACTTCCAAATTAGATGACTTAGTGGGAAAATAAGCAAAATTCGTGAACACTTCAACTCGGAAAAATTTTATCGTTTTAACTTTAAATGGCCATATCCATCCCCTAAATGAGTCGAACTAAAGCAAAAATAATTGATACAATGATCACTACAAATCGGACCTAATTTATTGTCTTAACTTCAAATGGCCATAACTTCGATGTTAGACGACTTAATAGGAAAATAAACTAAGTTCGTGATCACTTCCAATCCGAAAAAAATGTATCGTTTTAACTATAAATGGCCATATCCCCTATATAAGATGAACTAAAGCGAAAATAATTGATAACACGATCACTACAAATCGTACTAAATTTATTGTCTTAACTTTTAATGGCCTTAACTTTCAAATTAGACGACTTAGTGGTCAAATAAGCTAAATACGTAAACACTTCAACTCCGAAAAAATTTATCGTTTCATCTTTAAATGGTCTTATCCCCTAAATGAGACGAACTAAAGCGAAAATTATTATTAAAACGATTGCTACAAATTGGAAAAAAATTTTTGTTTCAACGTTAAATGGCCATAACTTCCAAATTAGACGACTTACCCAATAAAGTAGTAGATCCAGTTACATCTAAGAGGTCAAAGATACCAAGTGCTAAGAATTCACAAATTTTACCCAAAGATAGATGCACATAATTACCAAACAGTTGAAGTCGACTTCTGGTTACCTTTTCTGACCAATAGAGTTGTGCAGCTCAAAACCATGATATAAAATGCTATGATCTAAGACTTAAAAGAACTACAAAACATGGTTAAATGGATATGGGCTATGTCAAAGACCGAATTTAGATAGAAATATCTTAGGTCGTACAGATGTACAGATGACGAACTTCAATAAAGATGACCTATTTTTTAAGAAATCTGGAGCAGCCTATAAGGTGCAGCAAAATGCATATTTTTAGGTTAGGATTCTGTTATAGCTCCATACATATTATGATGGATTTGGTTAGGCTCGACTTAAAAAAGAAAACCACCAGCTTCAGGATAGATAGAAAAAATTTAAAAAAAATATGGAAAATAATTATATTTAATATTTGTTAAATGCCTTTATGTATTGGAACCTTGAATTAATTTCCGGACTCCAACAATAGATATCGCCATTGACATATAAAATATCAATGACACATACGTCATTTGAAAGATACATTCAATAGCTGTCAGAATCAGTCCAAATTATTTCGTTTGTTTGTGCATACCAAATTTTTTTTTAATGATGGAAAATTATGAAAAATTACGAAAAAAAAAACAGCATTTGCGGGAAGTTTTGTTGGGACACTTTTTCGCAAAGAAAACCGTTCCCAAAAATCATCGTTTGCTCGTGGAAGGTTATGGGGAATATTCCCTATCAAGAAAACAGTGTTTTGATTGGTTTGAATTCTTAAAAAGTAGTGATTTTGATGTAAAAGACATAGAACGTCCGGGGCAGTCAAAAAAGTTTAAGGATGAAGAATTGGAGACTTTACTCGATGAAGATTCGTGTCAAACGCTCAAAATGTTGGCAGAAACATTGAATGTCGATGAATCAACCGTTTCCAAACGTTTAAAGGCTTTGGGAATGATACGAAAGCAAGGAAATTGGGTTCCATAAGAGTTGAAGCCGAGAGACGTTGAGCACCGTTTTTTCTCATGTGAACAGTTGAAGAAAAGGAAAGGTTATTTGCATCGTATTGTTACTGGCGGTGGATCCAATACGATAATCCCAAGCGCAAAAAGTCATGGAGTAAGCCCGGCCAGCCATCAACGTCGAAGCCAAATATTCCATAGGATCTAAGGTCATGCTCTGTATTTGGTGGGACCAACGTGGTGTGATCTATTATGAATTGTTGAAACCGAATGAAACGATCACAGGGGATCTTGATGCCTTTGAGGCCAGATTATGAGCAAAGACATAATAAAATTATTTTGCAACATGACAATGCTCGGCCTCATGTCGCGAAAGTCGTGAAAACATACATGGAAACGTTAAAATGGGGAGCTGCTACCTCAACCGCCGTACTCTCCGGACATCGCCCCATCCGATTACCACCTATTTCGATCGATGGCACTTGCATTGACTGACCAGCGGTTCACCTCTTATGAAAGTACCAAGAAATGGGTCGATTCATGGATAGCCTCAAAAGATGAGTCGTTCTTCCCAGCCGGAATCCGAAAATTACCAGAAAGATGGGAAAAAGTAGTGGCTTGCGATGAACAATACTTTGAACATAAAATTTTGCAATCATTTTTTCAGAATAAATAGTTGAGAATTGAAAAAAAAAGACATGAAATTAATTCAAGATCCCAATATATGTTTCGGTATAAAAATATATGTTTTTAAATTACGTAAACGCAAAATATATTTGTTATTACAATATCTTCATGAACAAACGAATTATCCATCTAAAAAATTTTTTTTTTGTCGATGGAAATTTAATTTTCTTGTTTACAATAAGCGTCATAACTTTAACATTTATCGACCGATTTTGATAAATTATGACTTTTCTTACTCGGCATTAATATTTCTTTAAGATCAAATCTAAAAAAGTTAAGGTTTTTTACCAAAATGTTATATAAAAAAGACGTCAAAGTGTGAAAAACGGGGAAAAAATTAAAATCTTATTTTTTAAAAATCTCGTAGTTGTTTTGTATGAAGTATAAACAAATGTATATCATCTTAAAGCATGAATCTTCTTGTTTCCAAAACCATAAAGCAATCGAAAATTGGTTAAAAAATTACGACGTTGTGATTGTTGGAGTGATCACAGTACCCGGAAATCGGTTTTAAGGCAATAACTTGAGGATTTCGGGGTGTTGAATTTTGTTGACAATTTTGAAGCACATTATCGTGATATACTCGTCAAGACCTACAACGTACACTAAGTCACTTAAAAAGTGCTAAATCACTGTAGTACAGTGTTATTGGTCAGTATTTCGATTATTTTTATCTAAAGTTTTACGGCAAAAGTTGCAAATTTGCGTTTCTCCGAAAATGTACTACTCAAGCAAAAAAATGTCTAAAAATTGTATTCGAACGTTCAAAAGTCAAGCAAAATAATAATTAACGTCACAGGATCAAAGTTTATATTTTGATTAAAATCACCAAAAAATTCTTTAAAGAAGATATGCGCAGTCACAGTTGAATGTTGTACAGAAACAAAAAGTCCATGAAAGGGTTAAGTAAAAAATACGCTATTTAAGTATAAGGATTTTAGGTATAAATACGTAAAGGTAATTTGAATATATTTTTCGTAATTGCGTAAGGGTAATTTGAATGAGAAAGATATATGTATATAATTCCCTGACTGCCTATTTTGTGAGACACCCCTGGGAGGGGCATGGGGAGCTCATTATTAACTGTTCGAAAAGAATAGGGACCTACAGTTTATAGCCGAATCTGAAAGTCAGCGTCTTTAATTAATACAAATTATCCTTGGCAAATAGCGTCTTTACGAATTTTGCACGCCTAAGTTTTACCAATTAAAATTGCGTATACGCTGTTTGATTTAAAGTAACGTATATGAAATTTCTGTTCAAAAAAATGTTTACATAATTTGAGTAAAAATTGCATTATTAATTGCGAGTAGAAATTACGTATACTTAACTTGAATTCAAATTACAATTTTTTGGTAATTTTAATAAATTTTTCATAATTGCGTATACGTAATTTTCGTTAATTTTTGTAATTGCGTATACGCACGCCTAAGTTACGTGAGCTAAAATTGCGTATACGTAACTTAATAAAATATTAAGTATATGCAATTTAAGGGGTTAGGCCACCTTCACGACCAAAAATCAATGCATAAATTAGGTATTTATTAAATGAAAACCGAAGAATGTTGACCAACTCCATAACAGTAGCTTCAATAAGCATACATTAGTGTGTTTTCTTAAAAATTTATCGAATTTTTTAATGGAAAAATAACGTCAGTATAGTCATTTGAACGAAGCCTCTCCAACAGGTCAAGTACAATTGGTACGCAGTGTAGTGGGCACAATTCTCGCCTGATTGCAATAAACTAAATGATTTATTATAAATAGACAAATTAGGTGTAGCCTGACGTTGGATTTTGTTGAAATTCTGAATTTTCTGAAAAATGCGAAGGATTCCGCAAAAAATCGCGTTTTCATCTATATTTCTGATTGTTTTAATTGTTATAAAAAAAAAGTATTCCTTCTTAAGTAAAAATCCCACGTCACGCGCAAGCTGATAGATTTACGAAAATTTTGGTTTGAAAAACATTCAAATCGGTCAAGTATTGTTAGAGTTGCACTGTTAGAGAAAAACCGGTGTAAAGTTTTCGAGCACGACTCCAACTGCTTGGAAGCGCATGGTTTCAAGTGTCAAAAAATCATTTTGCCGATCGAATTGTTATAAAATTAATATACTTTGTGTATTCTTAAGACTATAAGATTTTGAGGAAAAAAAAAAACGATTTTCCAAAAGCTCAAAGGTGGCGTAACCCCTTAAGTAGAAATTTTTACTCAAATTAAATTTCTTTATTAACTGCGAGTAAAAATTACGTATACGTAACTTGAATTCAATTTACACTAATTTATCATAGTTTACCATAATCTACTTCGAAGATTTTAGAATCGAATTTTTCGTACAAGAATTCTTTTTCCGATTATATGTAGCTTATGTAGCTTATCATGGCAAAAAAAATTTTAGAATCGAATTTTTCGTACAAGAATTCTTTTTCCGATTATATGTAGCTAATCATGGCAAAAAAAATTTCCCTAATAACAACCAAAATAAAAATTTTTAAATTTTAAAATGGTCACAAATTTAATTTTTTTTCGACTTTGTGGCTAGTAACTCTAAAATTATTTTATTAATCTTTACATAATATACATATATCGATTCGATTTATAACGAATAACTGAAAGAAGTTCCCAAAAACATGTTTTTTGAAAAAATAAGGGTTCTCGTTTTCGTGCTTCTCGAACCAAAATTGCCCTAAAAAATACTCTTTTACGAAGGGAATTTTTTTTTTAAACTTGTGTAATAGACCACGTTGAAATATCTCTGCCATCTGTTCGTTCAATTTACAATAGCACATAGTTTTCAAATATTACTACGATCTGTCGTTATGATCTAACTAAAGAACAAAAAATTATTACTTTGACTAATTCAGCCTTCAAGTTCAAATAACTTAATAAAATACGATTTAATTTGGTTCAACAGTAATAAAAGAACCCTCACACAAATACAGTGCTTTGTTAATGTTATCTTTAGCTTCTAATACATAAATAATAAATAAAATTCAGAAAACTACAAAATTGTAAGTCCTATAGCAGCGAAAGCATAAAGCAGTTGTGAATTGTAAGCGATTAAAAAAAAAATACAAATAAATTTCCTTATAACTCTTGCCGTTTTTGAACAATATACATAAAAAAAAGGTTGCAGTAATGAATAGATAATAAATTAACACTTATTTATCTATATATATAAAATAATCTTATGTTTTACGTGTTACGGGTGTTCTCATGAACGCGTCGATAAATTTTAAATCTGGTTTTTGCGTGTGTTAGAAGTTGTCAATACGGAGGTTTTAAGCCGATTGCGTTGTGTGTTTTGGTTCGTGAGATATACGTATTTTTCTGAATATCGTGAATATAGCTTAACAGAAAATTGTTCAACACCGGCTATTGGACATTAAGTGCAGACAGAAGCGTAGTCGCAAAGGGGTTAAGATGTAGTTTCTGGGAGCATGAATTTATTAGAGATGCGAGCTCTCTTAAGAATACTTAAGTTCGTCCATACGGCTTTTTAGAGAGTCATGAAAGTCAACTAATCCAAAATTCTTATGTAAAGTATGGCTTTTAGATACAAACGATAAAATTGTTAAGTAATTATATTAATACCTTTCAATTTAATTTTCTTCACGAAATATTAACATGTTTTTCCAAAAATCTGAAAAATCGTGCTTAAGAAAAGCAAAAAGTAGACAGCCTAGTTACGTGTTTCTCAACCAAAATCCCTTTAAAACGTTTTTATATGAAGGTTTACTCGATGACCCGTAAATTTATAAACTAGTTTTGTGTACGCGTAAGTTACGCGAGTTAAAATTACGTATACGCAAGAGCAAAAAATTACGTTTACGCGATTTAAGTAAACATACACAAAGTAGGTAAATTTACGTATACGTAATTTAAGTTGCAAAATACGTATACGTAATTTGCGTAAATATAGCATAAATAATTGCGTATACGTAATTGAACTTAAAAATCCGTGTACGAAACTGGAACTGAAAACATACGCGTAAGTTACGCAAGTTAAAATTAGGTATACGCAATTTGAGTATAAATTAAGTATACGCAACTTGTGTAATACTTGCGTATGCGTAATGTAACAATTTATGGTAATTGTGAGACCTATTATCGTTATTGCTTAGAAAGTCGTCTATTACATATTATTCATACCATAATATTTTAGTAGCGATAGAGCCTTTACTAGTTTTAACTTAAATTTAATTTTTCAATGTTAAAAAAGAAAATGGCGTACCCAATTCAGAGTCAGTCACGCTCGACAAAGCATTTTTATTTTTTTCCTCTTTTTCGTATGCATAAATAGGCCAAACAACCGCTCAGTATATTTCTAGAGAAGACCTCTCTCCTCCTTTTTATCATGTTCAACATGTAGCACCCAACAAATTGGCAAAAATTCTTCCGCATTTCATTCATTACAGCCACAATTATGCCAACAACAACAACAACAGACTTGTAAAAAATGTTAACCAATTAAATGGCGAAATTGTTTCCCATTGTTTTCAGTTGATCTTGTTGTTTTTTTTTTATTATTTACATTATTTACTACAAAGTATATATGTATATACTTAGTATATGTGTATTGACATTTTGGCTCTTTCATTTGCTGGCTGCCAATCAACATATAATGTTAATGCAAATATTATGTTTGTTTCCGACGAGCATAATCGGAAAATTGGCTTCAATTTAAATCAATGTTTCGCATTTTATTTTACGGACTTTTTGGTGTATTTAAGAAATAAAGGGCTGTTGAGGCTTACAGTAGGCTTCAGCTTCTACGAAAACTGTTCAAAGAAAAGGATTTATTTTGGATTGGCTTCCAGCTCAAAAATAAATATTTGCATTTATCTTTCAATGTTGTCATACTTTTTAAATTATTTAATAATTATAAGCTGTAAAGCAGCAGAAGCCGCAGCGATACTACAGTAAGCATTAATAATTAAAGGATGGCAAGAGAAAATTGATTTTCTGATTTTTTAATATATTTTTTATTTTATTTTTCTTACTATTTTAAATAGTTTGAATCTGCTTTAACATCGCCAGTTAAGACTTCGAAAAATTTGTAAAATGTAATTTTGCTTAGTCGGTATTCTTAATAATGATCCCTCAAGGACATGTAAGGCATCGATAGAAAGGTCTGGAAGTGTGCAACACATTTACGGCTATTCAGCCTCATAAGTCAGATGCTCAAATGCAGAGTCATCCAAGCCACTCTTGGCGCTTCCAGTATCGTAAGATATGTAAGTAGGGGAACACCGCAAGGCGATATCCCGTCACCCTTCCTTTAGAACGTCACCATAAATGTACTTCTGCGTACCCTGGACGAAGGTGGATGCAAAATAATTATATACGCTGATGACGTAGCAGTTTCCTTCTCGGGTAAATACCCCCAAACTCTCAGCGAACGAATGAACAACGCCCTGTGTACGCTCTCAGAATGGGCCACGGCTAGTGGATTGGGAGTAAACCCAAATAAGACAAAACTTATGCTCTTCACCAGGAAGTATAAACTTCCTTGTCTTCTAAATCCCAAGCTTAATGGTAAGACCCTATCATTTAGCGACTTAGCCAGATACCTCGGGTTAGTCTTAGACAGCAAACTAGACTGGAACCTAAATACAGAAGATCGAAGAAAAAAGGCCACGATAGCTTTGTATATTTGTAAGAAAGTCATTGGACTTAAATGGGGCATGTGCCCAAACATAGTCCACTGGCTGTACACTGCCATTGTCAGACCTATAGTGATATATGGAGTCTCGATTTGGTAGCCTATCTTACATAAGGGGACCAACCTTAAAAAGTTAAGTAGGGTTCAGCGAACCGTCGAACTTACCATTATTGGTGCTCTACGCTCCACACCAAACGAAGCACTAGATGCTATTCTAAACCTCCTACAACTGAACAAGGTGGGCAAGCTACAAGCCATTCTATTAGCTTTACGCATAAAGGTGAAAAAATGGTACCACCAAGATTTTGGTCATTCAAAGATTCTTAAGAGGAACCGAACCCACTTAACCCCGAAAGCACAGACTACTGCATACCGGAGGAACATTTTATAACTAAATTCCGAGCCTATATTCCAACCAGAGAGGAGTGGAATACATGGGTACCAGGCCCAGCGGGCTCGATAAAGGTATACTCGGACGGTTCCAAGCTAGACGACCGTGTATGCGGAGGCGTCTACGTTGAGGATTTCAACATTAGAACTGCTCCCGGACCACTGCAGTGTTTTCAAGGCAGTGGTCATTGCAATCTGGGAGGCTTTAATAACAATAAAAAACCTACAAGTTCAAAATAAGAACATTTGCATCTATTCGGACAGCCAAGCTGCTATTAAGTCGCTAGTTTCGATTACTTTGTGTATGAAGTCAGTGAATAACTGCCGCTTGTCTCTAGGGGAAATGGTTGAGCAGTTTTCAATTCACCTCATATGGGTCCCAGGACACAGGGTATTCGAGGGCAACTGTATTGCGGATAAACTGGCTAGACAAGGAACTACCAGCATTATCCTGCAAGACAAGGAGTGCCTGGGTATACCCATGGCCAGCTGTAAACTGAGAATACGAAATTTTTTCGCTCTCAGTGTAAAAAAACGTGGAATCGGACATCGAACACGTGTAGGATCTCGCGGCAAGACTGCAGCAAAAGAAGAGCCCAGTGCTCATTTGTTACGCGTGCCATCACGGGACACTGGTTGGTGGAAACCCACTTATCCAGGTTGAATGCTCCCCACCATGACTTCTGTAGAAGCTGTGGCGATGAGGAGGAGCTGGAGACTCGACAGTAAAAGATTTAGGTTCCTCAAGTCACACTTTCTCGATGATTTATCTCAGCTCTCTGAACAGAGTCCAAAATGCCCTTTAATGTTTATTCAGGCAGCTAGATGGCTTCCTCACCTATTATAGGGGACCACTCAAGTGGGGAAGAGTGGTGAACTAGCTCACTCTAGCGGTATTGCAACGGGCCTATTCTTGGCCTAAGTGAGTTGGGACGTCGGTCCCAACTGCCGCCCTAACCTAACACAATTTTAAAGTCACACAATCTTAAATCGGATAACTTTATCGACCAACTTTAGCTGCTTATGCTTAATAATCATAATATGTTACTTATACGCAATGTAGGTCTTTCAAAAAGTTCTAGGCCATCAACAGTCGGAACATGCCCTGTACCCACAGCTATAGACTACTAAAGTCTTTATACGATTTTGACGCGCTTTGACAAATAGGCTGGAAACGATTATTTTATTGTTTGCGTGAAGTTTTAACCTTCTTTGTGGAGAAGTTTGGGTGTGAGCAATGAACAACTTTTATGCGGAGTTGGGGCTGGTATTCAGGTTAGCCTTCATATGTGGGTAAAATAATGCCATGCAGTATTCGCCATGTGAGCCCTCAGATAAATATAGCAAGTGGGACAGCTACAAACGAAATATGGCCACTTTTATATATACTAAACCCTCAAATGCTTCATAGATAGCTTAAGCCGAAAATTTCTTATGTTTAGAATTACTACCAAATAGAGATTCATGCCATAAAAGACTCCGCAATAGAGTCATTTATCATCAATTTTTATAATGATGTATACAAACTGCTGCAAATCTCTACACGAGATAATCAAACAGTTCCTACTCGGTGGAATTTGGGAACAACCAGGGCAAGTGACTAACCGACGAGCTTGCCAGACAAGTCCACTCATCTATGAGAGTGTTGGAACAAGTGTATCTATGTCTATTAAACTAGACCCTACTGCACACAAAAATAAAGCTGATAAGAGATGATGCTTATTAGAAAGTTGGACTGCAACTATACGGCAAGTCCTTTTTAGTGATTTCTCAAGAAGCAATCGGATGATTTCCTGAAAATTTCCTTGCGTACCATTGCATTTTTTAACTGATTCCCAGCAAACAGAAAGGCAAAACCTTCTTATGATTTCTCGCACATATCCAAAACCTACCCCAAAGGCGATATTTTGACTACGTAAATTCGTTGTTTAGCTTCTGCTGAGCTATAGTTTCATTTTTTAAAGGCTTAACTGTAGAAACGAGGAAATCTAGACAACGTCCAGCTTTCGTTGGACCTCTTAAGAGATACTGTGAGACATTTTTGGTTTACATTCTCTTAGTTGTCATAGTTTCATTTTTTAAAGGCTTTACTGTATAAACGCAGCAATCTAGAAAGCGTCCATCTGTCGTTGGACTACTTAAGAGATATTTTGACACATTTCTGTTAGACATACCAGACGCTTTTTGGCTTACATTCTCTCAGCTGTCCTTATCAAGAGGCCTCACTGTACTACATAACAGACATTCCATGATTTAAGGCCATTTTGGCATTTTCAGTAGTTCATAAAATATTCAAACAGGTATGAATTTCAAGTTTCATGCAGCTGGTTTTTAGCAGCTTTCGTACTTAGTTCGTCTTCATAATCATCGCCATCATCGCCATCATCTTCGACAGCAACATCATCATCTTTGTCGTTTTTCACTTACCGTTTCGTATTTCGCGTCTTGCTTGTCCTTTTTCTTTTCTTTTTTGCTCAGCGCACATTCCCCAAATGCCAGTTTCCTTTTATTGCCAACTGCAATTCAAACAAAAAGCATAAAGTTACTTCAAACGTTAAGCAGGTAATTTTTAATTTAGGGCTTCTGTAAAAATGCGCTAAAAGCGTACAAGTTTTCTTAGTATATATTCTTGGAATTGAAAAGTTTCGTTTTTTTTTTTCTTTAAGAATCTTTCAAGCCAATAGTCTTAAGAAGTTTGAAGCGCTTGAGCAGAGTTTAAGAAAAATTATATTAAAAAGTTATTTTAAGAGAAATGGAAAAAGCTCAACTCAAACAGCTCTTTATAACATAAAAAAAGAAATTAAATTACAAAGAGGGCAGCTTTTGTTTGTCATAGGGGCTAGATGTACTGCGCCCAAGAACCTATCGTGGTCGGAGCGATATTACTAAGCATTTTTCTTTCTCCAACTATCAGTTTAAGTAGAAGGGTAAGTGGCTAAACGTACATAAGGTCCACCAATTAGGCATTAAAAGCGAGCGTTTTTTTTTCGCCGAAAAAGGGTTTTTCACAAAGTGGTGGGGCACTGCGACCAAAAGGTCTTTTGTACCATACCCTAAGGTTAAAACAAAAGACTTTCCGCATGAATAGCAGTAGGTCTTTTGTTGGTATTGACCTGAGATGGAAGCGACTAGTCCGTTCCCCTCCCATGTGACAGGCTATGTCCCATACCAGCGCTATGGTATGAATAGGCCAATTTTCTGTAGATGGTATCTATCTAAGGAGAACCAGTATCTCCTATGTTCTCCGTTCTATGGCCGTCAGCCAATAGGTATAACAAGGGGATCAACGTGTAACCACTTTTTGTCTGGTACGCGCCGTAATTGTGATACACTATTGGTAGTGCGACTATACTCTCTCCGTGAGGGTGGCTAGAAGCAGGTCCTTGGTACAGTCATGTCTCTGCCTTGGATGCAAACCAATTGTAGTCGGGCCACTCTTGCAAAAAATTACCCTAATCTAAGGTGGAGCATCATAAGCCGATAGATGTTTTATCGAGGGGTGCTCGGTGTCTAGTATGCGGACTCTGGATACCTGTCAACCTCCACTTTTAATCCTTGACTTCCCACGGCATCTCGGGCCATCCCGTGGGTGACATCCCCACCCCGAGTATTCAATATATTTATGGATACATCTTTCAATTCGAATGACTTTGATGACACTCTAAAAGCATCACCACAAGAGGAAGTCTGCATGGTGACCTCTAGTTGTACCGCTACGGCTGATGTGCCGCAACCAGCGACCCCCCTAGTAGTGCTGTTAGGCATACAGAAGGGACTCGGGTTCAACCACCTGAATCTGTTCAGGTACAGCCGGTACTCATTCAACCGAAAGGACCGCGTCTTCATCGACAGCTCGAGGTATCGGCTTCTAGCTCTGATGATGAACTCCTGGTCTCTGACGGAGATGACAACGTGAGTTTAGTCTCGCCGAAGTCGTTTGGCACC
The DNA here is from genome assembly GCA_037043745.1 of Chymomyza amoena. Taxonomy (NCBI): domain Eukaryota; kingdom Metazoa; phylum Arthropoda; class Insecta; order Diptera; family Drosophilidae; genus Chymomyza; species Chymomyza amoena. The sequence goes on from JBAMAX010003432.1 coordinate 220,814, forward strand.
TGCATCGGAGCCACCCTCCACACCGTCAAACTGGAGACAGAGCCTTCCTTTTTGAGGTAGTTATGGCATTCTTTAACCATTCTGGAGAAGATGCTCTAGGATGACAATGCCCTAATATCAGCTTGGCTATCTGAATAAATGCATATGTTTGCTCCCTCAGTTCCCTTGAGAAAGATACTAAGGGCGCAGATCTCTATGGCATGAATCTTCGCTTGAATGACGCTGGGCCAGATGCCCATTGCGGTAGAGATTCTGATGTTGGGTCCAACGATTCCAACACCTACACCCTGCTCAGTTTTTGACCCATCCGTGAACCATTGTTGCCACCAGAGGTTTCCACAGGGGCTGCCATCAGCCCAAGTCTCTCTCGAATTGGGAGAGTAAAGGCGAAAAATATTTAATTAATATGTTACGTATACGTAATGTAGGCCCCAGCTATTGACTTGTACGCTGTATTAAATTTACCTAGATCCAATTTTTTTTTACAAATAAATATGCTATAACAGACTATCTTATTGTTTGCATGAAGTTTTAACCTTCGTTGTTAGAAAGTTTACGTGGAAACGGACCCGATAATCCAGGTCAGCGCTCATAAAAGTTTAAAAATTGTCATTGGGTAAAATAAAGTTATGCAGTATACGCCACATGAGCCCTAAAATAAATATAGCAACTAAGCAAGCCACAATTGCGACAAACCGATTTTTATATATATAGAGAAAAATTTAGGAACCACCTGGAGCGTTAGCTTAATTTGTTGCGTATACGTCATGTGGATCCTAACAAAAACTTTACCACGCTCTCAGCTATTGGGTTATAAACTTTATTTAATTTATCTAGATTCAAAATTTGTTATACAATTTTGACGCGTTTTAACAAATAAATATGCTCTTAAAGACTATTTAATTGTTCGCGTAAAGTTTTAAGCTTCTTGTTGCAAAGATTAAGATGTAAGCAGTGAACAAGTTCATGTGAAGTTGGGGCTGATATCCAGGTTGCCCCTGATGTAAGTAAAGAAATTGTTTTTGGGTAAAATAATGTTATGCAATATACGCCATACAAACCCCTAAGATAAATAAAGCAAGTAAGCCTGCTACATTTGCAACATGTCGACTTTTTTATATACTCTACTATAACCGCAACTAATGACTGCAGCTATAAGACTAAACTTTTTATTCTAAATATTTAATAAGCAGCAAAAACCTGTAACCAATAAATCTCAACAATTTTGTAAAGTTTCTTGCGGAAAGTGGTTTACCTTTGTAGCCAGAAATACATTTTTTCACAAAAAAAAGAAAAAGTTGTTACTATATCTGGGCAAATATTGGCGAATTCACAAAAAACTGGTTAGGGTATCTACTTTGGATATCAGGTTTTTATTGTACAGCATGAAGAAATCCAAATTTCTTGGCAAGTATTGGCGAATTAAATAAAAAAAATGCCTAGGATATTAAAAAAGTCTACTTTGGGCCGGCATACCAAATTTCTTCTACTTCTTCTACTATCTCTGACTCTCAGTGGAGCAGAGGGCTTCAAATTTGGTGGCTTCGATTCGATTCCAAAAAGGTTTTAACATGATCCAGAAAAAGCGTGTAAAAAAAGCATGAAGTATATCCTTAAGCTGCTATGAAAATTCATTAAAAATGGAATTCCGTAAATGAATTTTTAAAAGATTATGTAAACAAAAATGTATTTCTTTAAAATTTATATCAAACTAGTGCGCCCGGCAGACGTTGTCCTGCCCAAAGTTTTTGAATACTCTTAAAGTGTATTCACATCGTAAGATTCTCTAGTTAGCTTATCTGAAAAAATATATGATTTTTAGATTAGTTTGCAGCTCGATTCCCACTTGCACCATTATTAGTCGAATGTCGCGCTTCCCGGGACTGTCTTAACCGAATTCTTTCACGTTCATTGCGATCTTAACGTTCCTGGGCAGTACGATAAGATTGATAATTAATTTGATTCGTTGCATTTCGTCCAATTGAAATGCATCATGCATTGATCGATTAGGAGATGGCATTCCCAATTCCCATAGATCTCCAACATGAATTAAAGCTTCTTTGTAAACTTCCCGCGTAAATCCCATCACTGGCTTACGTTTAGCTTGACGAACTCGAAACAAAATATCTTCTGATAAAAAATCTTAATATTTTATTCACAATTCAGATGGATTTGATGGAAAACATGTTGCCAAAATAATCGCAAATAGAACACGTATTTGATATGGATGAGCAGTAATAGCAGCATCTGCTAAAGTTTGATTCCAGTGCAAATCATTTTCCAACAAATTCGATTTTTGACATGCCTCTCGATACGTTGCACACAATACGCCATTCACTTTTCTCAATGATTGAAACGATGTTGGACCTCGAACATTGATTAACAACAATACCAGTATTTGTATATATGGGAATATACACACAAAAACCGATATTCACAAAAATGCGTATATCTCACGAACACACAAACACATCGAAATAGGCTTAAAACCTCCCTATTGACATCCTCTAACACACGCAAAATTCGGATTTGAAATTCATCGACGCGTTCATTGGAACATCCATAACACGTCAAATTTAAGTTTCTTTTGCATATAAAAGTCTATATCTCACCAAACACATCGAGGCTTAAAACCTCCGTATTGACAATCTCTAACACACGCAACAATCAGATTTGAAATTCATTGACGCGTTCATGAGAACATCCGTAACATGTAAAACATAAGTTTCTTTTATATATATATAGAAGATAGTTTTTTTAAGCGTGGTAAATCGAATCAAATTATCAAAAAAAAATTGTTTTTCTAGACCGAGTTAATTTAAAACCGTCTAAAAACAGAATATGTATTAATAAAAAAAACTTTTATCTATATAGAGTCATCGTTATCGTTATCAACATGCACCAAATCTTGCTCGAAAACCTTTGCACTGGGCAAAAATTTACGATAAAAATAAATTTATTCCATAAAAAGTTATTTTCAAGAGATTTTGACTGTATAAGCCTTATCCTTTGCTGCGAAGTGTATAAAAATATTCGTTGTTTAAGATTAGGCTGATAAGCATACGCCATGTTGGTCCTAATGTAAATGTAAAAATATTTCGTTTGGGGGGGCGGCGGGGACAGCGCAGTTACAAAAAGTAAAACTTTTGCAAATGCCTTGAGTGTTGATAAATCAACTTTGCCATATACCAAAAAACAACAGAGCAGCAACAAAAAAAACTGTTTGTTTTTTTCTTGTTGTTGTATATGCTTTGTAGTTGCCTTTATTGTTGTTATTCTTATTGGTGTTGTTGCTTTTGTTGTTGCTGTTGTAGCAATGACACTGACAGTGGCACCGCACAAGGCACTAAAAATATAAAAAACAAAACTTTTGCAAAATTTCATTACCGAGTGCACGAAGCGAACGAAACAAGCTAATTAGTTGAACGGCGGCAGAGGCAAACTTTCATTTGATAACACACACACACACACGCAGACATACACACACAGACATATACACAAACATAAATAAAATGGCGCACTGCATGCGCCATGTTTGTTTGCATGTGTGGAAGGTTTTTAGCAACCTTTGGCACACGGCAGCCAAATGAACACAAGAACAACAAAAACATCAAAACGAACGAAGAACGGACTCAACCAGATATGTTTCAATTAACTTGCATGCTCATGTACGCGTACATTTGTGCGAGGGTAGGCTGAAAAGTAATTAGCTCAGGTAAAATGTTATCGCTGCAGAAGTGCGGGCAAAAGTGCCCAAGTAGTGCACTACTGGGCTAAACAGTATTGGGAAAAGTGTGTATAAAATGATTTGTTTCGGCTCAGCTTTAATCGAAAGATATTTTCAAATCCTTTTTCTTCAAATATCCCTAACCGAACAAGCGATATTTGTTTTATTTATACGCTTTTGAATGTAATGAAAAATGTATTTTTATTTATTTTTTCATCATTTTTGCAATAAACCCATACCTCGCTATACGGCCGCTCTTTATACGGCATTTCGCTATAGAGGGCCTCTCCAAAATAAGGCAAGATTTCGAATTACGGCCTAAAATGTTTCGCTATAACGGCCAGTAAAACTTTTTCAATTCTTTTTATTTCATTTGCATTGAACGTTTTCTGCCGCTGGGGCCGTATTTCGACGCTAACCTCGAAAAACAACAATACGAAGCTGCTTGATTCCATTATTGAAAAAATGGAAGAGATATTCATTATATGGACTAAGGACAATAACAAACTTAGAATCCCAATGAGTTAAATGACTATCCCTGAAAAAGCTTTAAGTATTTTTGAAAACTTAAAGAATGAATATATCGATAAATCTGCTGAAGATGTCACATTCTAAGCAAGCCGAGAATGGTTTGAAAATTTTTAAAATAGATTTAATTTGCGTAATTTGAAAATTAAAGACGAAAGGGCTAGCGCCGATGAGGCCGCATCTGAAGAATATCCCAACATTTTAAAGGGAATTATTGAAAGAGGTGGTTATAAACCTGAACAAGTGAGTAACGTAGACGAAACAGGGCTTTATTGGAAGCGAATGGCTGATCGGATGCACATATCAAAAACCGAAAAATCTGCGCCTGAATAAAATGTGTCTAAGGAACGATTAACTTTGCTACTTGGTGCTAATGCCGCGGGTGATTTTAGGCTAAAACCACTTTTGATGTAGTTGTCCGAAAATTCAAGTCCTCTTAAAGGACTAAAAATCAATTACCCGAAAACCAACAAGAAAGCTTGGATGACTAAAGCTACGTTTGGTTCAAAAATCACTTTTGTACAGAAGTGCGAAAATATTTGCGAGACAATAACAAGGCTTTGCTAATTTTGGATAATGCACCAGGGCATCCTACTAATTTATCCGGACTATCTGAAGATATCATGATTGAGTACCTTCCGAAAAATGCAACAGCTCTGATTCAACCAATGTATCAGGGAGCAATTGCCACTTTTAAGGCATATTACCTACGCCGAACTTTCCGACAACTTATAAGGGAAACCGGTGTTAAATCTTCAATTAAAACATTTTGTAGAAACTTTTACATCAAGAATGCTGTTGACAGCATCAGTGAATCAAGGAAAGAATTTGGAAAAAAATATGGCCAAAATGTGTAAAAAGTACTGAAGCCCAAGTTAATTTCCTTCCTGAAATTAGGCAAAATATTTTGGATCTAGCACATGATCCCGTCTTTGAAGGTTTAAACGAACGTGATATGAGTGATTTTACTTAAAGCTGATAAGAAACCTCTTTCATATGAGAAACTCATTCGGTTGCAAGCACCGGTATTTGATGAAGAGCCTGTTGTATCTAAACAACTCATATCAGAAAATTTGTCGAAAGTTATTTCGAAGAAGGAATAAACATCCTCCTTGAAAACAATACTGACGTGGAACGCAGCGCTAAAGTTTCTCGGGCAATTAACTCAAATCAATAAAGAACGAAATGGGCAAAACGGCAAAACAAACAACTTTGGACAATTTTTTTAAGCCAGGCATTATGACAGTGATCTGAATGTTACAATTTCTTCATCATCTTCGGATTAAAGCCATTTTAAAAAAATATATTTTACATATTTAAAAAATTTGGAACCGATCCCATTGAATTTGTATGAATTTGTATTAGAATAATTGATTCGTTGTACGGCTTTTTGCTTTACGGCCAAGTTTCGTGGAACGTATCTAGGCCGTAATGCGAGGTATGGGTGTACTTTTAAAGAACTTTACTGCGAATATGACTCTTTGATAAATATCACACAGTCTCTTAAAAAAGCTTATTTTGTGCTGCCCATGGACAGCTAGATGGCGCCAACAATTTATGCCAGATGGCGCCAGCAGTATTAACTCATATTGTTTTATCGCTCAAAATAAAAAGTAAATGTTAATGTCAAGTGTTAATATCAATCCGAAATTTGATAAGCGTAAAAATGGTTCAAAAATTACGAAAATTTTCATGCATGAATGTTGGCCAAATCGTAAGTTTAATAAAAATATGTTTCACATATAATCGATGGGTCACTATCAAATATCTACAGTAAAGTAAAAAATATATCGAAATCAATTTACCACCATCATGAAATTTTCTATTAAAAGTACACTTTTTCTAATTTCGAAATATTTTTCATATTTTCGAATAAAATAAAATGTAAGATTATTAGGGCGACCATTTTTGCAACATCTCACGATATCAATAACGCCACCGCCCAAAAAATTTGCCTTTTACCTGCAAATAGCAGCTGTAAAATTTAAAGGCGATCCAAAAGCTTTTGATGGACACGAAAATAGATCAAAAATTTATGAAAAATTTCCTATGAATGCTTAAATAGCGACCAAATCGTAAGTTTGGCAAAAATATGCTACAAATATAATCGATGGGTAATTCAATTGACTACAATCAAAATAATCGAAATCAGTTTAGTACAAGCAGAGATATTTGCTGTTAAGTGATGGCAGTTTTTTTTTCTAATTTTGAAAAATTTTTTCTTTAAAATCTTTCTTTTATGAAACAATTTTTAAGAGCATTTTCGGTTTTATTATGTAATTTTACTACGGAAACGACTAAAACATGTTAAGGATACAAATGTTTTTTTAAAATTTGTAAGCTAGTGTGAATTAATAATTTATTCAATTTTAGAGCTTACCAAATGTATTCAGACTAGCAGTATATTTTTTTAAAATAATGTTTAAATAAATATGAGACTTTTTGAATCATAATTTATTTTTTATTTGTTGCCTGAAAGCAAACGTTTTTTAAAGAAATTTTGCGAAAAGTTAGTTTAAAAATTTCTATGTTCATCTAAAACAAACAAATTGTAATTTTTAACACAATCCCAGGATACAGATCTTCTTTTTTTTAATACTCAGCAAGGGGTGCATTAATTTTTAAAGAAGAAGCTTAGAAGCTTCAAGAATTATATGATTTTTTTATTTTTCTAGTTTCGCTTACAATTCGCAACTTCTTTAAGCTTTATATTAGGTATAGCCAAAGCATATAGAATTATTAGGTATGTTGCAGCTTATTTTTATTATTGATATTTTTTCGTTTAATTTTTAGGTTTATCCAGTTTGTACAAAATTTTTTTATTCTTGATATTCGTTTGGTTTATAAAGTATACTTTATTGTATTACGGGTCGGCGTTTGAGTGAAGAGCACCGTTGCTCCACAGCAAGTTAATTAAAACTTGATAGAATAATTCTAGTTCTAGCTGGTATAATTGCTTTACAATTTTCATTTTTAATTAATAATCTGTTTGTTTAGACGATCAGTAAAGTAATAATAATAAGTATATAAAAATACACAGCAAGTATTCCATTGAAACCTGTTAGCTTTATAAATGAAAAGATTTTATTTTTTTGTTGGAACTGTGGCTGTTTTTGCCATAAGGGGATAAAAAAAATAAACGGATTTAATACTTTGCACATATTGAAGCTATTTGCTCCTAGTAGAAGCCTTATTAAGGACATTAACAAATCACTAGCTCCCTATGGAGCCCTACATATTATAGATTTGTCCAACTTATGCAAAAGGAAAAAGGAGTCCAGGGCTGCAACTAAGCCATTTGCGTTCATCCAACCCCAATTGGTCATGGTTATATACTCTTTGTTACTAACAGTAGTACGCTGCTTAAGATGAAATGAACACCAAAATATACATGCTAGGTGGCTCTGCTCCCTGCATGCTTGACACACCAAAGCGCGCCAGGCCATTGTGGTTTGCTTCTTAGTATTAAAAACTATCTTAGGTTCCTTTTCAGCATTGGGATAAAGGACTGTACTTTTTTTTTATAAATATTTTTTATACCCAAAAAAGAATTGCCAAGTTGAGACCAAATTATTTCTTAAAAATGTTTATTGATAACTTTGTTCAAACTCAAACTCAAAAAATGTAATACAGTCCCCAACGGTGCTCGACTGTTTTGGGTATTACGTTTTTCTCGAAAAAATTGTATTCCAATTAGAAAATAATTTTTTTGGGGCAAAACTATATTTATACCTAAAAGTTGAGCAAACTGTTACCTATTTTGATGGGAACCGAGAGTTACATCAAAAAATCAATTTAAAGTATATGGGATAAATATCAATTTTATATGTTGAGAGGTATAGGAAAAAACATGGTAAATCGATTGCGCATCGATAAGATTTGGATTTGTTCATTAGAGCCACTTTAATCAGCTTACCAAAAATTGTGATTCTAGGCCGCTGTTTACCATAATTCCGTAGAGTCAAATATTGACGCAGTTTATAGGCATCATAATGTTCATTGTTACCTATCGGATGCATGAGTTCATGACTCATCGCTCTGTCAAATTTTAGATGAAAATATTAAACGGTTTGGCTAAAAACCGCGAAAATCTACTGCGGGGGAAGATACTGGACATGATTCAACAATATTTTTCGATTAAACATTTTCGACAATTTGTAGGAAATGAAACTTTAAGTTACACCCAAAAATAAAAAGACAAAAGATCGATTCCATACCTTCATCAATATTCCAATAGCTTTTAGTAATGTACAAGTGATACCCACCATATTTGATATTTAAACTTATATGAGACTTATAAATAGGAAATGTAGACTTTTAGCTCAAAATTATCCAGCAACCCCCAAAAAGCATTTTTTATTTTATAAGATTTCATGAGTTCAACTTTTTCTTCTCTTTTTTTTTTGACTTAAACCAAGTTTAACAGATCCTACGGAACTTTTTCTAGCGTCGTTGGCGCAGAAGAAATCAGTTTTCTAGATTTCTGAAGTATCGTTATCGATTTTAATTTGGTGCAACCAAACAAAGATAAATGTACAATACTTAATCTTACTATAAAACATCAGCAAGCTTACGCGTTGAAATCGGTTACATAACCCCATCTTTCTTGTATTCAATAATTGCTGCAAAATATTTAACCCCTCGACCTCTTAAGATGCCTACGGCTTTGGCCATTACGCGCATCTTATTTCGTCGATCATTGAATTTTGTCAACTGTTTCGAGATTGTTGACTTCTCTGAGTCGACAGGGAACTTTTGCTCAGCTGTCTCCTTGAAGATTGTCTAAATAATTTTTGATCACATAGAAATTAAATGATCCGATGATATTCAGTCTTATTCATTTCTGAGTACATGTCACAGCTGTTCTCTATCAAGTCCCATCAAAACATCTGAAAACGCCCACACAAAAAAAAACCTTATTTTTATACGGTTTACATTTTAGCCTGCCCTCGTATTTGTGTAGGTTCATGTAATGCGTACATACTCATGCATTACAATAGGTACACTTTTGTTTCTGCCTTTATTGCTTTGCTTATATACTAATTGTGTCAATTGCGTAGACAAAACAAGTTCTAACAATTAAAGGAAAAAAGGTTACAATGGGAAATTTTGAATGGAACTAAGTTTTTTCGTGTAGGGATGTGCACTAAGGAAGGACTTTGTAGATAAAGCAAATGGGCAGTCAAAGTTAGGAAGATTTTTTGTTTAAATTTTAGATTTCCCAAAGAGTGATATTTGGGAGATATGTTTATTATTATAGAAGATGTTCCAGAACTAGCTCTGGAGGTCGATTTCCCAGTACAAATTAAATTGTTTGTGTTTAGTGATTAAAGTATAACGTGCTGTTAAATTTCTGTTCTATGTGTAATGCGTGTATTTTCTTTGACTGTAATTGAGTATGTTAAGTTTAGATTTCATGTTAAGCCTATGTTAAATGTAGGCAGAGAGAGCTCTTAGCATTAACATTCTTGTGTTGCAGAAGGCTTACAGAGTTTGTGTTTAATAACAATTAGCTTCTAACAGATCAATTTTACATTTTGCGTACTCTGTTACAATTTAAATATTGTTATTGATGCTAATTATTAAAAAATTTGTTAATTGTTAATTGATGCTGCCTACTCTCTAGGAACGACTTCGTTGGAAACATCAAGTGGAGGATAACCTATCCTCCCTTGGTATTTCTAATTGGAGAAGGCGCGCGCAAAGCAGAGGCGCCTGGCGAGAGCTGCTGAGGTCGGCCGTAACCCGAGAGCAGGTTGTCATGGCCACACGATGACGATGACTCCCTATCAATAGTTACAATGATACAATAAGTTGATTCAAATATAGGTCTTTATGAACAGAAAGATCTCAATGACTCCAAGAGCTATAGAGCTAAAATTTTCAAATCAAGTTTACCGATTTGATATTGAATCCAAATTTATCACAGTTTTAGGTTATGGTTAGAAAATAATATCACATGGAAAATGAAGTTATTTTAAGTTTATCGGGAGTTATAGCCAACATTTTTTTAAATATCAGCCCTTTGGGTACAATATCTTTAGGCACGACCTTAGCATTCTCAAATTCTTAAAGATTATGAAAAGTGCTTAACGGGCCTGCTTTTTAGCCTAAGTGAGTTGGGATTGCGGGTGCCGACTTCCTCTATAACCTAAGAAAAGTGCGCAATATATCTCCAAATTATTGTAAATATGCCCCATGGGCACGGAGAGCATATAGACCAGCCCAAACGGTATAGAAGAAAGGAAGTTTTATTTATGGTTAAAATGAGCATTAAAAGTTTTTGTAAAAGAAAAAATCCCATTAAATAGTAGTTCCACCTCAAGTAATAAAATAGATTTTAGTCGGCCGTGCCGTGGAAATCGAAAAAAACACATTTAACAAATTTGTTCGAATTCATTTTTGCGTATCTATCCGTATTTCCACTGTTCATTAGCACAATTTGGGACATTTTTCAAGTCTATTTAAAGGGACATTTTTTTATTCCGTATTTCCTTTGTCTTTTAGCACAGATTACGACACTTTTCAGGGGCTATTATTCACGCTATCCTATTAAAAGGGACATTTTTATATGGTCCATGTCTGACATAAATCTTTCCGTATCTATCCGTATTTCCCCTGTCCATTGTTAGCACAGATTGTGACATCTTTTAAGGGAAATTATTTACGACTTCTTATTGAAAGGGAATTTTTTTATTCCGTATTTCCCTTACCCATTGTTAGCACAGGTTGTGACACTTTTCAAGGGAAATTATTCACGACTATCCTATTAAAACGGATATTTTCAAATGGTCCATGTCTGGCATAGAAGATAGATTGATCCGTATCTATCCGCATTTCCCCTGTCCATTGTTAGCACAGATGGTGACATCTTTGAAGGGAAACTATTCACGACTTCCTATTAAAAGGGAATTTTTTGTCCATTGTTAGCACAGATTGTGACACTTTTCAAGGGAAATTATTCACGACTATCCTATTAAAAGGGACATTTTTAAATGGTCCATGTCTGCCATAGATCTATCCGTATCTATCCGTATTTTCCCTGTCCATTGTTAGCACAGATTGTGACATCTTTCAAGAGAAATTATTCTAGATTTCCTATTTAAAGAGAAATTGCCTTATTCCGTATTTCCCTTGTCCGTTGTTAGTATCCTATTAAAATGGAAATTTTTTTATGCCAGACATGGACCATAAAAAAAAAAAAAAAGAAAAAAGAAAAAAGGAATTAAAAAATATGTATCAATAACTATTTAATCTGAAAATATCGAAGAATATTTTAAAAAATCTTTAAGTTTAAAATGTGGACTTTTTTAAACCTATTTTGGTGATTCGTTTTAACATGCCCGATAATACACAGTTAAATTTTTTCGAATTTAGAAGAGAAAAATATAAATTTTTAAGCAAATTACAAGTTTTGTATATCGAAAGTTATTGAGAAATAAATTTTTTCAAATGCCCTATGCTATTTTCGAAGGTTTTTTATAAATTTAAAAGGATTTATTTTATATTGAAAGTTGATATTATATTTTATAAATGTTTTAATTTACTGACTTTTTATACATAAAATTTTTTACATATAATATTTGGATTTTTTTTTTTTCGGGAGCAAATTTCAACTACGGAGTAACTGCGTCAAATTTAAAGATGACTTGAAAAACATTTTGAAAACCTATAGATATTTTGCTTCTTTTAATAAGATTTAGTGTCTGTAACTTTTCATGATCTTCTACATTTACATTAACAACTTATGGAATGCCACACATCCTTTTCCACCGTATATTCCGTATATGTATTGTATTTACACCAAGGAACTAATATTCCCATTCGTATGCCTTGCCAAAATCACTTTCCAATTCTTTTATAATCTCAAAATTTGCAGGAATTTTACATTTAATTTCAAAAATAAACTAAAATAACAATAAATAATAAAATCACCACCGCCATTTTGATATTACTTATTGAAATCAATGGCGGAACCCGAATCCCCCCCCAAAAAATTTTAAAAATGACTTGACAGCTTTTTGCGAGCTCTGATATATAAGTTTAAGCTTCGCAGTGGAAACCCCCCTTTAAACCAATTCTACATACGCACCTGATGGAAATAAATGCTAGCGTATTTACATACTATATGTGTATGTGTTTATATAACATATATACTAATTTGGTTACATAGAAATCAAATATTTTGTTACCGCTGCCGGCAAAATTTAAACAGCTTTGACTTAAGCGCAGCTGGACGTTGGCCAAGTTTTGCAATGGCAGCGACAACAACAAAGCCAACTTTGAGTCCTCAACGTTGACATCAAAGGGACCAAAGCACTAGAATCCTGGAACCTCCCCAAAGGCGGGTCCGTCTGTCATTGGCTAATTTGTATTGCCAAGGCCAAAAGCCGTATGCATATGTATTATGTATTTACATGCATGTGTGAACTTTTATTGGGTCAACATATGCAATGACGACCAACTTTTTTGTTGACCAAGTTAATGGGGTTATATATGCTTTATTATATCCTTTTACTTTGGTATAACTATGAAATTACAATACAAACCCAAAGAAAATCAACAAAATTATTGCATTCATACAAAAGAACAAATACAAAAAAAATTCCAATTTTCACAACAATTTGAAACATATAGGGTGATTTTTTTTTGCTCTTCATATCATTTTCAAGTCTTACAACCAAAGAACACTAAAAATTAAGCAGCTTAAATAATATCGATATTCAGCCAATAAGATATTCAAAAATATGACAATCCGGAAAGTCTGATGCAAGCGACCTCGAAAACCCCTTTACCATAACTACAAGCAAATAAATAATATATCAACGTATGTTGAGGGCTATAAGCCGTTTCCGTTTCCCAGAAAAATGGAAATATAAATTGGTTTTATAGCCTATTTTAGGGACTGTAGCTGGTTACAGCAACCTATATTTAACGCTCTAGCCAAAGATTTTACTAACATAGCTTCCCTTGTGCTCTCTCTCATTGCAGGTTATCGAGGAACGCATCATACACATTCCCTATGTGCCGCCACAGCCTGAACCGCTGAACACGCCCACGGGCAGTGAACTAAAGCCGCGACCCGTTGGTGAGGAGAATGGCATTGTGGTCTTTAACTATGTACCCATAAGCGCGGTTAATTATGTAAGTATTAAGCTAGTCGGGCAAGCCAATAGAGCACATTGCACTAGAATTTCCGAAGGTAGTGGGTGTCAAGTGGTGGCTTCTTAAACAACTAACCTAAAAAGCTAGTTAGGCGCAGGTTGTGACTAATCCATTAACCAAACTGTTAGCTTGATATCCAAACTACTTAACTATAAATACCAACAGGGAAATTCAAGTAAGCAAACCAAAAATGTTGACTCTAGCGATGAGTCGGACGATAGCTCAGAATCACCCAATGAATCAACGCCCAATAGCGGCACCACGCCAAAGCTGGCACAAGGCCAAAAAAAGCTTAAAAGCGCCGTGTCCAATTTGATAAGCAACCTGGACAATCGTTCCACAAGCAATTCACAAGATGAGGACAACATTGATGAGGATGACGATGATACGAGCTATGAATTCTATGCTGCCAGCGGCGATAATACCGAACAGAACGAGCAACGCGAAAAGGCCATCATCAAAGATTTGATTGAGGCTAAAAAAAAGCGCTTTGAAGCAGGTCTACAGGAGGCGGGCACAGCGCGGGCCAGTAAGGAGGCCAGCGAAATCGAGGATATCTGGCAAAACAACAGCAACTCGTACAAGTCCAACTCGCCACGTTATGTGCTCAGTCAGTTCGGCAAAAGTGTGCCCAAACAGCTCACCGACTGCTATGTGGACAATATGGCAGCTTCAACATCCTCGAAGGTAAAATCATTAACCATTGCGCCCATTAGGATGCCCAAAGCAAATGTAGCGCGTATGCAAAGGGCATTGAAGCTTACTAATCCTGATGCTTCACTCTGCCGCAAAAGTTCCAATTCAAAAAATTTAGTTAGTAGTGGTAGTGAGGTATGGGCGGATTGCGCCGTGCCGGATTGTCGTTTGGCCGGCGGTGCTGATAATTGTCAAAGCGCAGGCTCCACAACAGTTTCGGATACGGATACGCTTGTGGGCAGCGAGGGTAAGCCTGGGGCGGGTTACTGCTCGCTTAGAGTTTTTTTTGTAACGTTTTGTCCACAGATAGGTTAAGTTATACGCCCACAACCACAATGCCGAACAAACAGCAAGATCCCATTCTAAAAAGCCCACGTAGCGTTTTAAAAGAGATTGCGGCTGCTGCCATGCTTGCGGCTCGTACGCGTCGTCGTCACTTTGGTCCGCCGGAGACGACGATTACGAGCGTAGTGCAAGAGCAAGATACATGTGACAGCGCCAAGACAGAGATTCCAATCTTAAGCAGTGCCATTATTAGTACCGAGACTAGCACTATGACCAGCACTAAGACCAGCACTAGTACTAGCACTATTAAAATCCAGTCGAGCATTGACACCAGTGTGAAGCCTTGTATCAATGAAGACATTCCACCTCAAAATGTTCCCTCTGGTAATTTCTTAACACAGTTTAGCCGTTCAGCAGTGGGCGGTGCCAAATTTGTGACCAACTGCCATCCCATGAGTGCCGAGGATTACGATGGTCTGGAATTTGAATCGCGCTTTGAGAGTGGCAATCTGGCTAAAGCTGTGCAGATAACGCCCACCTATTATGAGCTGTACTTGCGACCCGATCTCTATACCAGCCGTTCCAAACAATGGTTCTATTTTCGTGTGCGACGCACACGACGCAATATGCTTTACAGGTAGGTACCAAAGATCATGGCAACTAAGTTTTTTTTTTTTGCTAACTGAAGGGTCGCAGTTGAATTTGTTATGAAGCAGAAGTAGATTGGTAAATTGTTTCCTTTGAATTTTGTTGGTATGTTTGTTTAGCTGTATGAGATCTTGAGATCTGATCTGCTTTCTACTGATGGAGCAGTTCTCTGCTTTGGAAAGCTTTCAACAAGGCTTTCCTTCCGCCTTCCCGATTACTGTAGCGTTTTTCAAGCCAAGATTTACGCACTCTGGCAAGCGGCTTGACTTATTGCAAACAAGGTCCAAGGAACATTATAATTCTTGCCTATAGCCAAGCTGCAATCAAACCCACTGATTAATTACCCTCTCTTGGGCTCCGTGGTTGTATCTGGTTACGAGCAGGCGGATAAGTGTCAGGTACATTACAGCATTGTCAGTTAACCTTGCAGTTGTGGATATATACGAAGACTCCTACTGGACGTTGTATTGAAAATAATGGGGACGGCCAGAGCTCAGCCGGAAAAAGAATGGGACTTTGTGTCTGGTCGAGCAATCTGAAAAAGCGAGCATCTGATCTCCTGACAGTACCAGGATGGTGGTAGGAGTGGTAAAGGGCCACTGCTCCATGGGCATAATGGCCCTCTCCTGGGTACCGGAGCGCTTTGGTGTCCCTGGATATGTGGAGGCGGATGAGTGTGCTAGGAACGGTAAAGTAATGTCAGTTAACCTTGCTGTTACCCCTACAAGACCTCGTATTGAATATTGGGGGGATGGCCAGAAATCAACCGGAAAGAAAATGGGAGTCTGACAGCGTTATATCCACTACCACTCAATTACCTTTTCTTGGGTACTGGGGTGCTCTGTTGTCCCTGGTAACGAGCAAGCGGATGAGTGTGTCAGCGGTTGTGGATATAGGAAGACTCTTACAGGACGTGGTATTGAAAATAAGGGGAACGCCAGAGATCATCCGGAAAGAGAATTGGATACCAGAGATAGTGGTAGGTGAGGAACTGCACCATATGCCTAATGGCTGAGAGGCTGCACGAAGACGCGGAGAAGACAGAAAGTATCCAATACCTGCTAAGAAGGCAAACCTAGTTTTCTGACAAATGTGCTTATAGCGGATCTGGCTAGTTATGCTGAATCCTCAAAATGGTTCTGCAATAAGAGGAATTTTGAACCTCTTTTATCCCTCCACTCTTCTCATAATTCTTTGCTCCTTTTTCACAAATAGGCAACACAAGACCCCTCATGGTCTAATGGTCTGTGAGTGGAGTGACTGATTGAGCAGCCTATTCCATCAACCCAACAACCAAAGCGTTTTACTTGATTTTCGGTTGAACTCTCCAAGCCAATTCAGCTTTAAATATTATTATCTTAAGTCCAAGACATTCAGTTAGCAAAAATTTGGGCTTCAACCATATTATACGCAAATCTTTTGGTCTAATCCCAAACATAACACATCTCGATAGATTCTCAATAGTCAATCTAGTTAAATCGGATAGTCTTTACAATGATGGCATGTGCCCTGTAATGTACTCCGATCTGGCTGCCAAGCAAAAGAATGAAGGCTGGCGACGTTGTGGCCATAATATTTGCTACTATCGCAATGACGATGAGTAAGTTGATCAAATATTTGATCTAACCAAATAGTCTTGAGTATCCCAATTTTCTACTACTACAGCAATACTAACACTAACAATGAGGAGGATGAGGATAACTATAGCTATACGCTAACATTTACCATTGAGTTTAGCTATGACGATGATACGGTGTTCTTTGCGCATAGCTATCCCTATACGTATAGCGATTTGCAGGTATTACAATTGTTTGCTAATTGTTACTTTCAAAGATTTCTAGAGCTGCTTGGCCATTTCAGGACTATCTGATGGAAATACAGCGTCATCCGGTGAAGTCGAAGTTTTGTAAGCTGCGTTTATTATGCCGCACATTGGCGGGGAATAATGTGTATTATCTGACGGTGACGGCGCCCACGGCTAATGAGGACAATGCACGGGTGAGTGCCATTGTTTGGCGCGCATCCTTTGGCGCTAGTGTTTGGTACGTTTAAAACTGTCAGTCCCCCCGGCAGCGTAAGAAATCGATTGTGGTCTCGGCACGTGTGCATCCCAGCGAGACGCCCTCGTCTTGGATGATGAAGGGTCTAATGGACTTTATTACTGGCGATACGACGGTGGCCAAACGACTGCGACACAAGTTTATCTTTAAGCTGGTGCCAATGCTGAATCCTGATGGCGTCATTGTTGGCAATACGCGCAACTCGTTGACGGGCAAGGATTTAAATCGACAATATCGCACGGTTATACGCGAAACTTATCCATCCATTTGGTATACTAAAGCCATGATTAGAAGGTAATTGTAATTGTAAACGTTTCTAACAACAACAACAACTATGTATATTATTTTGGCATATGAAACTGTGTAGACTGATTGAGGAATGCGGTGTGGCCATGTACTGTGATATGCACGCACACTCACGCAAGCACAATATATTTATATATGGCTGTGAGAATAAACGTAATCCCGAAAAGAAGCTAACCGAGCAGGTGTTTCCGCTGATGTTGCACAAGAATAGCGCCGATCGTGTAAGTTGGAACAGTGCAACTGACTTGATTATAATAATATTAATGCGTTGTGTGCTTCAAACAGTTTTCATTTGAAAGCTGCAAGTTTAGAATACAACGCAGCAAAGAAGGCACTGGACGCATTGTTGTCTGGATGTTGGGCATTACCAATAGCTATACAATTGAGGCCTCCTTTGGCGGTTCCTCGCTTGGCTCACGTAAGGGCACACACTTTAGCACGCAGGTAAGTGCGCTCAAGTTGCAGCAGAAGCTTTGTATATAAAAAACCAAACTGTCTTAATTCCCGCAGGACTACGAGCATATGGGACGTGCATTTTGTGAAACCTTATTGGACTATTGTGATGAAAATCCCAACAAAGTAAAGCGACAGACAAAATTATTTAAGCAAATCAAAAAGATAAGAAAACGCGAGAAACGCGAACAGAAAGCATTAAAATTACAGAAAATGGCCGAGCAGGGATGTATTATCAATGAAAAACTTAAAGTAAAACGTTCTGTGGAGAAAAGTGTCTCCTAGGAATAATGTGTGTGTTTCAGCATACTCCTCATAAATACACCAAAAATGCCTTTGCTTCGGTTAAACCGAAGTTTCAAATGCTCTTCACTAACTAATTTTAAAAAAATTTACTTGTCAACATATCTTTATTAAACTATCAAAGTGAAGTGCATAAAAAAATCTTAAAACATTTTCTTTTTTTTTTTAAATCATGCTGCCTTAAATATGATCTATGTTTGTGTGCTTGTAGTGCCATTTGTGTTTGTCTAAGCTTCGGCTGCTGTGCGTCCATGTACATACTTTAGAGTTAGGATTGGGCAGAGCATGCTTCATACTTGATCTAGCAAGCAAAATTAAATTACTCACGATCACTCGGCACGCGCAACGATAGCAACTCAAATGCCTATCGATATGTTGCATACAGCTTGCCAATCCCATCTCTAGCAAACATTCAATTTAAACAGTCCGCAGCGGCCAGCTTTTTAGGATACTAAGTGAGCAATATTGTGAATAATTGCCAATAAGTTCTACATTGTGAACAGTTAATTTCAATGCTATCTATTTGCGCGTATCGTTGTTTTTTCTAACTTTTTGAAACTAAATTGTGTGTATATGCCTCAAAAACATATACATATATATGCAAATTTTATGTTAAAACACATTTGTACTATACATACTCTATATATATTTATCACTAACACTACCAAATATATTTTAAGTTTAAGCTCGAAACTCATTAGAAAATTTGATTTAATTCTATGCAATTTGTTGTTGATGTAAACTGAATATGTATTATTATGCAGTACACTGTAAAAAAAAAATGCGTTGAATAAATTATCAACTAGTTTTACTAGCTGCTCTATAATTTGTTTTTAATTTGTTTATTGCTTTTTTTGTAACTAACAAAACGTTAGCATTCTTTTTTTTTTCTTCTAATATTTTAAACACACAGCACCCCTTTTTTCCTTTGCGTGTATGATTTCTAACTAATTTTAATACATTAACATCAACAATAGATTTTAAATTTACTCAAACAACAGGAAAAACTACGCTCCAAAATAATAGAAAGACTGATGCGCGAAGGCTCTAGTGCCGATGAACCGCTCAATATACCACTATCCGATTATTCCAGGTTAGTTGCAAAACGAAAAAACCAACTTCAACTAACTAAAACTCGCTAAACAAATCTAACAGCGACGATGGCAATTGTAGCTCCAGCTCTGATAACGAGGGCAAACATTCGCTAACAGCTTCCGATCTAGAAGGACCCTGCTGTTCCATACGCGCACCACCCAGTTCGCCAGAGGTTATGCAGGAAATACGTAAGGTAAGCTCTATGCGTTGCCTCAGACCTACCCAGCCCAGCTCACAACCCACGCACCATCCCTCCTGTACAGTTTCGCTTAAGACGTTTGCACAAGGTTATGCACGAACTGGATCGCATCTATTTTATGCCACTGTTCCAGCGCAAATTTAAGACACTTACGCGACTTAGGCGGCGACACCATAAGACTGTTTGTAAGGTGCCCAAAAGGTTGGCTGCTGGACTCGATCCAGAAATTTATGATCCTGTTCGTGCTCCAGTAAAACCCAAAGCCAAAATCAAGTCAAAAGCAGCGGGCACTATGTTAAGCAGCTCGGACAGCACAGAAAGTTCACTTACGCCTAGTTCCAATGCATCGGAAGAAATTATGCAGCTGGTGCCACCATCGCCAACAGAAACCACGCAAAAGCTGTCGAAGACCACAATCAAAGCCACTAAGCCCATTAGCCTTAACAAAAAAATTAAAAAGAAATCCTCTAAGACCAAGAAGCCTGCAATCATCAAAAAAGAAAATATCGCTGCGCCTAAGAAACTGCGCATTGATCGAAATTTTAGATTATGGTTGGCTAATCGCAAGATATTTATTTTTCGACGCAAGGTAGACTAAAAAAAATGTTTTATTTTTTTTTTTTGACTCGTTTAGTCAAACTTTTGCTTGTTCGATTGTAAGCTATTTAATATTCATTCATTCGTTAGTACTTATCGAATGCGAAGTTTTTTAGAAACATTTTCTGGGCCCGTTAATTACGCTTAATCGATTGTATTCTATTTATCCTTTTAATACTTATCGTATTTAAAGTGTTTTGGTAACATTTTCTGAACTATTTCAAAGCTTTTTAGCCAAGCACTCATTAACTGGATCTCAATCGACCAATAGCTTTCTATTACGCTTCGTATACCATATATTCACATATAAATTTTGGCTTGGAATATAATAAAAAAAAAAACCTGATGTTAGTCCAATGTTTCAAAAAATTTCGACCGCGAGGATTCCGACATAACCCAAGAATTTTTTTTTCAAATTGTTTCGCAATATTCATTATATGTTATAGGGTCGCTGAATCCGAACCCAGAGTGCAGGCAGCACATCAGAGTTCTGACATAACCTTTAACAATCCCACAATACGAGGTTTTGACTGTTGAAAATTTTCGGATTCAGATACGGCGACACCATAAATATATATTAAACATTGCCAGACACCGAGAACCAAAAGTAATTTTTTGGTGCTCCTTACGTTCACGATTTTAACCTATAATAAACATTGCCAGACAACCGGATTCAAAAATTTCCTGGGGGTTTTGAGCATACGTCACAATTCTCACGTTCGGAATTTTTTGGCTTAATTGGTTTTAGATTTAACGACCCCAAAAATACATAATATATATTGCTGCACATCCGAAAACAAAAAAAAAACGTATGGAGCTTTTTGTCAAAATTCTTACATTCGAAAATTTTCGGATAATTGGTTTCGGTTTCAGCGCCCTCAAAAGTCTACAACAAGCATTGCCGGAAAACCGACTTAAGAAACCCATTTTATGGGGCTTTTTGGAGTTATGACAGAATCCTGATGCTCGAGAGTATTTGAATATTCAATTTCGATTCAGCAACCCTAAGAATATATAAAAAATATTGTTAAAAACCTCGAATCAAAAATAAAAGTAGTTTTTTAAGCTTATTTTAGAACCTTGACGTTTAGATTAATTATGAATTATGGATTCCGATTAAAAAAAAAAACGTGCTGCCTAATCTCCGAGTTCGATTTTTTTTCTTTTTTCAAATCCCTCAACTAATCTGTTTTAAAAATAAGATCAAATCTTCATTTTCAAAAAGTATTTCATAATTTTAAACTTTGAATGTTAAATGTTACTAAAAATTCCAGTTATTAGTTTAGCTGATATTTTGCCTATGCGTATCTTTGTACTAAAAATAGATCTTATATCATAGTCAGAATTTCTGCAATATGCATTTAAAAATTAAGACTAATGACGCCATCTTTTGTTTCTCCCAATTTTGGATAGGTTCGACGCACGCGCACCCGCTCAAAGCCAGCCAAGAAACGTGCCGATGTGGTACGCACTACACTCGATTTGCCCACAACAGATCCCGGTTCGGATTTGCATTTCTCCACAGATGATGAAGAACATACACCGCAAGGTAGCTCAACCTTTGGTGCAGTGCCACCGCTACGTCATACACTGCTACAAAGCGATCTACAACGTCGCTATATTGAAGAGATTGGCGATACGGTGGTGCAAAAGCCCAAACCAGCAACTATGCCGCCTGAGCTTATTGTGACCACGCCGTCGAAAAGTGGCAAGAAAGTGGAATTGTATAAGCTGACGCCACGCACGGCACCAGAACAACAGGATTACAGACTAAATGCTGGTAAAAGTGCCCTCGATGGTAATGCCAGGCGCACTTACTCTTGGCATAATCTCAATCAGCAGGAAGGCAAACAAAGCTACTATCCGATGGCCGATGCCAAGGTACCAGCAAAGCTGTCAAAGATGCCACAGCGACGGTAAGTAGTAGGTCAAAAAATGTAGCACAAAGGGATATCAAGAGTTAAGGATACAGATGAATATTTAGATTTAGTTTAAAGCACGGCATCGATCATTCGTCGATTTTTTCAGAATCCTACGTCTGCTTAACTTAGTCAAAAAAAATCTAGTTAGAAGAAATCCAAAATATTTCATTCATGATAGCTCAAACTGTTCAACTGCTTGTAATACTGCTTGTTACACTGCATACAAGCAGTTTGGCTTGATCGAAAAGATTTAAAGTAAAGCGTTACAGGATGTACTACTGTCGGGCAGCTTCTCGACTATATCACGTTTCCTTAACCACTTAATGATAGCTTTAATTTATTCCATAGCACTGTTCCCAGCAACTTTAAGCCAGCGGTACAGCAAAAGCACGGTCAGGCAGGCACCGCAGATGAGCTACAACTAAAGCTGTCACTTAAGAAAAAAATCTGGACCGGCGCACATGGTGATGGCAACGATGGGCGTCCACTGGCACCCGCTGTCAGCCAATGGTACAAGAGCGGCACCGTTCCTAACACAGCAGCATTAGCTGCAGCAACAGCAGCCTTGCGCCATTCTGGAGGCGGACAAACTAACACACGCAGCATGTACACTCAACCGAATTCTACGGCAAAGGAAATTCCCGCAGCGGCTAGCTTAGCTGCAACTGCCCAAGCTTCTGCAACCTTTGTGGGCGCTACAAGAAAATCCAAGAAAGGAGAGCATGTGGATTTGCTTAAGTAAGTCAAATTAAGAAACTGCTAAGCTAAAGATTTAATATGTTATTGTTGCAGGGAGTGCACACACAAGTTGCTGCTCTGGCAGCAGGAAGAGTCCAAGAAACAGCAGCCAACACGCCTAACTGGCGGTGCAGTTAAGCTGGATGACCAAGATGCACAGCGCGGCTGTAAGTCAGCGCTGAACAGCAATAAAAAGCAGCACAATGCCGTCAAAGGTGCAGGCATAGCCTTGGAGGCCAACAGCATGGGCAAGAGCAAACGCAAATCCAGCAGCATGTTGAAAATTGCTGAAACCACACAGCTGGTGACACGCTATGCGCGCACACGTGCCAGCGGCAGCTCGGCCGGCGCCACGGCTATGCCATCGCATTTAACACAGCGTTTTTATTACCGTGGACAAACCTCCAGCACACGCTTGCACTCTGCCAGTGGCAGAGCATACAACTCTGGTTACATGCAGCATCAGCAGCTTTATCAGCAGCCGAATACTGGACGAACTGCACCCAACAAATTTAAAACCGGCGGCCTAGTCATAACAGCTGTGCAGCAAACGAGCTCCGGCAACAATTTGGGCGGCGCTAGCGGAGGTCAGCGTAAGCTACGTGCTACAGGAGTCACAAAGCCAGGAGGCATTGCGGCTGCTGCGGCAGCCAGCATAATGCAGTATCGTAACAACACTGCCGGCCAAATGGGTAAGACTGCTGGTGGACATCTGGAGCTGGATGCGGAAAGTCTAGTGCGCAAAGTAAAGACCAAGTTGAAGAAACGCAAATCTCGAGTACTCAACAGCACCGCAGCCAAGTGAATTGATTGATTTTGGAGAAATTGTTTTATTTTATGCTAACCAAATTATAGTCTTAATTGTTGGAACTAATTAATAAAGAAAAAAAAATGTAGCAGCTTAGAAAAAATTGTTGAGTGCCGCCCATTTAGTTTATAAGTGTAGTATATAAATATATGTATGCGTTTGAAGGTACTTGAAATAATCAAAGTGTTTGATAAACAACAATTTTTTTTGTCTTTCCCATTTTTTACCCTTGAAATTTGCAATAAAGATTTGTAATAAACAGAGGCGGCGTTATGTACTATGGCAGTGGGGTGGGAAATTCCGTCAGCTGCGACGAGAAATCGTAAAAAGGATTGGGCGGAATTGGCTTTAACACTACCTGAAGTTATGTTAAGTAATCCTAGTCTGCCACCGGTTAGTTGTATACCCAAAGGATACACAGAGTGTACGGAATAGGGACGACTTCTAAAATGTAACAGATAAGGAATATTAAATGCCTGTTGCAGTACTCACTATGTACACTATACTTTGCATAAGTATACATGTGTTTGTGTGGGTGGAGCAGCAGCATGCAGATTTTGTTTCTAGTCGCGTAGCTTCGAATTTCATAAATAATTCATTACTGACCGAGCAACTGTGTCCTTTTGGCTTTGAAAAAAAAAATCAATTACAAAGTCGGCAAAGTAGAAAAAGAAAATGTGGGCGCAGGACTACTAAGTGGAGCAAACGTAAAGTTACAAGCTAGGTTATGATTGTCAGGTGTATAACATTAATGACATACCTCCAATTCCTACAATTATTATGCGCTGCACTCAATGTCCGACCAAACGTTGCACAACGTGCTTTTAAGTGTTTATTTGTTATTATTAACTTTAGTTAAAGTAAACAAACTTATCGCAAATGTGACCTCTAGGGATGGCAGCGCGCGAAATAATACTAGTTAATCGATAGCGCTAAAGCTCGATAGTCGTATCATGACAAAAGCTTGCTGCTAAACTAAATATACGTTGCCAGTTCAAAGCTGCCCAGTTAATAAAACAATGTTAAGTTATTTTTATGCTTGTGCTACAAACTAAAAGTATTTATTTAAGAAATTGTTTGCCTTGCGGAATGTTTATGTCTTTTTATGTTTATCCCAAGCCAATCTTATGCTAAACTTTTAACAATATACATTTTATACCATATGCATTTGTTCCTTTACTTTTTAGAGCTGTACCTAAAGCAGCGTATTGTTTTTTCAATAAAACTAAATACTATATATTAATTATATATTCCAAGCTATTTTGTTTTTGTTCGATTTGTTTAAACATTAACCGCATTCTGTAGTGCGGTCTTATCATCCACAATAATGTTTGCAGCTGTTGTTGTTGGATTTGAGCTAAGCAACTGTTTGGTCGACGAACTAGATGAATAGCTATCACTGGAGCTGCGTGTGGAAGCCGAATTTCCGCTTATGGGACTGTCCAGCATATCTGCAATTGTATATAAATATGATAGTAGTAGTCATAAGTAGTCACTAGATTATTTGCAAGCTCAGGTTGTAGCTATTATACAAGTTTTTTTTTAGTTTACAACCAAACTTGATTTAAAATTTGTATACAAATATTATATGTTTGACTTATGTATAGTCTATTAGTGTACATAAAGCAGTATATTATCTTATTTGCTGGCATTTAAAAGCTAAACATTTGGACACCTTTGTTTCAGGCATAGCTTACAGATATGATCCGAGAAAAGCATGTTACAACATAACTGGCATCTCGCCAGACTTGATTCAGTTCTTTGCCGATCTCCAGACTCTGCACATAATCGAATTCCACCCAGACACAGGCCCATGTTCGCCAGTACTGACTATAAGTTATTGTTACATGTAATTTTTTTTTTACTTAACCACAAAAGAATACGAGTACACAATATATATGTACAATATATTTACTTTAAAAAATACTATTAAATTGTTACTTTGTCAAAATAAAAAAAAATATAAGTTTCTTGACTATAAATTTTTAATTGCCCAAAAAGGCATTTAATGCGCACAAAGGCCTTAAATGTACAATATTTTAAAAATAAATATATATATCGAGTACAAAATCGATACTTCTTTTTAAAAATTTTTCAAATAGTTAAACTGTGAAAATTTCCAAAATTCACATATTAAAAAATTAGGTGCAATTAAGCTAGTAAATACAAAATTTTTTAATTTAAAGCTTAATTTTTTTCTAAATATTAACCGAATCTTATTTTGCATTTTTGCAATTTGTTTTTTTTGGATTTAAGTAACTTATTTTACGTATAGATGGGTTAAAAACAAGTTTTTATTCCATGTCAAGAATATTTTAAATCAATATATATTTTAATAATGCATGGTGGTAATAAAAGTATATATAATATAAAATATTTAAGCAATAATAAGCACAATTAGTTTGGGAGTAAGGCATGTACAATAAAACTTGCGAAAATGTTTATTACAAAATTATTAACATCGTGTTAAAAAAAAATATATATATATAAAATTCTGACCGCTCATAATACATACTACGACACAGTATATAGCAAATAAAGATTATAAAATTGATTTTAAAAATATTTTGTTACTTGGCTTAAAAAGCTTTAAAGACGATTTAATCATCTTAAAATCTAGTTAATTTTTAAATTCATTAAATATATTACAAACACATAAAAAAAATATATACAAATAATTACGTCGGCATAAAAAAAATTACGTAAATTCATCTACAAAAAGCATACAACTTATGAATTAAATTTTTTTTTCTCTCTCTTTTTAAGAGTCAATATTTTTTTTTTACCAACTTATAGACTAGTAAAACATTTTAAGTATTTTTTTGAATAATTTTTTTGAACTTAAGTACAAAAAGTATACTTAAGTAATACACAAGATTGAGATCTTAAATAACAGATACGCAGTAGATTGAATTGTCCGTGACCTCGGTTGTCTGTCAAAGCAATCCACAATACTTTTTATCTAAATTTCGACTTTAAATTGATGGATTTCGTAATAACCGATATCTACAATAACCGGTTCGTCCAATTTGTTGCAATTTCAATAATTTTGGTATACCATAATGTACTCAAGCTTGATCCCTGGTTCTACGAGTTCTACGAGTTCAATGCATTCTATGGATTCTATGAATAAACAATTTGTTTCAGTGTACATATTGATTAACTTAACTTATAAATAAAATGTATTTTATAATTGTTTTGTTTTATTGCACATTTTCCACAAAGGCCCATGCAATCTATGTGTGACTTCCCCCAGTGGTCAACTGGTGTGTGTGTTACCCATATATCATTTGAACCATGTAAAGATAGATTTATTTCTTTAATCCTTCTAAAAACATAAACAGGCCTAGGCGCTTCTATTTGTATATTATTTGTACATCTGCTAAAGCAATCTTTGAGCTGGCTAGCACTTACTTTCTACCCCTCACTATAACCATTAAGCCTATTCAACTTACCTGGCAATGAGCTCACATTATTGCACTTTAAATCGGCTGATGTGGAAGTACCGCTGCCGCTAGGACCCGCAATATTACCTACAGATGTTGATTTTTTGTGTAAATTCTTCTTGACCAAACTGGCAGCATTGCTGAAGCCAACCACAACGCTATTGCCTGCACTCATATTGCTGCCACGGCTGTTTGTTACGACGCCTACACCGGAGCACAGTGGATCGCCGCTCTTGGCACGCTCCGTTGGACACAAAGGACTAAGTATGGAATTTTGTGTATCTTCAGGTGTATAATAGTCTGAATCTTCAGCATTTAGATTGGCAGCAAGTAGGCCTGGATCCGCAGATGTAACACTGCCGCTATTGGCCGACAATTCTGGTCGCTGCTTTGAGCGTTTTAGGGAGGCGTTTTTCTTAGCGCTTGACTCTTGAGTAATAATCACAGAGTCCTGCGCGTTGGCAGCTGTATCGTCAATATTATCCACATAATCCTCGTCGGGTCCGCCCAAGCTGGCCACTACCTGTTTTAGCGATTTGTTCGATGTTGTCTTGGTCTTACTGCCAGGCGACAACAGCGGAGATAATTTCTCGTTTTCGCTGTCCTCGTCGTCGTCCTCAAGTGGACTGCTGCTACTGGTATTTTCACCCTTATTACGTTTTTGATACTTGAGACCTGGATGCCGCTCATTAACTATTTGTAGTTTGTCTTGTGAGTTGCTCTTTACCGGCGAAGTACTTAATGTTGGTGACGTTGAAGTAGCCGTTGACTTCTTTGGATCGCTTTCGATCTCAACAACAGACAGCGTAGAATTGCCGTTGGTTGGATTATTCGTAATGGTGCCCACCTCATTGGTAGAGGTAGATGTGCTGGCATTCTTTTTGATTTTTGGACGCCGCTGACTGTTTGGCTTAATTGGTGAGGTGGCCTTTATGTCACCGGAGGTCATTGTGGAGGCGGCTGCTGTAGCACTGTCTGCGATGTCATGGTCGCTGCTTCTGTAGCAACAGAGTAGCAGAATTTTATGGCATTCTTTATATAAAATTAGCTTAGCACTTACCTGGCGCGTGCAATATATTGTGGCGGTCCATTTAGCGCTTCAATTAGCGAAACGGGCACATAGCCAGGTGGCACATCAACGGGCGCAGGCTCACCAGCACCAGATGTTGGTGTATTCTGATGTAGCACATGTGTGCTGATACCCTTTTGCACGGCGCGAATTTGCAACAAGGCGCGGAACGGTGCACGACATATGGGACAGTTGTTGGCCTGGTAGCGTAGCGAATCGGCGCAGGAATTACAAAGACAAAGATGGCGGCAGGGCAAAATTAAGGTGTCGCGAGTCTCGCTCATGCAGATGACGCACTCGCTGCCATGATCGTCAATATCCTCATCAATGGACGACTTGTTGACCGCCTAGAGAAGAAAACGCAGAAAATATACGTTAGATGGTTTCAATAAGTTGCAGCTGCATGGAACTAGTAGGAGACGAGTCTATTACTCTTATTATTTTGTTGTGTTCATCCGACTTTAAAGCGACAGAGAAAACAAATTTAAAATTTAAGTGTACTAATTAGGTATTATGGTGCCAGTGGTAAGAATTTCTAGTTTTAAGTGATGGGGGTATATACTAATTTTTGGCTGTGACTCCATAATATTCCAACCGATTTAACACATGAACAATTGCCCCAATTTATGAGTCATACAAAAAGAAAGTTAAAAGCCATATTATTTCTAAGACTTGCCTTATTTTCAATGCCGTAAATCTCCTGGAGTAAGTAGCAAAGTCCATCGACAAATATCTTTTGCTTAAGCGCACGAAGCACATAGCTATTATTTTCGGGATGGTGATCAATTACACAAATAGTAGTGTGCGATTGGCGACACTCATCGTTGCCCTCCTCAATAACGCAGTGTATTGCCACGGGATACTGTTCCCTGCAAGCTGTATATATAAGATCATCCTCGGGTATAAGTTGTGGATTGAACACATGGCTCGGTTGAGCGAAATACTGATTGATGCCCTTCTCGTAGTGGTATGTCTCGGATGCAAAACCATCCCGCGGCACCAGAGTAACGCCGCTGGGGCTGACCTCCTCGGTACAAAAATAATACACTGTAATGGCGCACTTGGCATCAGAATCAAAAGTGAACTCAATGTTGTAGGAACAGGGTGGAGGTGGTAATGGCTCTAAGTCCATACCGGTGCCCATGCTGCACATAACATTGCCGTCGACTTCTTCGATAGTAACGCCAGCAGTGTCTTGTGCAATAGCAGCCACAGAACTGGTGCTGCTGCTAACGCTGGGTTTCTTGTCTTTAGGTATGCGCACGAAACGCACCGATTCCTTGCGTATGTTAACCAAGCTCTTTAGTGTCTTGGTTGGCTCATTAGCCTGAGGCGGAGGATATGGAAAAGCAGTAGGACGATTACCCAAAAAATTCAAATCAGCATTTTCGCCAAAAAGATAGGACTCGGGTTGCGGCGTATCAAAGCGTTCGCCACCCATGATAAAATGACTGCCAAAAAAGTTACCCATACGGGGCGGATATTTGTAGGCATGGTTAGCACTTTGATCTGCCTCCTCGACAGCTGCATTTTGTCTGCTCACAAAGTTGCCCATGAGCGCTGCTTATTGTTTAATTAAAGTTGGCTTTTGTTTCCTTGTTTTACTGCTATTATGCACATATGTATATGCAGGTTAATGTGTTTGATTTCACTTTGTGCAGCTATACGCAGCTTTATTTTTTCATTGCAGACAATTGTTGCCAGAGAGCACGAAAATGACTCGATAAATAATTCGCCAAGCTGGCAACGCCAGTATTCGAATTGGGGTTTTTAGTGCTGGCACTAGCGATAACAATTGGCTTATTATTTGCGCCAAAATCGGTCTACAAGCAAAAAATTCATCAAAATAAATATAAGCAAGTAAATTCTGCTCAACTATTTTATAAATAATAATTCACAAGTCTAGAATCAGTTTTTTAAAATGAGCATGAGCCTTGACGCATCAATATGCGCATATTTCGTGAACAACACAAAGAACGCTAAAAGCGCTAAGGAGTTGGAAAATGCTTTGACGCTGATGCGCAGTCATCTGGAGGATTCGCAAATACGAGAGATTAAGCCAGCCGAAGGATATACGCTTATAGCTGCCGGAAATCTTACCAAGAAAGATGTGTTTGTCTTAGCACAATTTGAGGGCGATTTCTTTTCGCAACTGCAGCTGACCAAGGCTCTTATAGTGGGTCCACCATGCATAATACACTGCCTCGACAAATGCGAGCCCGTACCTTTGGGTACCAGCCCCATTTTTACAACAGCCATGCGGAATCTGCAAATTTCTGCTACGGGCATAAAGCCCGATGAAAAAGAACAGCTCAGCAAGCTGGTGCAATGGATGGGTGGTCATTACTTTCAAAACTTTGGCCGCACCATTACGCATTTGATCTCTAATACCATCAAGTCCAATAAATATGAGCATGCCACGCTAAATGGTGTGCCGGTAATGCACGTTGATTGGGTTCAACATGTTTGGGAGCGCAGTACGGCGCCCGACTGCAGCAGCATATGTGCAACGGACAGCGAATTTGATAAGTATCGTCTGCCCACATTCTTTGGCGCTAATATTACCTGCAGCGGCTTGGATTCCACTCGCAAAGATGAGGTCATGCGTTTGGTAAATGAAAACGGTGGCAACTATCATCGCGCCTTTCGCTCCCAGTTGGTGGACATTGTCATTACGGAGCAATCAAAAACTGATTCGGAGAAATACAAAGCAGCTGTGCGCTTTAAAAAGGATGTGCTATTGCCAGAATGGATTTTTGATAGTGCGGCACGTGGCTTTGCCTTGCCCACCAAAAAATATGAGATAAAACCGCGTAAACAGGTCTCTACACCCACTAAGTCGAGCAACGCAAATGATAAAACAGTTGCTGGAGATCAAACACAGTTAGGGGAGATCTCTCGCATCAGCTTTGTCTCAGGTAGCGGTCAACGCATGTGCAGCGACACGACTACAGTCAACGAAACTATTACCAGCCTTAACTCCTCACCAGCCAGCAGTACGTCGGCACCATCGTCAACGAAAAGCAAAGATTTGCTTAAAAAGGCCACAAGCAGCAACGCCGCATATCATTACAAACAGACTATGGCTGATATTTGTCCGCGTCAAGCCAAGAAAGCCGGAAACTTTCTTGATGGCTGCTGCATCTATTTGAGCGGCTTTCGCAATGAAGAGCGCGAGAAGCTTAATCGGGTGTTAAACACCGGTGGTGCCACACGCTACGACGAAGCCAACGAGGGCGTCACTCACATAATTGTGGGCCAATTGGAGGATGCTGCCTACAGACAATGGCAACGCGATGGACTTATCACCACAGTGCATATTGTGCGTTTGGATTGGCTTCTGGAAAGCATTAAGGCCGGACGCATTGTTAATGAGGCAGTTTATCGTTTCTCGTTGCCGCAAGTACGGGAGCCGGATGCCGCTTCGCCGGCAAGCAAGCGCACGTTGCGTTCCATGAATCACAGTTTCAAACAACCAGAGTTGCCTATCAAGAAGAAACTTTTTGCAGCGCAGTGCGATGAGCCTGCTGAGCCTGCTGAGCAGTTGCTTACACATTACTCACAGGAGCATGAGCCATTGACATCACTGCCGCCGGTCGCAAATGATACACAAAATATCAGCTTAAATGTACCAGCAGCATCCTCTACGCAGTTAGGCGCGGATCAGGCACCAGCTGCCAAGGTGCTGCAGGCCATACCTGATCTAAGCGCAAGCACTCTGTCTATTGATTTTGAAAAGCTGGACTATTTCATGGGGGCCTCCATATACGTACACAAGGAGTCCTTTAGTAACGAGTTTTACACCCAAATGCTTAGCGAATGCGAAGCTGCTCATGGAAATCTGGTATCCCCGAGCTTTCAGGATCCCGTCGACTATGCCATCGTATCCTTTGAAGTAGCCTTCGATGTCAGCTGCTTGCCCGTGCAGGCGCGTAACATTGTGACGGAGCTGTACATGGTAAGTGCTGATCCAATACACATAGAGACTATACTATAATTTCGTTTTAATTTATACTTCAGGAGAGCTGCATGAAACAGAACAAGCTGCTTCCACTGGAATATTATCACCGCCCAGTGCCACATCATGCAAACAAGGAGCCGCTTAAAGGCATGACCATTGTCGTTTCTATATACAATGGATTGGAGCGTGACTTTATCAACTCTATAGGCTCGCTACTTGGTGCTACCATTAACAAGACATTTATTAAAAAGGAAAAGCCGCTTCTTATATGCCCCAGCCCCGAGGGCTCCAAATATGAGGGTGCGATTAAATGGTTTTATCCCATAGTACATTCTGGTTGGCTAGTGCAATGCGCTGAAAGCGGCAAGAAGTTGCCCTACAATGATTTCCTAATAGGTAATAGCGTGAGCGATTTCCCTGACTCGCCGCGCCTAAGGGAACGCAATGCTAAGGAGCACAGCACGATCACTGATGCCAGTAAAACAATAACACCTACGCATGCCGTTGAGGAGAGAGAGAATCAAGCGGAAGAAAAAACGCCTGTGCCGGATATTCCAGCAGCAAAATTAGCGACTCCAGATTTTACACCGCTGCGCAACAAGCGCGTCTCAGAACTAGCCACTGGCACTGTTTTACGCAGCAATCGTCGTTCCTCTAGCAGCTCAAGCAGCTCGGGTCCAACAGCACCAGATTCGCCGCAAACCCCACTTAGCCAGATGGGTGCGGCTCGCTATAACTTTGATTTTCTTGAGCAATTCGTTCAACGCCTGGACACGGATCAAGCCCGTGACTGTGTGCGCGAGATTATACGCGAAATGCGGGAGAATCAAACACCTGAACTAGAGCGCATACGTCGACAGGCAGCCACACCAGTTAATCGTCGTACAAAGAAACCTACGCCCGGCATACCTGATTTTTGTCTAACGCCAGAGTTTCAGCAGCGCATGGCTGATGATTTTGAGCGACGCTGGCGTCTGCCCACCAAAAAGATAACACCAGACACACCTATTGCGGTAATAAGGCAACGCGTTATGCGCATTACATGCGAAACATTGGGCATACCCTACACCGACGGCGATGAGGAGCCGGAAAAGTTGGAGCAGCCGTCAAAACAAAAAACGCCCAAAACGCCTCCTCAAAGCTTGTCGCGTGCCAATGTAGGTCGCACCTTATTTGAAAAATCGCCCGACGTAAGTCATTATGTACCCAACACCCAGAACGAGGAAGCTGCCGGGCGTAGTACCATCAACTTTGATAAGATTAGCTTTGAAGAGTCGACAGCCCAAATTACAACTGCCGCACCTGCAGCTGGCTCCAGCAGTCTGGCTACAAATTCGCCAGAGCTTAAGCAAATTACTGATTATCTTAAGAACTGTGAATCGCGCCGTAATAGTTTGAAGCGTAGTCATAGTCGTGCCGATGCGGCAAAGCGTTTGGGCAACGATGAAGATAGCTATATGGAAAGTGAGGTACAGTATGTAGTGCCCTTTGAGTCCGAGGGATTTACACTGGGCACAGAGGAAATGGTTGACTGGCGTGATCCAGCGGAATTCAATGCGGCCAAGCGACGCTCCATAGGCTCGCCGCGCATGCAACACACGGGCACACCCTGCTTCAGTATTTCCTGTGGCGATGACAAAAAACGTGCCGATCTTATAGAAACTATTATCAAGCTAGGCGGCGAGGTGGGTTCATTTAGCTTAAGTCGCTGCTACCAAGACTTAATTCTCTTTTAAAATTTATTGCAGGTTTGCGAGAATCTGCTCAACTATGACAGCAGCTGCACGCATCTTATCTGTGAGCGTCCCAATCGCGGCGAGAAAATGCTTGGTTGCATGGCTGCCGGCAAGTGGATACTAGACATAAAGTACATTGAAGAAAGCAATGCACGTGGCGTGTTTATTGATGAAGAGCTGTACGAATGGGGCAATGCTAAGGCCTTGAATATGCCTGTTCTGCCCGCCGAAGAGCAACTAATTGCCACGGCTGCGCATCGTTGGCGTAACGAGTTGCGCAGCAAAGGTGTTGGCGCTGGCGCTTTTAGCAACTACCGTGTCATACTAAGTCTGCAGGAACGCAGCGTGGGTGCCATTACAAATGTGTTGCGTGCTGGTGGCGCTTGCGTGCTGGAGCCAAGTTCACCGTTTATAAACGATCCAATTGCAGAGACGGCCAGCCATTGTTTTGTTGATGTTAAGCGAGCACCTTTGGCGCCAAGAGATGCATCCTATTTGCAAGAGCGAGGCGTAAAAGTGCTGTCGCAAATGTACATCAATGCATATCTTATGGGAGGACATGAAGCCGATTTGGACAAATATCTGTTGCCAGCCTTATAAGGCACAAGAGAGAGAGGAGAGCACTGTAGTAGAAATCCACTCTTATGACTCAATTTGGGAAGACTTATTATATATAAGGCAACTTGTTTTAAGTTATAATTTGTGCAGGACTCTTTAAGTCGACTAAGGAATTTCCCATTATGTACGCAAAAAGCACATAAAAGTCTGATGTATAACTTAGTAACTTCTTAGACACTTTTGTAAAAACAAATTCTAGTTATGGAGAAACTCACTTATTTATTTTCATTGCAATCTAAACGTTTATGCAAACGAAAACTAAAAATTATCGTATGTAGAACTTCATATTTAACTCTCTAAATTGTTTCTGAAAGATACACATAATTTTCAGCAACCAATGTGCTTTTTCCAAAAAGCAGCTTACAAATCACAATATTCAAACATATTTTTTTTTTATTTTTAATTGTTGTATGTTATATGAGTTAATATAAGTTTATTTTTTTATTGCGCAATTTAATATCTTTTATGAAATATTTCAGCAACATATTTTCAAACTTTTCTTATTGCAAATAAAGCAAAATTTGAAGTATTTAACTTTTATGAGTCTCTATTATTAGCTTGGTTAAGTATATAGATAAGTATAAGCGTTATTAATTGTATCTACGGCTATATTCGGTACAATCTCAAATACGGAAAGATGGTCTGTTTATGATACTTTCGTCTGTGGTCAGCCTTGCGTTTTTGTCACGTACTTTTTTTTTAACTTATATTATAATTTTTAAGCCAGTCTTCTACTTCAGCACAGGTTATTTTTTGAATGCACTGCAAGAGCATCTATTGTCGCATGGGCTTGCTGATTTTTGCTAATTTAGTGAATTGTAGTTCTATCATTTATTATATGTATCTACAAGTTTCTACGGAAATAGCAAATGATTGCATAAGTGGAAAACTACAGCAAGATTAAACTTAAGCCTGAGCAGCGCTGTTATATATTTACTAATTTATTCATTTCACAGTTTCCTTTGTTTCTTTATTATAGTGATATTTGATTTCTTTTTTTTTTGTGTTACACAATAAGGAATATTAAGATACTTTTACTGATGTACTTATAAAGTCATAGGCATATTTATAATGCGCATATAGATTAAACTATTAAGCTTCAAAAAATATTGCAATTGCAAACATTGCTGGTTTTTTTTTGTTTTTTGCTTTTAAATGTTCATAACTTTTTGCTTAAATAAATATTGTACATACATATATCTTAATATAGATATAAAATATCAAAATAAAATGTCTGCCATGGATAACATACAGCATAGTATGTACAATTATGTATGTGCGTGAATTATTGTTCATGTATGTGCATATAATTTTAAGTTTTTGCAGCTTTAAGCTTTATAAAGACATTTTTCCGATACTTAAACTAAACTAAACAATTTCTACACAAGCTTAAAAAAAAATCAACCAACAAAACAGATAAGAGATAAACATTGAAAAAAGTAAGCAAAACAGGAACACAAAAGTACATGCCTAATAGTCCATGGTCTTGATAAACTTTACAACCGAACCAAATAGTGTCCAATAAAACTCATCCTCGCCCATAAGTTTTTTGCCCAAGAAACAAGTGATATAATCCACAGTAGATAGCAAATAGGGCGGATTTGCCTGTAACAATAAAAATGTAATTCAAATACATGTTTTAGTCTTTTTTGAAAGCTGATACTTGCCATGATGACCACATAGATAAGCACGGGTAGAACATCATCTGCAGCGGGCACACGACCACTGGACATGCGCAATAGGCTCATTATGCTAGCGATGCAGCTGCAAAGGAGTCAAATTTATTCAATTAAATTTTTGCACAAACAATAGCACGCTGCTCCAATTTTACTCACTTGATGACGCACTGCAATTTTTCGCGCGGCGTTTTGTAGGCAGCAATGTAACTGAGCTGTTGTTGTGCTATGCTCCAAGGTGCCTCACCCAGAAATTCCTGTGCTATACGTAGTGCCGTATGGGTTGGATGTATAACTCGCTGCAGTTTGCTAATGTGCGCCGATAGTACACTAAAAAAATTAATGTTATAAATTAATTGGCAATTTTAGTGTGACTTTTATGGCTTACGTATCACGTGATAGATCGGCATCCTCATTGGGAAACATAACCTGCTGATAGACATGCTCTAACAAAAATCGCTCAATGGCTACACGCACAGAGGCGCATTGCCATTCGGGCATGCCACACAACATGCCCCCGCTTAGCTGCAGCTCCTCCAGTAAACCTTCAATGAACTCTTCAATAAGCTCAATT
The DNA here is from genome assembly GCA_037043745.1 of Chymomyza amoena. NCBI lineage: Eukaryota > Metazoa > Arthropoda > Insecta > Diptera > Drosophilidae > Chymomyza > Chymomyza amoena. The sequence goes on from JBAMAX010003432.1 coordinate 257,424, forward strand.
TTATCATCGGACACAGTTAGATGTGAAAACTCTGTTTGAAATGCATCAATCTTAGCCTGATGCCGCGCCAAATAAAGGCGCACAAAAACCTGCATTAAATAACGATGGCAGTTTTGCGTTTCCGAACGCAATCTGACCTCAAATTGCTCCAAGTTCTCAGCAGTGAGTAAAAGATTCTGTCGATAGCGCATAAGATATTGCATATAATGCTGACGTCGTTGTATATCATGCTGTAGCTCTTCTAAAAGCTGCACATGCTGCTTGCGCTCCAGTTGGGCCATGCAACGCAAGGCTTCGGCCACATATGAGATTTGTTGCACATTCTGCAAATTAATGGATTGCGCCAATTGTATTTGCAAATATGTTTGTAGCGGCGAGATGTTGGTGCTCTATTTGTGGGGTATAAAAACTTGGCTTAGTTAAAGATTAAAGTTTAATGAAGTGTCCATGCTTACCGTAGTTTGACGAAAATCTCCGCTATGCAGATCAGTCTTAGACAGCACAGTGCGTATTTTTTGTTTCACACTGTTAAAGGCAACACAAGCAATAGGTAGCGGCAGCTTGCTATGGGCGAGAGAGAAGTGCAAACAATGACAGACATAAGAGAAAGACAGCAAGATACAGAGAGAAATAAATGGATTTCTAGTCCCAAACTTACCCATTATCGTGCCCAATAGCATTATGCTGACGATGAATGCCACCTAGGCCTGCGCTGTTTCCTGTGGAATCCGAGTTGGTTGCCTCACTGGAGGTGCTTACTTTGCGCCTATATTTAGCCAAGATATCTTCGCTACTATCACAGAATATGACATCGCCTGCCGCCACACTACTAAAGGATACTGCCGAGGCGCTGGGATCAAAAGAAACAGTGCGACTGCCGCTAACGTTACCGCCACCATTACCCGTGTAATCTTCTACAGTCAGACGATGTGCGGTTGACTTGTTGCCACGTCGATGCTTAAAGATGCCCTGCTTTAGCTTATTAAAGATGCCATCGCCGGGTGATCCGTGTTCTCGCTTGATGTGCGGCAAGGCTACCGTTAGAGCAAGACCGCTTGGCGTTGCCTGGCCCTGTTGCTGCTGCTTATCCGCTGTAGCATCAAAGCTAATGCTTTTTGGTATGGCACCCGTTGCCTTGGTGGGTTTCGTTGGCGTTACATTGATCACCAGCGACGCTCTTGAGTCTGTGTTTAGCTGAAGCTTTTGTGTTTTGGCGCATAAGAGTTCCTGTTGCTTGTCGTCATCCGTTTGCGAAATTGTTGGCACAATTGCATTGATCATGATCTCATGATTCTCATAATTTAGGCTCTGATGGCGTCTTAAGCCAGGCGTTAGGCGCATACCGTTGTCCTCTGGACACGCCATTATGCCATTGCGCCTGCCATCTACAATGGCTGTACGCTGCTCCATAGATATGCGTCTATGTTCGACGTTATCACTATGCTGCTGCTCGTCGTTAAACATGTCCATTAATTGCTGCACCAATCCGGGTGAGCTGCAGCGCAGCGGCTTATCCTCACTGCAGTCACTGAAATCAATAAGATCCCTATGATCGCTGGCCTCAAGTTGGTTTTTGGAGTTGCCGCCATGTTTTTTCTTTTTAAGCGCCGACTTATGATGATGATGGTGATGATGTTTGGCTGGCGGCTTGCTAGTATCTAAAGTCTCTAAGTTTAAGCTCTGATTGCTAATGCTGCTTTCGGCAGATGTCTGCCGTCGCATGCAGGCTGTGCCCATAAATGGGGTGGTCTTACGACTGCCCCCTTCGGCACCACTGCACTTATAGTACTGTTGAAAGCTGCTGTCACCGCCTAGAGAATGATAGCTGGTGCGCACGGAGCTGCGCGCTAGCGAGGATGGGCCTTGATAATGATGTCCTGACGCGCCGCCATCATCGTATGAGTTGACAGCATCGAAAAAAGCGGAATCCTCTTGGGACCGTTCGCTGATGTTGTCGCCACTGCTGCCTGGCGTGTGTTCGGCCTCATCATCCTGGCCTGCGCCTGGTCCTACTGCTAAAACCACTCTGCGTTCAGTTTCAGAGCGAGCGCCTGCATCGGTAATGTCAGATTTAGCTGTTATGCTTGCATTATCGTCGGTATCGATTTCAGCCAACTTCTCCGAATCACTAGCTAATACATCGGTGCTCCAATTGGATTCTGAACGCTGATCCGAGGCATCTAACTGATAAGAACGTACGCCGCTGCCTACTGGAGTTGCAGATCCCGCTGTTCCTCGTGCCAAAGCATCTGCCATGAAGTTGTTGTCACCAGGCAGCACCACAGCCGAGGGTATAAGAGGCGTGGAAAAATTACGATCACGTTCACGCTCATTAGCCGCATCAAGGGTGGTCTCTGAATCGCTGGCTAGCACATCGGTGGACCAAGTGTCCGAAATAATCGACACATTTTCATCGCCCTCGAACTTTTTAAGTTCGAATTTGCAAAACTTATCCTCGATATCTGAGCGCGCCTTAGAGAGCAACATTTTCTGCATTTGAGGATTTGGGCGTGGTGTATGATGAGCCAAATCTCCACCACCATCTCCATCGGTTACCTGTGAGGATGGTGTGTCACGTCCGCTTATATTGGGCGTACCACGTCCTGAAACATTGGCCGAAACCATGTCGGATAAATTATCATCGTTTTCTGCATCTTGCACATCACGCTCCTCCTGCTCCTCAATGTCCAGCGAGCTGGTCACGGAGTGGTTCGAGTGAGCAGCTTCGCTGACTGCTTCCAAATTGTCGGAATTGCCTATAGAAGCATCATCATGCGACAAAGAGGTCTTGGGTCGACGTAAGACATCAATGCTGCTGACGTCATCGTAACAGCCATTGGCCTCTGTAGAGGATTTGTCATTAGTATGTGCTAGCAGCGCTGCCGTCTCACTGGAGATATCCTGACCAATGCAGTTCATTTTTAGTACTTCCTCTTCGGTTAGTGGCTTCAATTTATTTTTAGCCGCCGCATTGTATATGGTAAACATGAGCACGGGCTCACCCGTCGTTTCAGAAGCATCATCGACTCCCTGAAACAAAGGTAATCCACTGCTACCGCCTCCACAGGAGCTAAGACTAGTATTGCTTCCGCTGTGGGAGGAGCACTGATCTAAGTCCCGGGCGCCATTGGTAACAGCTCCATTTCCATTAACTGTTGGGGGCAAAGTAAGCAGTGCATCGGCAGTCTGATTGGTAGCATGACTGCTGCTAAAGCTTATGCCCTTAGCAATTTTTTTCTTGGTGGCCTTTCCTAGACGCATAAGACTTTTGTTTCCTTTTTTGCCATTCGCCGTAGTATTTTTTTCTGTCTCGGTGGGCGCAGCTTCTGTTGTGTTCGGCGGGGAAGGTTTTGGTATGCGAGATAGGATACGCTGCAATCGCTGTCGCTCCTCTGCCGATATGTCGTACTCATCAAGTCCAGTAAGTAAACGAAAGAACTCGGCAAAATGGTGCAGCTCACGCTGTGTAGTAACTAGCTGTGCACGTTCAAAGTCGCTTTGCTGGGACAGTATGGCCACTACATCTTCACCGGTTTGACCCACCAAAAGCAGATCAATTAGCTGGCTCACAACGTTTACCTCGAATTGCGCAGACAGCTTGGAAACCTCATCATCACCAGCTAATGCCAGCGTTTGAATGATTTGCACAATTTGATTAAGATTATGACGCATTTGCTCTGTGACTGGCGCATCAATGATGCCCATAAAATCCGCACTGACAATGGCCGGGCATATGAAATGTGTAAACACCATGTCAGCAATGAGTTCACTTATTTGCTGTTCCGTATAGCGCGGTGCCTGCTTTAACTGATGACAAAGCGTTTGTACGAGCCAGCGCAACGAAGATGGAAATAGCGACCAGTTTTGTTGCAGACTCGCAATAAAAGCCTTGGTATGATCGTGAAGCTTGGCAAGTGTTTCGGCATGAAAGCGCGCTATATTGCGCTGATACTCGGCACTGGACTCATCGCTGCCAAAACGACGATCGCGCTCTCTGGCACTAAAGTTTTGCAGCAGCTTGTGAGGATCCACATCGAGCAGCGCCTCGTGGTCACTAAGTACGCCCATGAGCGGCGCATGCAGGGCGGCGGTTAAAAATATTTTGGCAGAAAACATGGACTCAATAAGTCGTTGATAAAGTCGCGCAAAAGCTGAGGAATTGGCGCGCAGCATGCGACGTGGATTCTCGCTACTCAGTAGCTGAATTTCGATCAGCTCACGTAGCACTTTAAGCATAAGCTCGACATCCTTGGTATTGATAGCATTGCCATAAAGACCAGTTGATATTGTATTTATGACATGACACAACTGCTGCGGGCTGACCAGCAGCATACGATCAGCAGTAGCCAGTGACAATGCTAGCAAATAGGGTGCGTTGTACATATAGTTGAAGAGATCCTCGTAAGCCAAGGCGTGCTAACAAAAAAAAAAAATTGGTGAGTATTATAATAAAAGATTGCACAGTTGACTTACCTCATAGGGCATAACCTTCTTGGCATCAATAAATGGCGCATTATCATAGCCATTGGCACGTCGACAGCAAACCAACGGATCATGATCCGTACGTGATACGAGCAGATCATGCAGATTCTGTCTTTGTTGTGCACGTATATAAGCCAGCTAAACAAATAATTAATGGATGCATTAACAAGTAGACAAGAGGTGGGAATAGAGTTGGTTGTGGCGTGACTCAGGCACTTGAAAAGGCTAAAGTAGGTAATAACCTAGAACCAGAGTTTCCAGCTCTAAATAAGTGCATGACAAACTAGCACGTACTAGACAATTTCATCAACTCTCAGAAAAGCTTACCTTTGTTATGGTCGTGGCATTGGTTTCCAATGCATCCGTAAGCTGTACGAATGCTGCTTGCTCTTGCTGTATGAATAGCTGCTCCTGACGCAATGTTCGTGCAAGATCCATGATCTCTAAAAGATTGCCGGCCGCAGTGGGCTCCATTTTGACGCCGTTTCTGTGAGTAAACAAGAGTTGAGTAAATATTCAGAGACAGCAATTTTGATTTGTTTAGTTCATTATCAATTTCAATGGGCCTGTTGTAATGTGCTTCGTGATATGAATCTCTACGCGGGCTCGTAAATATTTATATAGCTATTAACATTGCCTGCCATTTTTTAAACGCTTGTTATATGCAAACTCACACACACACACACACACACACACACTGGGAGTTATGAGCAATCGCTGGTAATGCGACGTTTGAGTTTTGGACTATCTTATCGATATCTAATGTTCTGGCTTTTAAGTTTGGATACTTATGTATGTATGTATAACTAGAGTGTTCTGAATTTTGGCGACGCTAGCAAAAAGAAGCTAGGAGCATAAAATTTAGACATAAGTTGCTTCGTAGGCTTCAGCTCTTTAGAGCTCGGATGTATGTGGACTTAAGATAACAAAATTCAAAACACTTTTTGAATATAACATCCGCCAGTTTTCAATTCAACGAGAATACCTTTAAAACCCTATAATAACTTGAACGACTATAATAGCAAATTCCCTAAAAATCCACTTATGGCTGCCAGGACACATCTGTATACCTGGTAATAATACGCTCATATAATAGTCAAAAGTTTGTAATATACAAGCCATATAATCAGGCTAAAAGAAAGATTAGCTGCTGCGTTTCTTTTTTATGGGTTCTTTGGAAAACTGTGAGCCTGTGTGGAATTCCTCAAACCGCTGTGTCGGCAGGCCTGCATAAACATAGCAGCATCAAATTTAATAGACTTAGCCTCAAATTGATATTACCAACTCGCTTCAAGTCTGGATCGACGCAGACTGGGCCACATCAAACTAAGCCAACTTCATATCCTTTTTAATTCCTCATCAGTTGTCTGCCCTAGTCAATTTATGTCCAATCCAAAAGCACATACATATAGCAACAATATCACAACAGATGTACTCCCAAAAAATGCAAAAAAGATAATCAAATTCTGCTCCGATTTTCTCTAAGCTTACTCTCAATTTTGTGCCCAAATGGAAACTGGTAGCAGCGGTAATTGATAGAAGAACTGCAAAGATTTTCGGCAAGTCCCAGCTAAACACACTCATTAGCTATGACTGTATTTTATGGAATTTTCTGGATGCAATTATAGTACGTGAGTTTTGACAACTACCACTATGCGCATATTTATGTAATGTTAATGCGTTACATACACTATGTATACTATATAGTTTGTACATAGGGCGTGCTAATAAACCAGAACACATGCGCTAAAAATTTAAACAATAAAAGAAAACAACGAAACTGATTTTGCACACCCCTGCACACAACCACAAAAGCAAAAAAAAATACACCCACACTGCATGGAATGTCACAAATAAGGGGCGTTTAGAGATGGTTTGGGAGGCAGGCAAAGTGCTGATAGCTACAAATTTAATTTGGCTTTTGGACATTTATTTATTTATTTTTTGTATATACAAAAATATTACTAAAATTGGTTTCAATTTTTTTGCGGTGCCTAGCACTGAACAGACCGACAATAATAATAATAACAACAACAAACATTTAATCAAAACTAATCGTCGTTTACATTCGTTTGTATTTATGCATTAATGTTTACATGTATGTGGCATGAGCTGCTATTATATAGATGTATGTATATTATGTACATATGTATGTCCAGGAAAACATTGAATGCTTGCTGGTATAAGTAACCCGAGGCACAGAGCCCGCGTTCCATTTATGTACTTGTACTACTAGTGTGCATGAAGGCCAAATGTTTTTTGTTATGATCGCAGACATTGGGGCTGTCTTTGTTGTTGTTGTTGTTGTTGTTGTTGTTGTGGGCTTATAGTAAAACTCACACGAGTTATGAATGAAAGCAACAACATAACAAATAACTTGTCTTTTTGGTCAAACCATACACACACACACAAATGCACACCGAAGCACACATACTATTAGTTTTGGCAAGCCAAAACAAGAAATGCGCACAAAGTTAAAACAAATGCACAAATACACTCAAGCTAGCTAGTACATACATAGTAAATAAGTATTGTCGTTTGTTTGAATTGTTTTTCTTTTTTAAGTGGCTTTTTTTTGTGTTTTTTGCTTGTAGCGACAGCGTTTATTTTCGCATGTAATTATCTAGAAAATTGCTGCAACCGTTCCAAGCACACAGTGAGACGGAAACACGCGCAACGCATCACACCATGCTAATTATTAATTGAAAGCCCTCCCCTAGCCGCCCACAACACTTGTTACTAGCACTATTTACTAAATTTTTTTGGCAAGTGTAAAATCAGCATATTATAACTGTTTAATAGTTGCGCGACGGATTGAGACTGGCACATACACATGCACACCACACACAGCGAGGGAGAAATACGCACACACAGTGACACACGCGCAGTTTAATACTAATGCATTTGCAATGTAGTAATATTTTATGCGTATTTTAATTATACATACAATTTGCTTACTTTTTATTTATTTGCGACGTTTAATATTTTTTTAGACTACCGTGGCAATTGCTACAAATTGAAAGTACAACAAACAAACCAATAATAAACGAATCACAACAAACACAACAACTTGCGTTCGAACACTTTTACGATAGTACTGAAAACCTATCGATAAGACTATCGATATTACAGTTTTGCTTTTGGTTGTATTGTTTTGCACGCCCTCGGCTATTTACCAACACCAACGTTAAAATATTTAAAATTGTTTTTTTTTGCCACTAAAATGCGCACCTATCTTTTTTCTTACCATGATTAACATTATTTATTATGTTATAATATAATAAATAATGATTCATAAGTGTGCTAGCTGCTATGGCCGCCGACTTGACTATATGTACATATGTAATTATCTTAATATGTTCATTTGCTGGTCTGAAGAACACATTGTTTCTTATTCACAGTATTCTCAAATTAGTCTCTCCATTACATTGCTGTAAAACTCTGGCTTACAGATTTCACTTGCGACCACCTATCCAAAATTGTCCGTAATCTCAGAAAATAGTAATGCAGGACAATATTGATTGATCATCATGTGATACACTGCACGACTGAGTCACAAACTTTTTGGCGTATGTGATTTTTGCGTTGGATACTGATTATCTGAATTAAGGAAATTAACAATATAAAATGTTTATTAAAATTGCAATTTGCTTGCCAGGTAAAAAAAAAAATAATAACCAGTCTAACTAGCTTGCATAGTTTTAGGCAAGATCAGTTAAACAATTAACATTTATAAAGTTCTTATAACTTAATTTATAAGTCGGCAAACAATTTAACTTCTTTATGCTTTGCCTAATCGGAAATTCACGTTATTGGTAGATTGTACGCTGTACCATGAATCCTTATGAATGCTGATCTCCCGTTGGTCTTTGATAGGGCCCATAAAAACAGCTGTGGTGTTGCCAATATCGTGACCTTTTGCTGCTCCTGAAGCATGCCAATATCTTCGTATGTTCTATTATCTCTTGATTACATCAAAATAACAACCGATTTCCGTGAATGAGGTATTTTCATTTAATTTTGTCCTTTGCAATTTATTATACAACTTTTTGAACACAACATCAATCAAATGTTCGCCTATATTGGCCACAGCAAAATATGACCTTTTTGCTGAGTTTTCCTTTACCTTTTCAAGCATCTCGGGTGGTATAGCGATCAATTTCCTTAAGCTCTTCAATGGTCTGCGGCTTGCTGGCATACACTTTGGTTTTCAAATAACCACAGAAATAGAGGACCGTAGGTGTTAAATCTGGGGATTTGGGTGGCCATTCAATATAAACAGTAACTTTTTGGTCATGTAATGGCGTTTCATGGATCTCATGTGGATTCGGCGTTCCCAAAATGCGGCAATTTTGTTTATAAACGCCACCAAAGAGTTTAAAAATAAAATTTGCGTTCAAAAATCAGGTTCAGTCTCAACTACCCGAGCAACTTATTGTCCGTATTCCAAGCGATGTGGATGGCCTGTCGGTAATATTCTTTGGGTTAATTGCTTTTTATAAACAAATGCAATTCAACTTTCGAAATGCGTCGTAGAGTGGTTCCACCGTTGCCAAGATGCTGAGCGCGATGACGATACGAAACTTTCGGGTGCTGGACAACGCTCTCTCTGACCGCTTCAATCAGTTCTTAGGAAAGTCTTGGTCATTGATGAACGGGCTGTTCACGATCTCCCACTATTCCGTGCTCAAAAAAAATCGACACCAAACGACAAATAGTGTTTTCAGACGGTGCCTCTTTTCCATGATTATTTCGACGATATGCACAATAGCGATGCTCTCCGGATCGCCAGAAGGCTTGACGCGTTTTTCTCATTAAGCTGGTAATATTATTGTTATTATTTTTTTTTTTACCTGATGCCCAGTCATGCAAGAACCATTCGCAAATATTGTCTTTTGTTTGATATACCTGCTAAGGCCACACCATTTTCAGTTACGTTACACCGCTTGCACCTGCTAATTTGAACTAATGAAGTTCAAGGGCGATGAAAATGTTGCGTCTAATAATACCAGCATTGGAATAAGTTACACATTTTGTTTCGAAATTGGCTCATATGAAATTAGTCGGGCATTTTAAATGTGTTACAAACTTGTCAGCAATGCGTTTGCCTATTTGCTATTTCTTAAAGCGAAGGACTACTTTAACTGATGAGAAAAATTTTGTATACGGTACATCAAACGTGTAGGGGAATATGATCCTAAAAATATAAATCAAGAAACAAGAATTAATAGCAATGCAGTTTGAATAAGTTAGATATACACAACAACTTTTAGTGTTAGTAATGCGTACATGCTTCTGTTATCGCTAGTATCGATAACAGTTAAGTACGCTAACCAACACTGTACAATATGTCTACAGCTGTTTTTAGCACTTTATAATTTGTTATTTCATAGGTGCTTTGTTTTAACATTTCATAAGTTATTTGTTTATTTACGATTTAAAAGAATTTAAATAAGTTAGTGCAATGCCAAAAGTGCGTCGTAGTCGCAAACCGCCTCCAGATGGTTGGGAATTGATTGAGCCAACACTTGAAGAACTAGAGCAAAAAATGCGCGAAGGTAAGCCTCGACAGATACCAACTAAAAAATGTGGTAAACGTTTACTGATGTGTGTTTTATTTGCGACCCATGCCTTTGCAGCCGAAACTGAACCACATGAAGGCAAACGCATTACGGAATCCCTTTGGCCCATTTTCAAGATACATCATCAAAAAACTCGCTACATCTATGATTTGTATTATCGCCGCAAAGCCATCAGCCGTGAATTGTACGATTACTGCCTAAAGGAAAAAATTGCTGATGGTAATTTAATAGCCAAATGGAAAAAGTCTGGTTATGAGAACCTCTGTTGCTTACGTTGTATACAAACACGAGATACAAACTTTGGGACCAATTGCATTTGCCGCGTGCCGAAATCCAAACTAGAAGAGGGAAGAATTGTCGAATGTGTGCATTGCGGTTGTCGTGGCTGCTCCGGCTAAAGGTTTGCTGCTGCCACCAGAAATTGTTTTTCCTTGTAGTAACATTTTATTTTTATCAGCAGAATGACAACTTGTGGAATGCACATTACGTCTGCCGTTGCTGTTCTGACAAAACGCTAAACGCTGGCACTAAGAATTTCGACGCTAGTTAGTAGTAACACTTTATTTTTATACCAATAACGTTGACAATTTTTTTTTTTTTGTCAATTTATCTAGCAGTTAAATTAGCTTATAAACCCTATGGTAATTAGTAAAAATACGCAGAGTGCATACATACTAGACTAGATACATCAAATCTGCATGAATTAGTTCACATGCATATATTTTTGTACCCACTTCAGTGAGCAATTGTTTCCATTCACACAGATATGGGTACAAAAATTTAAAGTAGCTTAATTTTAGTATGCAGTGCACAAGTGTATAGCACTATACCATGATGCAATGAATTATACAAGGTGTCGCAAAAAGTGCTTACATTTTTTGTATGCTTGCTATATAAAATTGTGTTCCAATTTTTATCAGACTTTGCTAAAATATAACAATTATTATTCGTGTTAAGTTTGATCAAAATTTGTCCACTACTTGGAATAGCTAGCATACAAAAATTGAGCCTGTGTTATCTTTTTCAGAATGAAACGAATAGCGGAACTGCGCGTTGCGTCACCTTCTAATTTCTGGCTCATGGTACTAACATATATTATTGTAAGTAAAAACGTTTGTATAAGTTATAAAGAGCGCAAGATTAATGAAGAAGACAAAATAAAAGAAATAGAAGAGTGAGATAGCATGATTTTTTTTTTTTTTGCCAAATTGGGTTGATTTTTAGCACATGGTTTGGGCCCATGGAAATGGTTCATGGGTAAACTTTGTATTTCTACTTATAAATGATTCTTCGCCAAACGATCTAGCTGGATAAGGTACCAAAAACTTCCCAAAACGATTTTTAAAAACTACAGACTGCAGATCAGTTCAGTTTTTTAACTTAAGGCGTTATCATCATCATCATTTCCTGACGATATCCTCAAACATAAAAGGCATTGTATACAAGCAAACGAAAGATTGAAGCCGTTTTAAATCTCAATAAAGCATTGATCGGTAAGCTTGATATAACTCACAATAAATATTTTCAACGCTTTAATCAAATTTATATAATTTCAGATGCAATTGGAACTGTACAAAACAAAAAGACACTCCAGCTTCAAAAAAAGTCTTTAAAAGAAAAAATTCACGGGCAGTACGTTCGTTATTTTATAATAAATATTGATTTATGTTTTAAGCAATGGATTATTTAATATAAAGGCTTTTAATAAATTAAGTTGCAATAAATTAAATTGCTATAATTTTATGCCTTTTAATTAAATTCTACAAAAACATATTACTCAATTTCGTTTATTAGCTGTAACAAAATGCGAGAATAAATTCAAGTATGACAAACTTGTATATAATAATTCCCTGACTGGCCCCTTGGAGGGGGCATGGGGGTCTCTATTAATAACTGTTCGAACAAAACAGGGACCTACAGTTTAAAGCCGAATCCGTACGGCGGTGTCTTTTAATTAATAGAGACTTTCTTTCTTGACTTGTATAAATATTTTTAGCTCAATATAACAGGTGGGCTGAAAAGTTCGTAGGCTAACCTATAAAAAAACATTTTTTCGCTAAATTCTATTTTTTTATTCAACGTAGTTGCCTTCGATACCAATGTTATAATACGATTTCTCACTAGCCTCAAAATGGGCCTTCATTTCGGCGATCACCTCTTCATTGGAGCTAAATCTTTTTCCAGCGATCATTCTCTTGAGGTCTGAGAACAGGAAAAAATCGCTGGGGCCAGATCTGGAGAATACGGTGGATGCGGAAGCAATTCGAAGCCAAATTCATTCAATTTTGCTATCGTTTTCATTGATTTGTAATACCGTGCATTGTCTTGATGAAACAGCACTTTTTTCTTTAAATAGGGTCCTTTTATAGTGATTTCGTCCTTCAAAAGTTCCAATAACGCTATATAATAGTCGCTGTTTATGGTCTTACCATTTTCAAGGTAATCGATGAAAATTATACCGTGTGCATCCCAAAATACCAATGCCATGACCTTGCCAGCAGACTGTTGCGACTTTCCACGCTTTGGAGTCGTTTCATTGCGTGCAGTCCACTCGGCTGACTGTCGCTGGACTCTGCAGTGTAGTGATGGAGCCATGCTTCATCCATTGTTGCTTTGATCGATTGTGAGTTCTCCCGGCACTCATTTTGCACAAAGCTTTGACATGTCCAAATATTCATCCATACTGTGTCCAAGACGTTCCTTTGACATCTTTAGAGAGTCACCTATCTGGAACAACTTCACTTTACGATCACCCAAAATTATTTTGTGGACTTTTTTAATGTTTTCGTCCGTAACAGCCTCTTTTGGGCGTCCACTGCGTGCATCGTCTTCGGTCCTCATTTCGCTACGCTTTAATTTGGAAATCCATTTCTCAACCGTATATTTTGCTGGTGCAGAGTATGAATAATGCTTATCAAGCCAAACCAGGCGTTTCCTTGCCTTTCGTGCACTGAACTCTTCAATAATCTTCTCAAAACTGATAGAACTCGCCTTTTCGTGCTCAATGCTGATAATCATTAGGTGATTTAACCTGTCCTCGCCCATGTTGGATCTCAATTTATTATATCCTGTACAGTATGGTACAAAGGGTATATGAAGTTTGTGCAAGCCGAAAATGTATGTAACATATAGAAGGAGACGTCGGAGACACTCCAAAGCTACCTAAAATATGATCAGGGTGAATAGAGAAATCGATATACCCATGTCCTTCTGTCCGTTCGTCTGTCCGTATGAACTCCTAGATCTCAGAGATGGTAAGAGCTAGAGTAACCAAACTTTCACATTAGATCCCATATTATTCCATAGGAGACAAGTTTATTTTTTGATATCGGGGATAAATTAAATAGCTCCCATATGGGTGTATATCATATAGCTCCCATAAGGACGGTTGGACAAAAATCGATTTTTGCTGAAATAATTTTTCCTGTTTATCCTTCTGTTTTTGGCTGTTTTTAAGGAACCTAATTTGGCAATCAAATGTCTTTTGGGGTTTTTAAGGAATATTCCGGATTTCGTTGCAAGCTAGTGGTACAGGGTATCCCAAAGTCGTCCGCGCCTGACTTTAACGTTCGCCATCTTTATGATAAATTACTGATTCATTGAATTTATAGTAAAAAAATAATAAAATTTCGTATGTTTTTAAGGATTTTATTTGTCACTTTCAACTGCATTTATTAAGTGGTTCACTCTTTGAATTTGAAGAAGGAAGAAGGAATCATTACTTTACAAATAAACCCGATATCATGAAATTCTCAATGTCCTTTGAGCATCAGTAACTAAATAAATCACCATGAGTACACGAAATCTCAAGGTTTCACCAAAAATATACGGAATACGTTGCAACATGTATGAAAGAACAAGTCAGCTCGAACATGTTTGCTGAAAAAGCGATCATAGTCGAATGTGCTCTTGTCAGCTTGAAATCTGTTTTTACGAAAATCAGCGTCATGTAATTTATGGATGATCCCTAATAAATGCACAAACTTTCTTATATTATCAACATTGCATACTTTGTTTTATGAAAAATTACATTACATTACTTTGTTTTATGCAATCTAACATAAAATTTTGTAATTTTTCTTAACAAGCTATTTGTATGCACCAGAAAGCTGCAACATGTATGAATAGTCAACTCGAACATGTTTGCTGCAAAAGCGATCGTAGTCAAACGTGCTCGTGCTCTCTTCATCTTGGATTCTGGTTCGAATAGCACACAAAGCGGTGCGTGTTCGAGTTCGATCCTGTATGAGATGCAACATTCGATATTTCAGTTCAGGCAGTTGGGTATGATGAACATTCAAGCTATGTTCGATGTTCGTTTACCACGCACCTTTCCAGGTGTTTGCCAAGTAGGTAGCTACAAGTGACAAACGATAGGAGTACTTACTAGAAGGCAATCGCTACCAGCCGTACCAATACATAAAATACACCATAAAATTTTATAGGGTGCCAGATTTTGATGGAGTACTATATGCATAGAAATGTATGTACTCAGACAGACCTCTAATAAATGCACAAACTTTCTTATAGCATACGAAATGTGCACGACAGCATTTTGTAGTAAATTTTGTGCTGATAAATCCCAACGAATCCTTCTTATATGTGTTGGGCGCTCAAGCTTCGCAGTGCAACACTGCTATGTCCTGTACATACACATATATTTTAATTTAATGCCTTGGAACAATTTATTACTGCGCTGACATAATTCAAACTCAATGGCAATGGCGTCGTCGTTGTGCGCCACTTCATGGTGCGTATTATGTGGGAATCCAGTCCACTTTGCTCACCCCACTTTAATACACTGTATTTACAGGGTCAAGGGTAACATAGATTAGGTGTGGCCGAATATTGGTTACTTGCACCAAGATGCTTGGCATCAACTCGTATTGCGATTGAGCCCTCTAGAACCCCCAGAGACTTTATGAGTTTGACAGAAAAGTTGGCAAAAGATTCTTGTGGAGTACATGCAGAGTATCCTATTATCAGATATCAACGCGGCGCGTCCGCCATTTAAGCGTTTTGCCAGACTATTTCTGCATCCGGGATTCTAGTCCAAGCGTTTCAACGTTCTCGACTGGGATTTGCTAGAGTTATTATAAATGAGTTTTTAATTATACTGCTGAGCACATTTTCTCATTTGTCCGAGTGTTGCAGTCAGTATTCTCAGTGCTCCCGCAAATACAAGTGCGGTCATGTTTTCTATGGCACATTTTGGTTTTGGTTGTGTCGAGTGACGCTGGAACTTGAATTAAGAGACTCCACATGAGTAACCTGTTGCTTTGGAACGTCCTTTGGTGGCGTTTCTGTCGCAGCATTTGGATTTAAATCACTACGAGAGTATTCATTAAGGTTTTCATTTTCCTCATGTGCATACATGATTACCTGTTGAGCTGTTTTGAACACTTTTATTTTCCAGTTTGATTTTCCCTACCATTAAGCAAATCAGTTTGAGATCTAATTTTTATTAACCCCCGACGCAAAAAGAGGGGTGTTATAAGTTTGACGTGTCTGTCTGTTTGTTTGTCTGTCTGTCTGTCTGTCTATGGCATCGTAGCTCCCGAACGCATGCAGTGATTTCAATTTAGTTTTTTTTGTATTAAAGGTGAATTATGTGCGAGTGTTGTTAGACATTTGATGAAAATCGGTTGAGCCGTTTAAAAGTTGTGGGGAGTAAAAGTGGGGAGAAAAACATCAACTTTGTCCGATTGGCTTAAAATTTGGTCCTATTGTAGCTGACGACGCCACTGATTCTAATCTGAGGTTATTTTTGCTCTATCCCTTCGCGTTTAGAAGTTATGGCCATTTGAAGTTAAAAGCATCAACTTTGTCCGATTGGCCTAAAATTTGGTCCTATTGAAGCTGACGACGCCACTGATTCGAAAATGTGGTTATTTTTGCTCTATCTCTTCTCGTTTAGAAGTTATGGCCATTTGAAGTTAAAAGCATCAACTTTGTCCGATTGGCCTAAAATTTGGTCCTATTGAAGCTGACGACGCCACTGATTCGAAAATGTGGTTATTTTTGCTCTATCTCTTCTCGTTTAGAAGTTATGGCCATTTGAAGTTAAAAGCATCAACTTTGTCCGATTGGCCTTAAATTTGGTCCTATTGAAGCTGACGACGCCACTGATTCGAAAATGTGGTTATTTTTGCTCTATCTCTTCTCGTTTAGTAGTTATGGCCATTTGAAGCTAAAAACATAAACTTTGTCCGATTGGCTTAAAATTTGGTCCTATTGAAGCTGACGACGTCACTGATTCGAATCTGAGGTTATTTTTGCTTTATCGCTTCTCGTTTAGAAGTTATGGCCATTTGAAGTTAAAAACATCAACTTTGTCCGATTGGCTTAAAATTTGTCTGTCTGTCTGTCTGTCTGTCTGTCTGTGGCATCATAACTCCCGAACGCATGCAGTGATTTCAATTTAGTTTTTTTTTGTATTAAAGGTGACTTATGTGCGAGTGTTCGTAGACATGTTTGATGAAAATTGGTTGAGCCGTTTAAAAGTTGTGGGGAGTGAAAGTGGGGAGAATGCGTAAAAAAAAAGCAAACGAGCTTGCCCTTAAATGTAATCTATACCTTAACAAGAATCTAAATTATAGTAAGTATATTATAATATACTAAAGTCTAACTTAACCTAACATACCTATAAAAAGTATGAAATAAAAAATTAAATTAAAAATTTAAAAAACCCCCGAACTTAAGTAATTTTCATTTAAAAAGTAAAAAATAATAAAGAAGAATCTATTAATAATTCTAAAAAAAATACGTTGCGTTGGGGGACCGCTCCTAAACTAACAATTTAAATACAAATAGTCTAATTAAGCAACAAAGATTAACTAAAAAACCAAATTTAGAAAATACTTCAAAACTTTCATAGAATTACTTCAAAAAATTTGCATGTAAGATACGGCCGTCAACGACGTCTGCCCTCGCGTGTCCCCCAACGCGACGTATTTTTTTTAGAATTATTAATAGATTCTTCTTTATTATTTTTTACTTTTTAAATGAAAATTACTTAAGTTCGGGGGTTTTTTAAATTTTTAATTTAATTTTTTTTAGTCCGATTTTAAATTTCGGGCAAAAAAATTGTTTATATAAAGAACTGTCAAAACCCAGAGAAAACTAAAAAATCAACGAGGTATATGACTAGTTATGTCTTCCGAATCCTTATCCTAAATCCGAATAAATCCTACTCAAGATCCATTGGTCCTAACCCCAAAAACGCTATCAATTCACCATCAAACAAATCAGAATTTACCAAACTCAAGATCCATTAGTCCTAGCTTTAAAAACTCCATATAATGTGTTATTTAGAAGTTTAACTCAGAAATCTGATGGGCTGGGTTTTGGTTTGACATCGGATCTGATTCAGCGAAACCATATCAAAAAATACCGTACGTAAAGTCGGGCGCGGACGACTTTGGGATACCCTGATTCACTATCTTGCAATAAAATCTGGTTCCTTCACAAAAAACCAAAAACAGAAGAATTTTTAAGCAAAAATTTTTTTTTGACGGATCCTTCCTATGGGAGCTATATGATATAGTCAACCGATTTCGATAAAATTTGACCCAGTGCTTTAATACCTTATAAAAGATCTGAATGCCGAATTAAGTTCAAATATCTTTACAAACAGACGAAACACAATGAATTTTGTATAAAAAACGATTTTTTTGACCGATTGGTCCTATGGGAGCTATATGATACAGTCAACCGGTTTTGATGAAATTTAGTACAGTGCTAATAAGCTATATATTTACGAATACCAAATTTGGTTCCAATATCTTAACAAACAAACGAAACACAACAAATTTTGTACAAAAATCGTTTTTTTAGAAGATCGGGAGCTATATGATAAAGTCAACCGATTTTGTTCAAATTTGGCACATTGCTGAAGTGCTCTAAAAAATTTCAAAACTCTAAATCTGGTTACGATATCTTTATTAAAAAACGAAATATAGCGAATTTTGATTTAAAAATGTTATTTTGGCCGATCGGTCCTATGGGAGCTATATAATATAGTTAACCGAAATTGGGTACAGTGCTTAAAAGCTATAAACTTTTGAATACCAAATTTGGTTACGATATCTCCATGAACAAACGAATTATCCATCTAAAACTTTTTTTTTTGTCGAGGTCGTCTTAAACCCGATAACAAAAAAAAAAAAAATAAACTTTTCTCCTATGGAATAATATGGGATCTAATGTGAAAGTTTAGTTAGTGTAGGTCTTACGATCTCTGAGATCTAGGCGTTCAAACGGAGAGACGGACGGACAGACGGACATGGGTATATCGACTTCTCTATTCACCCTGATCATATTTAAGATAACTTTGGGGTGTCTCCGACGACTCCTTCTATATGTTACATACATATTCGACTTGCACAAACTTAATGTACCATACTGTACAGGGTATAAAAATCATCATCAAATAATCGGTCTCAAAAAAAATTAAAACTAAAAAGACCTATTTTAGTGATTATCTGCGAGATCCGATGTGCTAAATTCTTTTCGACTTCAAATTTAGCCATTTCAAAAAGGTCAGGAAAAGTGTGAGGCTTTTAGAGGGTACGATAGACCCTAAGGCCGTTGAACCAATTCTGTTAAGAAAACAAATGCCTGACTTTCAGATCCCAAAACTTTTTTTGTGACTCTGTAATCAGTTATGATCCAGAAACTTTATTTTCTGCGCTTAAACGTTTTAAAATGTCAAGCTATTAATTACGTTTTCATTCTTTACAAACTGGAGATTTACACATCCATTTATTATTTTTATTTCAACTATAACTTTGATGAGGTACGTATTATCAAACTTTTCTGTATCCAGAGAGTTAGAGCGTAAGTTTTGTGCAAAAGCCAAATCATTTTTTTGACACTACGGAAGTGAAAATTTCCCAATTGGCCAAGAATTCACTTGGGAACAGCAGACAGAGGAAGCACTCTGAGTAGCAATCCATTTCTGTAAACCGATTTCTTGCATGGTTTGTGAAATTAGTTTCAGGGTAGGGTAGGTAGGGTATCCCCTATTGGTGGGCATAAAAAATCGTTTTATAACTATATGTCACCCGAATAAGTCCCAAAAAAAGAAGAGTGTCTCGGATATAGGAGTTGTACGGAGTGAACCCAAAGAAACAATTCGTTATATCGATGTTGTGTTCATATAAAAAAATGTTGTTATTAATATATTACATTGACCAATAAATACAACTGGTGTAAAGCCGATACTAATTGAAGTATTTTTCTCCCCCAAAATTTCCTCAAAGTATATTACCCCCCGATCCGAAATACGTTGAACATTTTTAGTACCATTCCTTGGACTTTACCGAAGATTTCTTTCAAACTCTTTTCTTTGGAAAGCTGAACTTACTGCTAGGATCAACATTCAACCATCGAAATTCATGTTTCAGAGTCTTCACCAGATGCATTTTTACGATTTGGTCTTTGGGGGTTTTCACTTCGAAGAGTATTTATATCTACATAATATATATTATATATAACTGTTGAGCAAGTGCGGACCCGTAAGCCACCTCCTTGGTTCCACCACTGAATAATAAACTAATACTTTATCTGTAATATTACCAGATAATGCTTTATATAAACAGTATTGCATACTGCCTTAAAGAACTTATGCTGTACCAAGTCATCTAAAGTATGCTTCTATTTATTGATTACAGGGTATAAAAATAAACAATATTTTTTTTATGTTACAACAGGCACAAACATGTTTCTAAATTATTTTTATGGGCTTGTTATTTTCAAGCCAGTAAACGGTCATTTATTAGAACTATCGACTACCTGCTGCTGCACTTGACCAATTCGAGGACCACTTTTGGATGCTCCCAGGTAGCAAGAAGTTATGTTTTTCGATTGGCCGTTGATAATCCATTTTATTTGTGACTATCTCTGGCTATTTGCAGTGCTCAATGGCAAATTCCCTTGACTTTGGTTATTTGCACTTCTCGAAATGTAAATACGAGAAGTGCTGCTGTGATAATCAAATATTGGTTTAGAGATAAACTGCTTTGTGCATGGATGATCAAAAGGCAGCAAGCTGGCATCCACAGATGTAAACAAGAACATGGACCCAAAGTGGATTGTACTTGAGCTCTAAGTCTTATACAAATTTTGTAGAGATTTTGAAAATATGGACAATGCACGTGAACTTGTTCAGCTGTTTGAAATTTTAAACTTTCTAGAGTAGAGGCATAATAATTTGGTTTAATGGAGGAGCTCCGGATGTAGCCTACTAGAAAGCGCATAAAAGCTACAATGAGCTGGGGAACTTTTGAAACTAACCAAAGTCTAATTTGATTGTAAACTAATTCGAATATTTTATTCGGATTTGTTTTGAAACCATATTTTTGGGTTCATCTATTTTTAACAAAATACACTTTTTATAGGATCTGAATCTGACTAGTTTATTGCTAGACAAATTAAAGGGAATGTCAAAATGGGTTCAAAAAAATGTAAAAGTGAAACTGAAATCAGATTTTATTTCTACCAATTTCAAGCTAGTTACTTATTGACTATTATTTAATTTTTATCTTAAAACTTGGTATATGTATATCTTATAACAATGTTCAGGCCTTGCTAAAATTAACCATGTCTTACATTAAAAAAATGACCCTATGTTTCCAAATATTTAAGATATTCTTTGTATTCGCCGTTCCTATAAATTGCATCAAAATTGTATCTTCTGTAGATTTGTTATAGATTTCATAAATACTGCTACAATGATAATTGAAAAAGTTGGCGAAGATAAATAATTGTGAGTCGGTCTTTTTTAGAACCCTGTACCTGTTTTGGGAAAAAGAATTGTTATCGTAAAGCCATATAAAATATACTTTGATAATACTATACTGAAATTTCAACTTTTAGCTAGCAATTACAAGAGAAGTAGTTGTTTTAGAGGATGGATATTTTCTTCATAAACCTCACACCTAATGTCTCATATTTCATCAATAACGTCTCGAATAAAAACAATGTCCACTTAGCCAATTAAAAAAGGACATACGTCGAGACCTTTCTAAATCAGACTTAAGATCATAAACTTGTGGCATCAATATTAAGTACGTCTTAATAGAAGGTTTATGTATAGATTATGGTGAGGCAGAATACAAAGTCAGTCAAAGAGGTTTAAAGATGATATAAGGCTTGAAAAAGTCACCAAAGACGATTATGTTGGTAATGCTTCGAAATTATAATGAAAATATAGTTATGCACTTTTCAATGTTCAGATTAAGATTTGAACAGTCCCAGGTAATGAAAGAAATAAGCCTTATGACAGGTAGCTTTGAAATAAAAAATAAAATATAAAATTAGTGTCGGGTTACGGGTCTAAGAAATTTCATAAAAAATCTTGGGTTACTCCAAAAAACAACAAAAAGAATTGAGTGAAAATTCAATGTTTTAAAAATGTTAAAGCAAAAAAAATATGTTGCTTCTAAATTTTAACATACCATACCACTTTTGGAAAAATTTGTTTAGGAGTTATCAAAAATTAAGTTCCTTTTCGCTCTACGACAGTTAGTTTAAGAGTTATAGCCATTTAAAGTTTTGGAAACAAATTTTGGCGAGTGGTCACAAATTAAGCTTCTTTACGTTCTAGGACGCTTAGAGTCATGTCTAACTTACCAATTTTTTTTTCATATATTTAGTTCAAAAGCAATTTTTTTCCCCCAGGGATCTTTACATCGGACACAAATTTGAAAAAAAGGGCAGGTATACAATATCTGGCTAGACATAAAGAAAGTCCAATTGTCAAGCTCTTAGAGTCTTCAAGATCTAGACGTTCAGACAGATGAAGATGTCTATATCAGTTTTTTTTAGTTCTCTTGATCTAGCTAAATCTAATTTAACCCGATAATGCCCATTTCGAAAATATTTCTTTAACAATGGTCGAATAATTATTCTAAGGTACTTTTTCGCTACTAAATAAAAAAATGGCATTTAAAATGATGTAAGATGGGTTGTTTAGCTTTAAGGTGGGGAAATTTGAAAATGTTACCTAAAGTTTTATTAAATTTTTAGACTTTGATTTTATTTGTTTATTTATGAACAGCTTTTAAGGTATTAAAAGATTCTGATTTTAATTTTTGTTATGGTATTTAAAAAACTATTTTGCTAAAAAAACACACTGTTAGAAGTTTTTTATAGATCTTTAAAATCTTTTACAACTTAGTTTATAAAAAAACTTGTATTTTTTATTACAATAGTCTAAAATTTTTTAATAATTTTGGTATCTTCAATATGTTTTAGTCTTTTCCGTAGTTCAAACCTTTTTTATGGAACGGATTTAAAAAAAAAAACCTTTTTCGAAATTAAAAAAAAAAAATGTCTATTTACAAGCAAATATTTCCAGTTTTAACAAACTGGTTTTGACAATTTTTTACTAAAGTAATTACACTTAAAATTTATTCTTGTTAAATAATTTGACGGCTTTGACGCTATTTAGGAATACATTAAAAAATTTTCGTAATTAATAGTGAAGTTTTAAAAAAAAAATTCGAACTTGAGCGTAAATTTAAATATTAAAAAAATTTTTATATACCGATTTTTACAGCTCCTAAAGATTCCGAATTTATTAGAATAGGCGAAAAAAAAAGAAATGGAAATAATAGGAATTTTTGTAAAAAGTTAAAAATTTCTTTTAAAAACAAAAGGCTTTAGTAATGATTCATTTCTTTAAAAAAATCGTAACCAAATTTGCATTCCAACGTTTTTAGAGTTCTTAAGATCTGTGCCAAATTTGATCACAATCGGTTGATTAGTTAATTAGTTCAGCAGTCAAAAGAACGGTGGGTTAAAAACGTGTTTGGTGCAAAATTTAGTATATTGCCCAAAAACTCCTAAAGCCCTCGGAGGAGCTTGCAATCACTAGAGAGCGAGTCCCCAAGGTGTGAAGGCCCTCCAGACATGGGCGATAGGAGGGAAACGAAATACCTCCAGCGGACAACACAAGCCGGAAAAGGCCGACTCCGTTATAAAACCATCGTGGACGCCCCACAGACCTTAAAGTGGGTTGCGTTGGGCTGTATGCTCCGACCAGGAGTGACATATACGAAGTATTCAGTTTTTATTTTTTGTACTAAATTGCGGTGTGTACTACATGTCAAGGAATAAATTATAAATTAGGCACCATTGGGTTTAGGTTGTCTCCGACGTCTCCTTCTCTATGTTAGGTAGTCCAAAAAAAACCCAAAACCATATACCATATATCAATAAAATCTGAACCAAAAATATGTCGAGCCAGATATAACTTGAACATGCTTTTACCTAATGCTTAGGTATTAAAAAAAAAATATATTACTATGGGATTCTTGACGAAAAAACCATGCCTGCAAATAATTTTAATTTCAGTGCTTGGGAACTCTAATAAACTGGCGAAATCTAAGTTCGTTTTCGATAGCTTCAAGAACAAACCAAACAAAAATTATATCCACAAAAGGTTTTTCTTCGACCAAGAATGGACTTAACAGCTTTTGCGTGACGTCACAAGAGAGTTCATTCGAAATTTAAATTGCTCTTATCAACTCTAAGACATGGGTGTTCGTTCATACAGACGGACGGACAAACGGTGGGGCAAACGTACTTGTTTTTATTGACTTCGTTAGTCAGCATGATCACACTTTAGATTACTTTCCATAGTTTCTAAGTCTCTAACCTCTAGCCCACATTAATGTGCTATTTGAAAAAGAAATTCCAAGTTCGAGCAGTCATAATTGACTACGTCCTTGAGCACACGTATGATAAATATTTACCTGCCGCGGGTTATCCGTTCGCTAATCCGTTTGTTTACCGAAGCAGGGCGCAGATGCAGTGCAGCTGGACTGCCAATAGCAGGTAAGCAGTGTGCCGTGAATCAAATTACTTAACCCTCATAGGTGCATTTAGCAGGTAGCCGCTGTTCCGGCATGGCATAAATTTTTGCATTAACTTGATTCATAATGGCCAACAAGGGTTATCGCGCGCACACGTTGTTAACCCTTAGCAGCCGCTATGGCTATAAAAGCAGCGTCTTTGCTGCGACTGCCATTCAATTGAGCTGCACAGCTTGACGAGTGCACATCGTACCTCAACTCAGAGTGAATAAATAAATTAACAGCGAACAAAAAAGAGTGAGTCAAGTCAATTATGGAACAGAACGTTTTTCTGCAAAAGTTCTATACTCAACTGGGTGATGTTAATCTGCAACTGCCGACGGCCATTGGACCTGCTGTCAAGCTGCCACCAACCATGCATTATACGCATTTAAGAGCCGGCCTGAATACTCCACCCGCACAACAGAAACCGGAACAAATTGATGAACTGGTGGCCATGGAACTGCAGCATCTTAAGACACACTATGCCAACGAGGAGCAACGCTATGTGGACCAAATGCTGCTCGAGAATCCCATTGTGGTGGAACGACGTGCGCCAACCAAACCCGAAACAACTCCGGCACTGCACCTGGCGCCACTCAGCAGTCGTGATGTACAACGTCAACGTGCCGAATCCTGTCGCAAGTCGCGCTACAACAACAAGATTAAGAAAGCCAAGCTGCGTTTCCGCCACAAGTTCGTCTGCAATCAGCTGACGGAGAGCGCCAATGTGTTGGACTATATCAGGGATGTGATTGCGCAGGCGGAGACGCAGCTGCTGGCACGTGGCTTTAATCGTGGTACACTGGAGCGCATGCGCCAAAACTTCGGCGTGGAACGCTGTACTACAATGGCTATGGATACGTCTAATCCAAATATTTTGTAGTAGACTGTGCCGCAGTTGCCGCGGGGCGTTGACAATTTGAACCTAGTGTAAGCTGTACAAAGATCGCATGGAATGGGGTAGATTATTATATAGACTATTTTTTTTTTTTTTTTTAATTTGTTGGTTTTAGTTTTATGTTTAAAATGCAAATAAAAAAATATTTATGTTAAACAAATAATAAGTTTATGAGTATTTGAAAGGAAAACTGGAATTGGGTTGGAGCGGCTGATGCACTAGCATTATCCTCAGCTGTTTATGCTGGCGTAGGCTCTTAAGCGCCTTTTATCATGCTGAAAAGAAGATGTTGTCCGGAAAGTATCTATCGAATTATAGATTTTTTTTTAATGCGCCGAAAACCTCGTACCTTTAGTATGTAAGGTCACTAGCTAGCCAGCTCTCAGTATTGGCGTGTAGGGATATTTTCTTCTTGGTTTTGGGGGAATTTATAAAGGAACCAGTTCTAAACATATAGTAAAAGTCCGGACCCCAAATAAGCAAGCAGACAAATGGAGCAGCGGGGACACGATGACTTTATTACTATACATACGCACAACATGACCCATCAACAGAGAAACCTAGACCCTGACCCTAGAGCCACCGGGCGTTCGATACCTATTCGGTAGCAAGAACTGTTTCAGGTAGATTGATTGCTAGCCTTTCCACCCTAATTCGGTAATAGAATCCCTACCAGCAGGTGTTTTGTGGTACGTTATTTCCCACTGACCCTATATACCTATGTATAGGTTATTTTTGTAGGGCAAAAGATAACTCCTTACTGAGCCCTGACTAATATTTCCTTTTAAGCCCTAGAGCTCCTCAACTTGAATAATATGCAATGTAATGTATATATTCTATCGATACCCGCCGCAGAGGGACTTTCTGTTTCTTCTTCTGGCCAGTGTATCGCTTCCCATCGCAAAGGTCAAGATTGTATTGGGAGGTTTCCTCTTTCCTTTTCTTTGAGTTCCAGATGCGAATAGCAGACAGGTGCTTCCTGAGTCCGCAGCTCTCCGCACTTTTAAAACAAATTGTTTCGACTTGGTGTTAAATCTTGACCTGTAGAAGTGGGGACAATATATTTTAAGGTCAATACTAACAATTTAGTTAGAGCCATAGAGATGAGTCGAACTCCCTCCTTTTATTATATTAATTTCCCATTTATAATTATGTTTACTACCAATTGAAAGAAGTTTTTACTTCCCCTCCAATACTAACTAAAGCTATAGCCAAGATACTCAAGGAGATAATATTGTGGGTGTAAGGGGAAAAACCAAACTTGGTGTGGCTAATCACATCACTATTTCATATTGCCTCCGAGAAAATGGCGTCTATACAGACAGACAAATGGACGTATCTAGATAAATTTATTTTGTTCGTCTGACTATATTAGTAGGGAAGAAAGTGGCACTTTATAGTGCCGAGCATTCCCCTATCCGCCACCTGGGGATGTATCCGACGGAAGACTGACAGCTCCACACGCTAAATACTGCAAGAAATCGCATCAGATTGTTTCAGCAAAAGCTGAGTATCAGCCTCTTGTATAACCTTAATTCCATATAGCTGGAGTTATCTCTACCTTTCAATTGCCTACTAAGATCAGAGCAGCTCCACGTGTGTTGGTGGATTAAAATACCACCACAGTGTACCCATGCTTGACGTAAGAGCTGACTTAATGCGAACCCCAAATGAGGCCAACGAAATTATGTTTCCAGTATCACTTTAACGTAGCACCATCATGTCCTATCCTTGACCTTTGTCATATGAGAACAACATTAATAGGATAACCTGTTTGGAGTTTAAATTGAAAGTGTCTAAGAGAGGAAACCTTACCAGGGTTAAATCTGGTAGCATGCAAGGTTAAAGAGCCCACAGAACTTATGCTGTGTTAGCCATTGAGCACGGCCCCTTAGGGAGTATTACTTACCCAAATGCGTGTAAGGCGTTGCGATAGATAGGCAGACATTTTAGATGTTGCCGACTTAAACCAAAGTAAGAGTCATGACCAATGAGAATTATCTTCAATTGGAGCTGGTAAACCAATTTTTTTTTTATTTTTTTTAATGAATTCAAATTCATGTACATGTCTTTAAAGAAAGACCTGGCTTCTCAGAGACTAAAGAAGCCTTAATTGGCAAGGACTAGAATCTTCCCATTAGAAGTTTAGTTTTCAATCGCCATACTTGGAGAATACTTATGCTTCGTTTTGCTCTTATTCAACACCAGACTCAATCTGACAGATTGAAATATTATTATTTAAGACAGAAAGATTTCGAACTACCTAAATGGTATTCACAAGTAGTCTCCATAGTCTTTTTTGTAGAGCGGTAAAAGTAGCACGGCACAAAGTTAAAATTCCCTGAGATGCCATGAGAGCACAATGGATACACCTTTACTCGCGGAACGGGTTTTTTTTTTTCAATATCTGCGGCACATTAGAGAATAAGTCTGAACAGACAGGACGCAGTTGTTTGCCCAATTGGGAGAAAAGTATAATAGCACTAAAGAAAAGACCACATCTTTGGGCATCCCAGATACAGGGGGTGTGACGGTCTTTGGGCAGGTTTCAGTAACCTGCTTCAACTGCAGTTCTTGGAACCGACTGTCTTGCGAGTACGTAGTTGATATTTATCTTAGCTGTAGCCCCATTGAACTCACGCCTTCATTCCAATGGACAAATCCAGTCGATGCAAACCAGCTTCCTCCAGCGTCCGATTCTTATGTTTTCCATAATTTCTAAATTTCTCCTTATGATTATTATTCATAAAATCCTGATAGTCCACATACCTGATGTACCGAGATAGACGTTGTAACCACAACAATCTGACAGATTCTTTTACAATAGCCACAAAGACTTTGGCAACTTCTTTCTTGGAACTCTCATAAAAAATCTTTCCTTACAAACCCACTGCAGCCTGCTGCCATATACCCGACATCGTTTAGCCAAAGGTTGCGAGCATGGCCTGGAACATCCAATGAAGCAACAGGCCTCGGAAGGTTTAAAAGTCCCAGGGATCTGGCACTCAAATCAAGCTAATTAAAAATCCATATAAGAGAAGATATTTATGAACGATATTCGTTAGAGGGATAGAGCCAGGTAGCAGCGTAGTCACCATTATAAAATAATTTTGTTCGGCCATGCATCAATAAGAGTCATGGGATAAACGTATAAGCTATAATATATCATATTTCTGTAAGGACTAGACAAAATGAAGGATTGGTTTTTATTTTTAGCTTATAATAATGAAATTAGGCTTTAAATCTTAATTAGTGAAGTACACAAATTAGAAAGTCCAAGAGCTTACTGATTTCAGAAGCATCCAACGGCAGTACGAACAAGGAGATTTGAAAAAGAAGGAGTAAGGAGCTGTTCAAAGCTGCTTTCAAAGACCCTAAAAGAATGTAACATATTTTTATGGTTTTTGGAATATGTCAATTAAACATAACCGAGAGGAAATCCAAGTGGTGGGATTTTACTGAAGAATCAATTGTCGGGAAGCTCAAACCATATCCACACAGCAGTTTCTGTAGTCCGTCAAGAGAAAATTAGGCCACCATGGCGGCTTTGATAGGGTC
Organism: Chymomyza amoena; assembly: GCA_037043745.1. Taxonomy (NCBI): domain Eukaryota; kingdom Metazoa; phylum Arthropoda; class Insecta; order Diptera; family Drosophilidae; genus Chymomyza; species Chymomyza amoena. The sequence goes on from JBAMAX010003432.1 coordinate 285,806, forward strand.
AGCAGTGACCTTATCCTTTAAATTAGAGCAACAATGACCTTCCAGTTTGTTCTCTCCCTCTCAAGTTTGGTCTCACTAACTATTTTTTTAATCCACTGGACATTATGTCAGCATTGTCAGCGCATAACGATCGCCCATTCGATCTCGAATTACGTCCAGCTTTAGTGCTGCTCCAACCAAATTAACTGCCAAGCCATGCCAGTTGTCAGCCTGTAATCCAATTTAAGCCGCCTTTGCCACACTTGCGCGCAGACCGACTCATTCAGTCGGTAAGTCAGTGAGCCATTTAGTCAATCAGTCAAATCAAAGTCGATTTCAGGCATCAAAACGGAAGCCGCTGTTGTCCTGGCCCAACAGCCTCCAGCCTCCAAAAATCATTTGCATGCAGACGCGTTGGATGTGGCAGCTGCAGGTGCCAGCTCTCTGGTATTGCGAAAATTCTCCATGATTGCGTTTTTCCAACAATTTGCGCACCAAAAGACGTAAATGCAACGGAAGTAATAGCTGCTACCAACAGACGAGTGTGTCACCCTCTCGCCCCCGCACAGTCCGGGCAAACGTATAGCAAATTTTACGGCTTAATCTTGATACTCTAACCCAAAGAAATAATGCATGTACGGATTATGGTGAGTAATAATTTTGAAGCGTTTTTTGACCAACTATTTATTGAAATTCTTTATATTTATATCCTCTGTACGTAAAGGAGCATATATTAATTAAAAATTAATTCTAGCTTTTCCGATTACTTTTTAAGGCCGTAGGATAGATTTTCGGATTTTCAAAATGGCGGAGCTTTAGTCACTATTTTTAAACTTTTTCTAAGAAAAACTTTATTGCAATCCCTTTTATACGCTATTCAGAAATTTTCGTGGTAGCTGATTATGGAACCTTATTAGTTTTGCAAAATTTCAAAATGGCGGATCTAAGACATGTTTTTCATTTTTATGTTTAAAGTTCGAGTTGGGCATGCAAATATGGGTTTTTGGGGTCACTAATCACGAATCTGGGATTCGAATTAGCCATTAATTGAAAGATACTATAAGAGATATAAAAATGTATTGCCAAAATCGATTTAAAACTGAAAGTATTGTAAGATTCTAAATATTTATTGATAAGTATTTTAATTATTATTTGCCAAAGGTTGATTTCTTATAATTAAAACGCATTTATGCCATATTTAGGAATCTTGTATAGAAATCGCTCAGCTAAAAGGGAAATATGAGAACATACCAAAATGGGTATGGGAAATATGAGAAAATTATCGTCAACATAAAAGTAAAATTGGGAGCACGCTGACAATTTATTCGTGACTAAAAATGCGTATTAGTTTTGTTAAATGAATGGCATCAAACAGGATTTAAAGGAATAGGGAACTCCATATGCACAACTTTCATGTAAGGGTATGCTTCAAGGTTACATTTCTCGCTCTTTTGGCTCACATTTTCAGACACACTTTTTTATTTTTTTTTTTTACAAAATGAAGTGGAATTAAATAAAGAATTGCTATAAAAATGCAGCTACAAAAAAAAAAAAATTGGGTATGCATCTTTTACTAGCTTGGCGATAACCACGTTACCCTCCAGCTACCCTCCAGCTCTACTCCATCAATTCTTTTGTTCATTTTGATTTTCAGATCTTTCCATTTCCACATGCGTGTGTAGTACAAATGATTTTATTTCACTTGGTTGCATTGCTTTCTCAAGGTAATTGGTTAGTTGTTCCGCTGCCCCGCACATCAAAGTGAGCACGCAGCCTTGCCCGCCTCCCACTGGCTAGATGGTGGTAGCTCTGGGCCAAGTGGGCCAAGAGATACTCATACAAAGACACACGGAGCGGCAAAACGGCCTCGTCATAATCATTGGCAAAACGTTTTCAACTTAAAGGTTTTCAATTTGATTTTATCTTTGGCCATAAACGTGAGCAAGTAAACCCAACGAATGGCGGTGGCAGACAAGAACAACAGAAACTACAACAACAATCAAAGTTGACAGCAGATTTGGGGCGGGGGCGAAAGTGGGCAGGGAGTCAGTGACGTAGAGATTGGAAGTGAATGAATACCCCAAGGAGTTCGTAACAAAAAATTAGTATGTTTCAGGGGATTAGCGATGTCGCAAAGAAAATTATGTAGGAGTTTAAAAAAAAAACTGTGGAGTACAATCTTAAAAGGTTTCAAGATTATATCTTTTGTAATAATCACAAAAGCAACTGTCGTGCGGTTTCAAAAACGAATTAATTATAAGAATTCTTTTGCTTAAGCACGTCCCATTATTAGAAAATATTTTAAAGGAATTTAAGATAAAGATACTAAAAAAAGAAGAAGAAAAGGAAAATACCAGAATTAGCTCAGATTTGCGATTTTTTTTTTTGTAACGTAACGCTATGCGCAGTTTTTGTTATTTTTATACACTGTACCGTATGGTGCAAAGGGAATATTAAGTTTGTGCAAGCCGAAAATGTATGTAACATATAGAAGGAGTCGTCGGACACACCCCAAAGTCACTTAAAATATAAACAGGATGACTAGAGAAGTCGATATACCCATGTCCGTCTGTCCGTCCGTTTGAACGCCTATATCTCAGAGTAGGTAAGAGCTAGAGTAACCATTACATTCACATTAGATCCCATATTATTCCATAGAAGACAAGTTCATTTTTTTGATATCGCGGTTAAATTATATAGCTCTCATAGGGGTGTGTCAGACGACCTCGAAAAAAAAAGTTTTGGATGGATAATTCGTTTGTTTTTAAAGATATCGTAACCAAATTTGACATTCGAAAGTTTTTTATAGTTCCCTAGCACTGTACTAAATTTAAGCAAAATCGGTTGACTATATCATATAGCTCTCATAGGACGGATCGGCCAAAATAACTTTTTTAAATCGAAATTCGCTATATTTCTTTTTTTAATGAAGTAATCGTAACCAGATTTGGCATTCAGAAGTTCTTTAGAGTACCCAAGCATTGTACCAAATTTTAAAAAAAAACTATATTATGTAGGGCCAATCTTCCGAAAAATCGTTTTTCGAACAAAATTTGTTGTGTTTTGTTTGTTTGTGAAGATATTGGAATTAAATTTGGCACTTGTAAGTTTTTTATAGGTCTTAAGCATTGTACCAAATATTATTAAAATCGGTAGACTATGATATAGCTTCCATAGGACCAATCGGTCTAAAAAAACGTTTTTTATACAAAACTCGTTGTGTTTGGATTGTTTGTAAAGATATTTGTACCAAATTCGGCATTCGGATCTTTTGTAAGGTATTAAAGTACTGTGCCAATAAAAAATTAAATTAAAAATTAAAACAACCCCCGACACAAGAACTTAAGTAATTTTCCTTTAAAAAGTAAAAAATAATTAAAGAAACTTAATGTTAAAGTACCTAAGAATCTATTAATAATTCTAAAAAAAATACGTAGCGTTGGAGGACACGCGAGGGCAGACATCGTTGACGGTCGTATCTTACATGCAAATTTTTTGAAGTAATTCTATGAAAGTTTTGAAGTATTTTCTTAATTTTGTTTTTAAGTTCATCTTTGTTGCTTAATTAGACTATTTGTATTTAAATTGTTAGTTTAGGAGCGGTCCCCCAACGCGACGTATTTTTTTTAGAATTATTATTAGATTCTTAGGTACTTTAACATTAAGTTTCTTTAATTATTTTTTACTTTTTAAAGGGAAATTACTTAAGTTCTTGTGTCGGGGGTTTTTTAAATTTTTAATTTAATTTTTATTTCATACTTTTTATAGGTAGGTTAGGTTAAGTTAGACTTTAGTATATTATAATATACTTATTTGAGACCCCATCCGAGTATATTTGCAGACATTCGGTTATTCTCCCCACTTTCACTCCCCACAACTTTTAAACGGCTCAACCGATTTTCATCAAACATGTCTAGGAACACTCGCACATAAGTCACCTTTAATACTAAATTGAAATCACTGCATGCGTTCGGGAGTTATGATGCCATAGACAGACAGACAGACAGACAGACAGACAGACAGACAGACAGATAGACAGACACGTCAAACTTATAACACCCCTCTTTTTGCGTCGGGGGTTAATTAATGCAATTATGTATAAAATATGCTAGATTAAAAGTAAATTTCATTTAATATTTACCAATTATTATTGAAAAATTAAACACAAATTCAATAAATAAAATAAAATTACAAAAATGTACCAAATTTCAATTACAAAAATGACTTTTGGCTTTGAGATACTTAACACTATCATAACAAACTAATAAATTATAATATTGTAAAATAAAATATTATATAAAAACACACAAAGAATTACGCCCTTAAAACTTTCTTGAACGATCGAAGATCTATGGGATATAATCAATCTAATTAAAATGGTCCCTAAGGCGCTATATATTAAAGTCAACCGATTTTGATAAAGTTCGGTACAGCACTTGGAAATTTTATAAAACCTTTCAAAGCCTACATTGGTTTCAATATCTTTATAATCGGAATTTTCATCAAAAACTTTTGATCAATCGATCAGGCAGCTATAAGCTATAATACTTCAATTTCAAAATAATTTAGTACAGTGCTTATGCCCGAAAATCTTCGATCCTATAGGGGCTTTATCATATAATCAACCGATTTTGATTTGGTATACATTTCCCTTCCTCTTGGTTAGCACAGCTGTACACTTTTCAAGGAAAATTATTCTAAACCGTTTTAATACCGCTTGCTATAAAATATTCGGTTTGAAATCGCATAAAAAATTCGTTTTTGGAACACCAAACATGTGATTTCAAAACGAATCCTAATAAAGTGAAAAAATCTGTGCTTAAATAAGAAACGAGTTTTAAAAGTGTTGACCAACGACAATAATAAGCTTTACAAAAGAAGTTAATTTAAAAAAATGCCTAAAATCTATTAAATCAATTCGTTCTAATTATTAAAATATCACGCAAAATTTGTTCCATATAAAGAAGAAAATAAAAATTTCTTTATTATAAAATTCGGACGTAAATTTTCGAGAAAAAATATTCTTAACCGTTTTAATTCTGCTTCTGAAAATATTCGGTTTCAAATTGCATAAAAAGTTCGTTTTTCGAAACATGTGATTTCAAAACGAATCCTAATAAAGTAAAAAGATCGAGCATATTTTAAACGTTTTGACCAACGACAATTATAGGTAAGCTCTGCAAAAGCAGTTCGTTCGAAAAAATCCTTAAAATCTATCAAATCAATTCATTCTGATTATTAAAATATCATGAAAAATTTTTGCCATATAAAATACGGAGAACATGAAATTTCTTTATTATAATATTCGGCCGTGCTACATAAATTTTATTCGTATAAAATTGTTTTGTCTAGTTTTTTCGTTTTTCGAAAAATAATTAAGTAAATTAATTATTTAAGTAAAATATATTTTTACAATTAATCGTCTAGATTAGATTAGTAGATTTTTTTAAAGCCACTCCAAATTCCTCTTAGATTTAAAATTGAGACAAGGAAGACAGAAAAACGCTGTATGAATATTTTCAGGAAACTTCGATTAATTAGCTTGAAGGCTTTCCCATCCTGTCAGTTCGCTCCTTCTTAGCACAAAACTGTCTACGCCACTGGTCTTTCCAATGGTCTGCTGCAAGAGAAGCATTTAATGGCAATTGTTTCTGATGCACTTGCCACTTACCACTTGCCACAAATGAGCTGCACTTTTTGCACACCTCAGCACACCTGTTTCATAGCCGATAAGAAACAAGGGGTTCAGCCCACCCCCTACACTGCTTCTCAATAATCGAAGCTGCTTCCATTCAATGCACGTTCTTAACGCGATGAATTGCTTTTTCAATTTTCCAATTTATTTTTCATTTTGAAACTACGCACACACACTCACACACACTTACCCACACACACTCACATGTGTGTTTATGTGAAGGAAAAGTGTAGCACAGTTTATTGATGTGTATTGTGGGTGTTTTATGGCACCAGGTGGGGGCTACATTCGGAAAAATCAGCTGAAGCATATCCACAAGCACTGGGAACAAACAAACAGTGGCAACATTTAGATACCTCAGTATACCAAGACTTTTATGGCTTTCGGCACAGTGGCTTCAAAGTGATTTGTTTAACTTTAGCAGTTTGCGGCTTTAATGTTTTTATAGAGTATTTGTCTGATAAAATAAGAGTAGAGCTGCGGTTGAACATTTTAGCATTTATTACAAAACAAAAAATATAAGACTTGCCATTTATATGATCGATGTCGAAAAATTGTGAAAATTACCTACGATATTATCAGCGTGACTAGCTTAGTTCGTCTGCCTATCTGTCCATCCGTAACTGAACGATGTTTCGTGTTAAAAAGTGTAACTCAACCACAAACAAAAAAATTAAACCAGTAAACTCAGAATTTAACTATAAACCGGGCGCTTTATGAACCGGGCCTTTCTACTTATTTTTTTTTGCTAAAGGTCCTTCATCGGATCTATCCGATCCCGCGTCCTCTTCAGTTTCATTGCGACGCCTTTTGCGGGATGGGCGGATAGTCCCCGCATTGCAACTAGTAGGCTGATCAACATTTTGATGCCCAACTGGTGGGGCTACGTGCACCGTCACGAGTGGCCCAGAACTCCGTGCTCGTTGTTTTTGTATAACTCGAAGTGGTCGCTCAGTGCTACTGGCTGGTGCACTTGAGCCTCTGCGTCTATCCAGTCGAACCACGACAGGCGGTTGATGCAGCTCTTGGAGCATTTGAGCTCGAGCTGCATCATCCGTCGTACCACGCCATCTGGCCCACAAGTTTCCCATCTATTTTTGGATACATAGAGAGTTCTGTAGAGGTTGTTTTTCAAAGAAGTTAATACTTACTATTGTATATTTTTGTTGGCACGTTGACGAAGATACGTATATTATAGATAAATGTTATAATATTATAAAAATTGTACTTTATGAGTGAACAATTTTTCAAAGGTTACTCAAGCTTCTAAAATTTCTAGACGTAGGTATGTATGTATTTGTACCAAGATCAAAAAAATCGTAACTTCATTTTATATATAAAATTCCCGTGTCACAATGTTAGTGCCCATACTTCTCCGAAACGGCTGGACCGATTCTCATAAAATTTTGTGTGCCTTTTGGGTAGGTCTGAGAATAAGTAATCAGCTATTTTTCATACTGCTAAGTGATAAGGGTTGCCACCCCTAACATTTTTTTTTAAATTTAAGTTAGCATTGTGTATGTACATTGTCAGATTAATTTTGTTTTTTGTTTTTTGTGTGAACGTACTCCTCCGAAACGGCTAGACCGATTCTCATGAAATTTTGTGTGCTTATTGGGTAGGTCTGAGAATCGGCCAACATCTATTTTTCATAAGAGTTGCCACAAAAGGCTTTCATTTTTTCAACTTTGGAGAGCGGATCAGACCCAGAGCCGAAAACCTCCCGTGGATCCGCCACTGGCATATTCTTTGCTAGAAACTTTCCAAAATATAGATCAGCTCTGCCCTTAATTTCAATTAAATTGTGGAAAAAGATATTAAAAAAATTTGGTACAGTCGAGGCGGTGCCTTAAAGTGGAATAGTGGAGTCCGTATATCATTTGTAATGGGTTATGCTCCCATGAAATAGTTGCATAGGAACAAAGTGCAGCTTAGCCTCATTTAACAGCTGCTTTTAACGATTATTACTGAGGGGGATTAGTAGCCTGTGATTTGCCTGTCTTTCCAAATACTAAACAAATTTTATAAGCTACATAGGCGAAAGACGATAAAAATATTTTACATAAAGAAGTTCGAATTATTTAGCACAAAAAATGACAACCGGGAAAAAACCAGCTAAAAAGGACTTTGAAGTTTGGAAGTATCCCGAGTACGATGAGGGCTTTTTGTCGCGTCCCAACTTAGTCACGGATTTGCTTAGCTTTCTGAATGATATCAAAGAATCAACCAAGACAGATAAGTAAGCATACCGCATACATAGTTTGAATAAAAGTCAGACAAGTAACATTACTTTTTAGCAATAGAAAAGAAGATGTTGAAGATGTCAAAGTGGTAAACGATATTTCGCAGGGCGTAACTGACAAAAACTTTTTTGTTACGCAACCATTTGTTCCAAAAACGTCACGTTTGCCCAAAATACCACGGGAAAAAGCAGAAATAGTGACCAAGTCTGCTCCATTGGTACCTGAGAACATTAAACGGATGACAATCTTGCGTCAAATAGATGTAAGCGAGGAGGATCGTATGTTGGCACGTCTTGAACGTGAACGCACTGCAAATAATTTTCGTAGGTAAGTGCTCAGAGTCAGTCTAAAGAGATTTTGAGTAGCACTAAAAACATTTTGAGCAGACTTGGCAATGACTTGTACCGATATGGAAAATATGAACAAGCTATTATAATGTACACCAAGGGTCTACAATATATAAAGGATACACCAGTGCTATATCTTAATCGTGCTCTTTGCCATATTAAGTGAGTCTGGGCTAATTATTTAAACAAATTAAGTACATTTTTTCAAGCTTTTACTAATTTCTTAGAATGGCAGCTTATAAAATGGCTTTGTTCGACTGCGAATATATTTTGATGAATTTGGATGATCGAAACTTAAAAGCCATGCTCTATAGTGCAGCCGCCTATAAGCGTATGCATAAAGAAGATAAGTTCGAGGAGTGCATCCGCCAAGTTCGATGTATGGGCAAGAAGCACCAAGCAAAAGTAGATTTATTTTTGGAAAAAATGCCCACTGATTTATAGGCGCAGTGTAGACTTTTTTTGTATCGTTTTATATTAATGTTTCGTAAATAAGTATATAAAAATGTATTATCAATATATAAATAAGAAATTGCTATTTCAAAAAATCTTTTAAATAATCAGAAATACGAAAATGTTGATGGTTATTTCCATTTATAATACAAAGAAATATAGATACATACTTCCTCCTTTTCTCTTGAAAAAAATTTTTTCTCCATATTCCTACTAAGAACTTTCCAATTGGAATTAATTTTCAATGTTTAAAAGTGTCAATTCGTTAAAATGCTTTATTGGAAAAAAAAATGTATTCTTTGTATTAAAGTAAAAATTAGTAAGGTTTGAATTATGAAAATTTACGAACTATACAAAACTACGAGTTCGACGTGAATTTCATAGAAATCACTTTTTTTTCGTAAAAATTCATGGGTTTTCTCATGTTTGAAATTTTCGAAGGGTTGAAAGTTTCGATATTTATTTGAACTTTCTGCATTTCCATATAAAACTACGCTTATTAAGTCAAAAAAACACTCCATATTTGGAACTCTCCCCCAGTTCCCCCCGTAGCTTACCAAAAATTGTGATTCGAAGAAATTTGTATATTTTTGACCATAACTTTTGCTGTATTTCTCCGATTTTGTTCATTTTTGACACACAGATGCGTGGAACCGAAACGCATCGCTCTGTTAAATTTCAGATGAAAATATTAAACGGCCAAAAACTGCAAAAATCTACTGCGGGGAATCGGGGAAAGATATTGACGAGATTAAACGAAACTTTAGCTTCTGAGGAATTATGCGCACCAACTGGGAAAATTTAGTGTCTCTAGCTCTTCTAGTGTACGAGACCTAGGCGTTTATACAGACGGACGGACGCTACACGTGGTTATGATAAGCATTTTGATATAATAGACATGGGGTCTGCCACGCCTCCTTCTGACCGTTACATTCATTGCACAAATTTAGTATACCCTTTGTACCTATAGGTACAGGGTATACAAATTTATTGAAAATAAAATAATTTGTTATTATTTGTTCTTATAATTTTGAAATTTAGGAGCATTATAAATAATTTTTCAAGTTCACTTTCACTTAATTTTAGAGATAGAAGTTATATCAAAAAGTTACACATTATCCGTGCGCGGGTGTAACTTGTCAATTCATATCTACATCCATTTCCTTGTAGAAGAATTTCCCGCATAGTCAAATTTCACCCTCATCTTACTTAAAGAATTTATAAGATCGGGTTAAAATAATAAAAAAAAAAATATAAATTTGCTTCTTGGTTTCTTATAATTTAAGTAAATCATCGAAATAAATAAATAAAATCTATATATATAAAAATGAAATATTGTACGTTTATGATCGCATAACTCTGAAACGGCTGGACGAATTTGCATAATTTTTATTTTATTCCGTTTGTTATAGTGTGTAGAAGGTTTATAAAGTTTTGAGTAATTTTTAAGGAGAGGGATGTTACCCCTAACAATTTTTTTAAATTTTTTGACAATTTAAAAAAAAAATTTTTTTGTGTTGAGTACATTGTCAGGTTAACTAATATAAGGTTGTCAAAAAAGTCTTGCGGTATTTTTATTGAATTTTCAATTGTTCATAAAATTGGTTATAATAATGCGATTTAAGTCAAATATGCGCCGTTTTGTTCGATGACGAGTTCCCAACGAGATGCCAACTTCATAATGCCCCTCTTATAGAAGCTCGCTTCCCTATTGTCAAAAAACTCGGAGACCCAATTTCCACAGCACTCTCTTGTGGACATCTTCCGATTACCAAGCGCGTTCGTCATGGACAGAAATAGGTGGTAATCACTTGGTGCGAGATCCGGACTATACGGTGGATGCAAAAGAACCTCCCATCCGAGCTCCCGGAGCTTCTGGCGCGTCACCAAAGATGTGTGTGGCCTGGCGTTGTCCTGATGGCAAAGATGGCCTCTTCTGCATGAGTGCTGCATTCAAGCGTTCCAGTTGTTGGCAGTACAGGTCCGAATTGAGCGTTTGGCCATAGGGGAGCAGCTCATAGTGGATGATTCCCTGCCAATCCCACCAAACACACAGAAGAACCTTCCTGGCCGTCAATCCAGGCTTGGCCACCGTCTGGGCAGCTTCCCCGCTTTTCGACCACGACCGTTTACGCTTCACGTTGTCGTAAGTGACCCACTTTTCATCGCCAGTCACCATCCGCTTCAAAAACGGGTCGATTTTGTTGCGATTCAGAAGCGATTCGCATGCATCCATACGGTCAAAAATGTTTTTTTGCTTCAAGTCGTGTGGCACCCATACATCGAGCTTCTTTTTCAATCCAAGCTTCTTCAAATGGCTTATAACGGTTTGATGACTCATGCCCAGCTCTTGGCCGATGCTACGGCTGCTACTATGCCGGTCTCTTTCGATCAATTCAGCGATTTTATCGCAATTTTCGACAACAGGCCTTCCGGACCGTGGCGCATTTTCGATCACCTCTGCACCAGAACGAAAACGTTGAAACCATCGTTGTGCGGTGGAAATGGAAACTGTATCGGGTCCATAAACTGCACAAATTTTATTGGCAGCATGAGATGCATTTTTGCCTTTATCGTAGTAGTACTGTAAAATATGCCGTATTTTCTCTTTATTTTGCTCCATGTTTGCGACGCTATAACTCACGAACGACTAAAAGCAAACAACAATTAATCAAACACGTGTTAGCACGTGAAAAGAGCTTTCCAAAAAGCTCTAGCGTGAACCGATGCGACGAATACAAGAACTACGCGCTTGCAAAGACAAGCTTGCGGAAATACCGCAAGACTTTTTTGACAACCTAATATTAATGTTTTACGTGTTACTGGTGTTCTCATGAAAGCCTTAAAGAATTTAAAATATGATTTTTGCGTGTGTTAGAAGTTGTCAATACGGAGGTTTAAAGCCTATTCCGTTGTGTATTGGGTGTATTGAATATCGTGAATATAGAATAGTAGAAAATTGTTCAACACCGGGTATTGGACATTAAGTGCAGACAGAAGCGTAGTCGCAAAGTGGTTGAAATGTTGTTTCTGTGGGGCATGAATGTATTAGAGATGCGCGCTCTCTTAAGAATACTTAAGTTCGGCCATATGGCTTTTTAGAGAGTCATGAAAGTCAACTAATCCAAAAATCTTATGATTGTCTAGATAAGCTAACTAGAGAATCTTACGATGTTTATACACTTTAAGATTATTCAAAAAGTTTTGGCAGGACAACATCTGCCGGGCCCACTAGTAAACTATAAAAATGTTAAACATTGCCATTGGCGAGCTTAAAATCTTGGAGATCAGGGAACAGCAAATTTGAGCAGGGTTAAGCGACGGATTTCCATTTAGATGCTATATTTTAAGTTTTTCTTTAAGCTGTCTCTGCAGAAGCTGTGGTGATAAGATGAAGCTAAAGACGATGGAGTACCTTTTCTGGTACTGTTCTAGAACAAGGACTTATCTGAGCTCTTAGAAAAAAATTCAAGAAGCGTCTCGTGGTTTATAGATGGATTTGACTTTAAGATCATATAGGGCACCTCCTAAGTGGGGGAGGGGTGGCGCAAGGTCCCCCAATCGGTGGCCCACATCGGGCAAATTCTTTGGCCTAAATGAGTTGGGACAAATGTCGCACTAACCTAATTTGAAATCGGAGTTCAGTCAAAGCCAGCATGCCCAAAAATCTATTTTGTATAATTTTGAACCACTGTGCAACGAAAAATCTGTGTTTGAAAATTTTCGCATTTCACGCGACTTATTTTTTTTATTCATTTTTACGTCCAATTGCACGTGAGTGTGTGTGCGTGTGTGTGACCTTTTGAGACTCTTAACTCCTCATGGAGTCGCCTTGATTTGACTTACCAATGAATGAATTATTGTTTTTATTATATTTTCACTTCTTTATAAAGCTCTGGCCAAGTTGCTACTCCCTGTCATTGCCTTAAAGCTGACTGAACCGTGTCAGTTCTATAAATCAGCGACTAAGCCTGGAAAAACTTGTCGCCCTTTGCGGATTTGTGTTCATCAAGTAGAAAAAAATGGAACACAAATGATGTGTCTCAAGGACAAGACGAAAGACTTTGAGAACTCTGGGGCACAATACATAACAATGATTTTCATGTGAAGTTACAATAGGGCAGTTTGAAGAGTTTGTGACTTTTGCGATTACATAAGCGGTGAGCAAGTTCAAGCAATGACTTGATAAACATAGTGATTAAGAATTGCCAACGCCCCAGTCCGGTTGGGAAAGAAGGTGGAAACAGGATCAGTGGTCTGAATCGGTTCTATACAACTCAGCGTTTTTAGGTGAGAAGCAATACCGCTTGAACTTACTAAGGAAAGCTGATTCATTTAGTCCTTGAACCCATCGCTTATTCAAACTCATCCAAACGGTCTTTCTACGGGGTAATTGATTAAGGTCGAATAATTTCCCTGCCTTGGATGTGCAGGCGCCTAGTTCAAGTTTTAGGAAAATGATGACCGAAACCGATGAGTTCCTATGCTCCTTTAGGAGAGAAGGTTAGATTAGATTTATTCACAACTGCAACCGTGTGACTACTTCAAGGTAATTTTCTCATATCGAATGAAGCATGGTTACGTCACAATACCCCGAATGCCTAAAATATGCACAATACACCGCTAAAAACGAACGGCGAGAATTATTCAGAGCCATGGAACTCATTTAACAATGATAAAAATAAAAAAAAGTTGCAACAAAACTTCGTAAATTGGGTTACAAGCTACGACTTTTTCTTGCTTTCCAACTTAAAGAAATGCTTCAGAGATAAGGAATTTAATGTGATCCTATGGCTCCGCGGAGGAGCAAAGGGCCGTAACGAGGTTCCATTATTTCTCTCTCAACCTCTTGAATTAGCATAACATTTTAGGTCTTATTGGTTCAAAATACGTCAGCTGTCAGATTCCTCCTTCATAGCAGTCCTCGCGATGGCTGCATTGAGGGTTCTAGTCGAAGGCGCTGTGGGTGATGTCGATTGGGTTCCAAGCCAGCCCCATTTCCTTTTCAGGATTTCCAGGCACATCGGTATCTGCCGTGCCAGAAGTTCTCTACAGGGCAACGTAAATTTAAATTCTTCAAAAACTCGTCGAAACTATCTTCTTCTTAAGATCCCTCGATTGTCAGCTCCGAACTCTACTTTACTTTCGTGCAAACGTGGAAACAGATATCGAATAAGTGCAGGGTCTCATGGCAAACTTAGCCGATTTACTGCAGGAAAAGAAACAAGTGTTCAATGCGTAACCGTAATCCCAACAATCACCAGATCTTGGCAGGCAGAAATTCATGCATCAAGGCTTGACACAACCCATCACGATTTCTGCAGAAGCCGTGGCGACGAGGATGGTGGAGCACCTCTTTTGTTACCGCCTTGCTTCCACAAGTCTCACTTGCTTAATGACTTATTTCTGCTCTCAGAATGGAGTTCACCGAACAGCTGTGATTTTATTTTTTATCACGTACAGTAGACCCCTTGAGTGGGGAAGGGTGCAGAAAGGTCCAACATTGCGGTATCACAACGCGGCAACTCTTGGCCTAATTGAATTGGACCTAACCCAACCCAATCTACTACGGCCCTTGCTAAATATTTTATTTAGCCGCGCTACCTAGTGCACCCAAAAATCGCGTCTCACCAAACTGCCCTCGTCATATTTCCATATGCCAAAGTCCGTCCGACTGCACACAATGGGGACATATTTTATTTGCTCAAGGGGAGCTGCCTGTCCATTGTTATGTCAGCGCTGCCTCTAATTAGCGCCCGGCCAGGCAAATAAACAAAATTGCAGGTGTCAAAATAACTTTGAGCACCGAGTCCTGGCATTGGTTAACATTTGTTTGACCCATGTTATTCAATCCCGCAAATCACGGCAGCAAGTCAGCATGCTCGAAATTCGGCACTGCTCTCAAACCGCGCTCTGGCTGTGGCTCTGTTTTTGGTTAATTCTGCGCTGCAACTCACGCTCCTTGTTGGAAATAAATGAGCTGCTGGCGCCTACCATACGATATGTGCCACAGTTGCAGCTGCTGCTACGCCGCAGCCAGTTGGAAACAGATGCATCCAATGACTATGTACGCTGGTTTCTGGAGCAGAGCCAGTTGCCGCTCTTTGTACACAGTTACGATGAGTTAACGCTGCCCGAGTGGAGCAACCGAGAAAGTTGTGTGCTGGTTACCACGTTGGAGGAGCTTGGCGTCAACGCCTTGCGTTTTGTACAGCGTGCCGGTGTTTACTTCTTCATCTTGGCTGAGCAACGTGGTAAGCTTAGCTTACAGCAGCGGGAACAGCTGGAGCAAAGTTGCAGACAAATGTGGTTGGGTCGCAAGGTCTACAAGAGCTTGCTGCTTACCGACGATGGCATCTGGCATTATGATCCATTTCAGGTGGACGAACAAACCAATAGACGTGGACGTTTAGTGCGCCATGAGGGCCAGGAGCCACTAGAACGTTCGCTCTTTCGCAATATGCATGGTTATCCCTTGCGTGTGCAAATCTTCAAGTCGGTCTATGCGCGTCCAGAATTAGATGCACAAACGGGAAAGTTGCTGGGGGTGACTGGTGCCGATGGTCTGGTGGCAGAGCTGCTGAGCGAGCGTCTTAATTTTACGATGATAATGCAGCAGCCGGACAGGAACTACTTTGGGTAAGATGGAATTGACAATTATCGGCAAGGATCGTTGATTCCGAGTCTGGCAATCGTTATGGGGCTTCTACGCGGGCTTACCTTGGGCCATCGATTGTTTTTCAATTAATGGAGTTTGAGCGGCACTGTGAGGTTATGGTTCTATTGTGGTCCCTACTAACGCTTGAGCTGTTCACCTTGAAGGATATCCAAAACAAGCTTAAGTAGGTCGGTCGGTTGATAACGTCCATCGAGGCACTTTGTCTGTGCGTCTGACTCGGCGGTTAGTGTTCTACCTTCTTCTCATGCTAAGTCTAAACAGAGCTCAGTGCTCGACATAATTCGGGCAATTACCAGACACTGGCTAGTTGGTACCCATGCATTAAGGCTCAACGCACCTCACCATAACTTCTGTAGAAGCTGGAGACGATGAGCCCCGCGCTGTGCATAAGTCATACTTCTTAGATGACCTTTCCAAGCTGTCAGAAAATAGTCCTAGAAGCCTTTCGAGGTTTTAGATCATATAGAAGACCTCCTGAGTGGGAGAAGGTTGGTGAAAGGTCCACCCAGCGGTATGACAACGGGCCAATTCCGTGCCCTGAGTGAGTTGGGACGTCAGATCCCGACGGCCGCCCTAGTTCCAATGCTCACAACCCATTCAGTATCGTAATGAGTTTCTTGCCCAATTGGGATATTGGATACATTCCAAGCTATAGAAATCGAAAAGCTGCTTGCTCTGTCTTAGATCCACCATGATTAGCGTTTGGATCACTTCCCTTCTTGTAATAGCTATTTTGTTTAGTGCCATGTTCAGGCTTTGCTCCATCATCTCTCGCTAGCTAATCCGACATTTCTTACCCGGGCATGCTTCTATGTTCCAGCGTGATTTTATTTTATTGTTACAGACTCAGGTTTCCAGCACAAAGCACAGTATTGGCCGTGTCCTTAATCCTATTATATTGTAAACGATTGTCTTTTTTGCAGTGAACGCAGTTCCAATGGAAGCTACAATGGCGCTATTGGCTCGATTATTGCCGATGGCCTGGACATATGTCTGACAGGATTTTTTGTTAAAGACTATATGGTGGATGAGTATATGGACTTCAGTGTCGCTGTCTATGATGATGAGCTGTGCATCTATGTGCCTAAGGCAAGTCGCATACCGCAGTCCATATTGCCCATCTTTGCAGTGGGCTATGAGATCTGGCTGGGCTTTGTGCTCAGCGCCTTTGTGTGTGCATCCATTTGGCTGTTATTCCGTGTAGTCAATTTATATTTGGGTATTGTACGTGCCCAAGGAAGTAAGCTGTGGCAGCAAGCGCTGCGCATTTTGTCGGACACTTGGGTGGTCTGGGTGCGTGTGAATTTAAACCGTCTACCAAGCAGCTACTCGGAACGCATGTTTATTGGCTCACTGTGCCTGGTCAGTGTCATATTTGGTGCCATATTTGAGTCCAGCCTGGCCACGGTCTATATACATCCGCTCTACTATGCTGACATAGGCACACTACAGCAGCTCGATGATAGTGGACTCAAAGTAGTGTACAAATATACATCCATGGCCGATGATTTGTTCTTTAGCGAAACATCGCCGCTTTTTGCCAGCCTTAATAAGAAGCTGCACTGGAATCAAGATCTTCATGCGGATGTCATACAGGAGGTAGCCACGTATGGCGGCAAGGCGGGCGTTACACGCTACTCTTCACTCATGCTGGAATCTTTGCATTTCCTGCTGTCCCGTCGCGTCTGGGTGGTGCCCGAATGTCCCAAGTACTATACTATATCATATGTTATGCCTAAGGATGCGCCCTGGTCAGAAGCAGTGAATGCGCTGCTGTTACGTCTGCTCAATGCTGGCATCATTGATAAGTTTATTGAGGATATGAAGTCTCGTGTGGACATTGCCATGCGTGCCAAAATGTTAGAAGTCGACAGCCCTTTTCGTGTCCTAACCATTGGTGACTTGCAGCTGGCTTTTTATGTGGTGATCGTTGGAAATTTATTATCCTGGCTGATATTCTTTCTAGAGCTTTGCTTGAGACGACTTGTTTTTAGAGAACGCTTGCAAACTGATGCAGATATGCAAGCCAGGAATGCCGCCCGGAATTTAGGGGAGGGAAGCAGGGGTTACGCCTGGTCGCAGAGTTTTCATAAGAGCACGTAGATTTAAATTATTCACAAAAAATTAGAGTTACTAAATTATCTCTCGTAGGCCCTGATGGAAGTATTAACAAAGATGTAAAAAAAAATATTGCTTAGCATTATTTCTAAAAATATTTGAGTGTCTATAAAGTTACTTTTTTTTTCCTAATTAATAAGAATTTTATTCAGATATCTTTGAAACAAAAAGTTTTGAATAAAACAAGTCCTAAGAAGTAACGACTAGTATGCTTATTATTTCAAAGCTTATCTACAGTGTCCTACACGTATTAATCACATTCAGTAATGCATTGCGAGCTTACCTGAACGAGTAGATCCAGTCGCCACAACTCAGATATGTATAGCCTATCTTCCAATTTGGGCCATTATTGACAATAATCGCTTTATTGCTTAAGGGAACGCTGCCCTGAATTAGGGCAAAAATAACGCAAGGTTTGTATTTCTTTTGTGGGACAATGAGAAGGCGTAAGAGCTTCTAGTTTTGATAATTAAATTAAAAAAGCAAGAAAATTGAGGAAACTCAAAATGGCGGTTACAAAATGCCGATTTTCTTTAGCCTTTGCGCGTGAAACATGCTCCCCGAACTGCAATTCTGCCGCCTCTTGTAGAAGACTGAAATAAATCATTTTTGTCATTATTTGAAGATAATGAGATTTCCTATCTATATACTTTTGAACAGACTGTAGATGAAGAAATCAGATCGATAGATCAGTCCTGAGTTGTAGCTAGATTTGAGAGAAAAAGTTTAACGTTTTAAGTTTGCATTCAAGACAGATCGTCAAATCCTTTTACACACATATTTAACAAATATGTGGATTTCATTTTTGGCAAAAAGAAAATTCCTTTTTTTTTGGGAAAAATTCAAGGGAACGCTCCCTTAATGCCCTACTTATTTTATTCGGCAACCCCCGTCCTGCCTTGCTTATTAATTTCAGGAAATTGTGCCTATAATATCCGCAAAATCAGTAGTGACTGATTCACGAGGTCGTTTTGGGGCCGGCGTTTGGGTTGCTCTCCCCACCAAAAGTTGGAATAGTAAAAAGCCTACCAGGGAGCATCAGCGGTAGACGATTGTGCTTGAAATTACGATTTAAAATATTATGTATGATAATTTGGACACATCAAAGTTCTGGTGGTACGCCTAAAAAGCAAAAATAATTTTTAAAACGATTCTGCGTGTTTTCGTGGGATCATCAAAGATTTTTTCGATATTCAAGCTCTTAAAAAAGTCTACCAATATACGAAATGAACATGAACAATTGACGTGAAAAACAAATATTTACATTTTTGTAAATTCTAACAAAATTCAATGGGTTAGTCTCGGGTTTATTTCCGTTTTATTAAAGCACACTGTAATATTGGGTCGTTAACTAAGTAATTTCGTTTTTCTAGTGCAATTAAAACACAATTTTTTTATTTTGTAAGACATTTTATGAAATTATATATTCTTTATTGTTTATTTTTCTTGGCCTAAGAGTAATTTAAAATATTGAGTACATAACATAGATAGTCCCTATACATACTTTATAGTACTCATATCCAATATTTCATAACTGCAGGCGCGTCCACTGATGCTTAACACTTTTTCCGATTTTATCAGACCATTCTGATGCTAAATTTTTTAAACTTTGGCGACGATCTGCCTTCGTAATTGTGGCCAGGGCTCTTTTATCACGAGCTGTTATTGTCGATGTTCGGCCTCTATTTGCTATAATATTTTCAATAATGTAATTTTTCTTTAAACTTTTTACTATTCCTTGAATGGAAGACTTAGCCAGATTTAATTGCTTAGCTATTTTACCAAAAGAGTTCCCAGATTTATAATAATCTAGAACTAAACTTCTTATTTCTTTGCAAAAGTACCATCGTTGCTAAACTTTGAATAATTTGAAGTAATAACCCATTTCTTACACTCTGCATTGCATAACTGTTTCCAGATTATGACTAGATAGTGATTATGGTACACTGTTTGCTTTTGTTTTGATTTTGTTTCAATTCTAAGCTAAGCCAACGCACCCTACGTATTAATACTGGTCAAATTTTTCTTATCAGTTCAACAAAGCATTCATTATTATTCATTTTTCATTATTGTTGTTGTTTGCTCCCGCCGTTTCCCAAAAGATGGCGCTAGTAGCCAGTAATAGTTCAAATAAATAAATCACAGCTGTTTTCCATCAGTTTTGACATCGATAAATATATCCTTACATCGATATTAGTTAATTTTTGTTTGCGTCATATAGTTACACTTAATTAAATATGTCAACTTATAAACCGAATTCACGTCATTTGCGGAGATTTTACTTTTTCATTTCAACATGAAAAAATCGGCGGCTGAGGCTCATCGGGTTATTTCAAGTACTTATGGTGATGATACTATTAGTGAAAGAACGTGTCGCGAGTGGTTCCAGCGCTTTAAAAGCGGAGATTTTCTTGTTGAAGATCGGCATAGCGGTGGCAGAGAAAAAACTTTTGAAGATGATACTGGAGGCTTTACTTAATGAAAACTCGTGCCAAACTCAAGAACAGCTTTGGGAGTAACTCAGCAAGCAGTATCAAAACGCCTGGAACAGCTGGGGATGATCCAAAAACAAGGATACTGGGTACCGTATCAGTTGAAACCAAATGATGTTGAGCGACGTTTATTTGCTTGTGAACAGCTGCTTGAAAGGCAAAAACGAAAAGGATTTCTTCATCGTATTGTTACTGGGGATGAAAAATGGGTGCACTAAGACAATCCTAAGCGACGCACATTGCGACGGGATTGCCCGGCCACACTCCTACGGCGACACCTCGACAGAATATTCACGGATCCAAGGTCATGTTGTGTATTTGGTGGGATCAGCTTGGCGTAATTTATTATGAGCTGCTAAAACCTTCTGAAAAAATTACTGGTGCACTTTATGGAACGCAATTAATGCATTTGAGTCGGGCATTAAAAGCAAAACGGCCGCAATACGCTGATAGACACGAAAAAGTAATTTTGCAACACGACAATGCTCGACCTCACGTGGCGAAAGTAGTCAAGACGTACCTCGAAACACTGAAATGGGAAATTCCACCTCACCCGCCATAATCTCCAGATGTTGCTCCATCTGATTACCATTTATTTAGGTCGATGGCACACGGACTGGCGGGCCAGTGCTTCGATTCTTTTGAAAAAGTGAAAGAATGGATCGATTCTTGGATCTTATCAAAGGATGAAGAAATTTTCCGAGGCGGGATTCGTTTGTTGCCTGAAAGATGGGCCAAAGTAGTGGAAAGTGACGGACAATACTTTGAAACATAAATATGATACCATTTTATTTAATAAAATTTTTTAAATTAAAAAAAAAAGAGCAAAGTTGTAGACCTAATACAAGTAAAATTTGTTTTTCTAGAAGTAAGAGAATAAAATAATCTTTCAGAAAAAAATAGGCTTGCATGTGTTATCTACTTTAGTATTGAAAATACCGTCAGTTAAACATTGTA
>JBAMAX010003433.1:0-39087 GCA_037043745.1 Chymomyza amoena
CTGGTTTTGTTTTTTTGTGAAGAAATCGGACTTTATTACAAGCTAGTGGTACAGAGTATCCTAAAGTCGTCGCATGACTTTAAGTATGCCATTTTTTTATTTATTATATTTTAACGAATTACGGATAGAAATGCAGTCAAATTTTCTATAAAAAGTACTTGAAGCTACTTTTATTTTAAGGATGGCATAATTTGTTATGCGATATTAAAATTTATCATTATTTTTTTTTATTTATTATATTTTTGTTTTAGTTTTTTTGCAGAAACTTCTGATAGAACTGTGGACAAATTTTCTATATTTTTCAGTGCGTTTCTTATTATTTGCTAGTTCCAAATCTCATAAAGATTCTAGGTCATTAAAACATTGACAAACTGCCTTACAAATTCACACACACCTTGCTAAAGTGTTTCGAACATAACCCTAAAGCCCTCAAGCCTAATATTCGACAAGCATCATTGAGGTGCTCTATGAGTTAGAACTTTATTTTTCGGGCATGCATATAGAGTAAGTATATAATATAAAAGCCACAAGGCAATTGAGAGCGAGAGCGGCCATTGAAATTTCACACAACTTGGCTCAATTACGAGAGTTAACTTCAGGTAATGATGGCCCCAATCATTTATTCATTGCACATTATGAAACATTGAAAACTGCTTGCCAATGCAAATGAGTTAAACGTGGATGAAATAAAATGAAAACCCAGAGACCCCAAAAGAGAGAGAGAGTACAAAAAACGATGCAAAGAAAAGAAAAGAAAATGGCAGCCGTTTTTATTATTTTTGCAATTAAATTTTATTTGTAAGGATACAAAAATAAAAACAAAAACAAAAAAGAACGAGACAGGGTAGTCAGAAATTGATGGCGTATGAATGGATGAAAAGACGGAAACAAGGAAACAGCAAACAACAAGAAGCAAGCAGGAATAAGCAGCAGCAGTGAAAGCAAAAAGAAAAACACAAATAATAATGGCGTTGATTTTATTTCGTTGGCTCAATGGCCGCCGCGCTGTACAATACTGCACAGTGGTTTGGGTCTATTCGAGAAGCCTGAAAGTATGAGTTCTAAGATTGTGAAAGTAAGTGCAGGCATAAATGGGAGATTATTTCAAAAAAATATATGTAAAAGTTTGAGCGATTTGCTTTTTGACAATAAATTGGTGAGATATTGCTGATAGTTTTATGGTGTTGTAAAGGGGCCTCATGGGAATTATTTAGATAAAATAATATTTTTGGAAGCGACCTTCATGGCTATCTCATAGTATAGTTGAATAGTGAAAAATGATTTCGTTAATAAAAAACATTTTTTTTTATTAAATATTGCAAATATCGAGCAATCAAGTTTCTTTTTTAAGGATTTCTAAAAAATTGTTGCTTTAAGATGCTCTCTATCCACTGCTCACAAGGCTCTGATCGAATGTCCATAACTAGATTTGCACCGAAACGATACTATAAAAAAAAGTACCTTAAATAATTTCTAGAAATATTGTAGAGGAAATTTTATATGAAAGCTCACAAGGCTTTATCTTTTAAAAAAAGATACTTTAAAAAAATTACCTTAAATAAAGTTTTGGGGAAATTCTAGAGGAAATTTTATAGGAAAGCTCACAAGGCTCTTATCGAACGTCCAAAACTTTTAATTATGACAGATTTGCGCCATAATGATAGTATATAAAAATTACCTTAAATAATTCAATGGAAATTTTTGAGGAAATTTAACACGTAAACTCACAAGGATCTGATTGAACGTTCATAATTTTTGTTTTTGATATAATTGTACCTAAATGATACTAGAAAAGTATTAGCTTAAATAAAGTCCATGGAAATGCTAAGGGAAATTTAATATGAATACTAACAAGGCTCTGTCAAACGTCCATGACTTTTGTTATTGTTAGATTTGCACCAAACGATACTAGATATTATCTTAAACAAAGTCTTGAGAAATTGTAGAGGACATTTTATATGAAAGCTCACAAGGCTCTAATCGAACAACTTTTCTTTTGATAAATTGCACAAAATGATACACTCAAAAAATTACCTTAAATAATGTCTAAGGAATTTTAGAGGAAATTTTATATGAAATCTCACATGTCTCTGATCGAACGTCCATAACTTTTCTTTTTGATAGATTTACACCAAAATAACACTATCTAAAATTCCTGAAATAAAGTCAGGGAAATTGTAAAGGAATTTTATATGAAAGCTCACAAGGCTCTTGCCGATTGCCCATTACTTTTATTTTTGATAGATTTGCACCAAAATATTACTATTAAACAATTTCTTTTAAATAATATCTAGGGAAATTGTAAAGGAAATTTGATTAGAAAGCACACAAGGCTCTGATCGAACGTCCGCAACTTTTGTTGTTGATAGATTACACCAAAGAGCTACTATCAAAATTAACTTAAATAATCTAGGGAAATTCTAGAGGACATTTTATATGTAAGTGAATTTGTGACTACCCCAAATAAATAATTATTAAATTAATTAATATTAAATAAATCGAATATAAATATCAAGTAATAATTTGTTTTCAAGTTAGTCTAAAAATTGAGATGCTCTTCATCTCAGTATCTACATAATACTTTTAATAAAGCTGTGGGACATTTCTAGGGGCATTTTGTATGAAAGTCAATTTGGTACTTTCACAAGACGAAAGTACCAAAATAATACTTTTAATAAAGCTTAGGGAAATTCTAGGCTAAATTTAAAATTAAAGTAAATTTGTTACTTGTCCAAAAAAAATTAATCAAAATAATATTAAATCAAGTTTTAGGATAGTTCTGAGGTAATTTAATATTTAAGTAAATTTGCCACTCTCTAAAATCACGGCTATTTGTTGTATTCTCTTTTTGCTTAATTTAAATTGATTTAACCTTTTCTCTAATGAAATAAATATCGAGCCACAAATTTTTTTAAGTTAGTCCAAAAAAAGAATTTTGTTTTAGATACTCTACATATGCTGCTCACAAGGCTCTGATCAAATGTTTAAAATAAAACTGTCAAAATTATAGCTTTTTAAAGTGAATTACTCTCCCGAAACGAAAGTATCAAAATAATACCTTTAATAAGCTCTAGGGAAATTCTAGGGGAAATTTTATGTAAGAGTATTTTTGTTATTCTCCCATATCAGGGCTATTTGTGGTTTTCCCTTGTTGCTTGATTAAAATCAATTTTTCATCTTATTTCTAATTAAAAATATTTCTACTGCTTATCGAATGTTCAAATGAAACTTTCAAAAAAAACCTTTAACTTTTAGAGGAAATTTTATATGGAAGTAAATTCATTACTTTTCCATTATTCGGTTCCTTATAGAAATTATAAAAATTAACGGTTCTCTCATGTTTCTCTTATTTTTATCTGGTCACACTATATTTCCAGTTTTTCATTTTTATACTAATTTTATATTAAAATAAAATTGTTACTATCCCATATCTGGCTCTTTATAGAAAAGTTGTATTCTCCTGCTGCTTTATTAAAACTAATTTTGCTCTCATATTTCTCTGGTCACACTATCTCTGGTCACACTATCAAGTTTTTTAATTCCATAGTTAATTTTATATTGAAATAAAGTTATTACTCTTTTACATTTCGGCTCTTTATAGAAAAGTTGTTTTTTGTTTTTGCTTAATTCAAATTAATTTTACTCTCGTTTTTATCTGGTCACACTAGAATTATAGTTTTAACAGTTCTAGAGTATACATGGATACAAATTTATTACTCTTCCATATTTTGTTTATAGAAGGGACTTCATGTCCTATTGATTTATTAAAATTCATTTTTATCTCATTTTAATCTGGCCACACTAAACTTTAAGATTTTTAATTGTAGAGTTAATGTTATATGGTATTAACTTTATTATTTTTCTATATTTCGACTCTTTATAGAAAAGTTGTCCTCTGGTTTTGCTCAGTTAAAATCATTTCTGCTCTTATTATTATCTGGTAACACTAGATTTCAATTTTTTATTTCTGGAATAAATGTTATATGGAATTAACTTTATTTTTCTTCTTTATTTCGGTTCTGTTTAGAAAAGTTGATTTCTCCTGTTGCTTCACTAAAATTAGTTTTTTCCTCATTTTTTTCTGGTCACACTAGATTTTGAGCATCTTAATTCTGGGGTAAATTTTATATTTATTATTACTTTTAATTTATTCTCTTTATAGAAAAGTTGTCTTCTCCTGTTGTTTCCTTTAAATTAGTTTTGTCCTCGTTGTGATCTGGTCACACTAGATATTGAAATTTTTGTTCTAGAGTAAGTTTTATAGTAAAGCAAATCTCTTACTTTTACACATAACGACTCTTTAAAGAAAAGTTGTCAATTGTTGTGACTTAATTAAAATTAATTTTACTCTCATTTTTATCTGGTCACACTGTGCACACTTACTCGCTCTCTATTACTCACGCCTCTCCATATCTTTCTCTCTCCCACTCACTCTCTCTTTCTCTGCCTTACTTTAATATTTTGTAATTTGCGTTTGCTTTGCATTCTCTTTATTTGTTTGCTTGTTTTTCGCTGTTTTTATTCATTCATTCTTATTGTTTTACTTGTTGTTGTTGTTGTAGCTGCCGCTGCGAAGCATTAACACGTTAAAAAAATTTCGTAGTCTACTTTTTGGGGTTCTGGTTTTTTTTAACCACTTCCTGCCGCTCTCGCTTCTTAAGTGAGCCATAGAAACAAAAATCAACGCTCATTGTCATCACTGTTATTCTTGTTCTTGGCCTTCTGCTGCTTCTGAGTCCTTTTGCCCACTCCTGACTCCTGATTGTTTGCTTGGCAATTTGAGCGCAAAAAATGAAAAGCATTATCATTTTCACTGTCGACTTCTAGAAACTCTAATGAATTGGAAGCGTTGGACAAGCCAAAAATGGTGACAAAACGGAAGCAAACAAAAAATAAAAAGAAGCGCAGAAAACGAAACTTACAATTTGAACAAATTTTTATCTCGGATGACCACAAAAGTAATTTCCAAAGTGCAGTCAAATTCTTTGCATATTTTTTGGCAAAGTTTTCGCTTTTCATGTGCTTTAATATTTTATTAGTTTTTGGACACATAACAGGCAAATTTTTTCTATGTTTTATAGTTATAAAATATTTAAAAAATTTTGCACAGAGTTATTTGGGATTTTTAATTTTTGCATAGGATTTGCTTATTTTGCATTTGACAAAAAATCACCAAAAAAAAGGACTTTGTTTTAGATTTAAATACATTTGTAGAAAACAGTTTTATTTTTATTTTACAAACCAGCTTTGTTGTTTCTATGTTATATTTAAAACTATGCAATTATTATATATATGAGTAAATAGTTTTTTGTGTAAGCTGTATAGAATATTTTTTATTTATATATCAGAATCAAGAGAACAAAGACACAAAACCAAAATAATTTAAGCTGTAATTTTGTAAGACCTTTAGAAAAAACTTAATGAATCAGTGTACAAATTATATTTCTATTATTATTGTTTCTTTAAATTTTTGCCTTAACCTGTTGTGAATTATAAGCAGTGAGAACCATTTTAGCTTACACCAACTAAAAGCTGCTTGCTGTGAGCAATTTTAAAGCAAATGTTTCTGTTATTAGACAGTTATTAGCTAATTTTGTGGCTTACAACAAACAATATTTCTTATACACCCAAGTCCTGCCAACTTAAACTTTTTTTTCAATTTCCATATAAACTTCTCTTACCTAAATTGTTAATAAACTTTACGCACTGAAGAGTGCTCTCAAAATTTATTTCGTTTTATTTTTAGCGTCTTGTGTTGTAAAATGTTTTTCTTATTTTTTATTGTTGTTGGTTTTGTATTTTTTTTTCGTTTTTATTTCCATCTTTTTTACTTATTTACTTTTGGCATATTTTTACTCAAGTGAAAATAAAATGGCGGTTATAAAATTTTATGACGATTGAAACATTCACGAAAGCATATTTCCTTTATGGCTTTATTTTATTTAGCTGCTCACGGTTGTTGTTGTTGTTGTTGTTGGAGTATCTGGCAAGTAAAAGGAGCTGCCAACTTGCCAGAAACTTTTCGCATACAAACACATGCACACACATACACACAGAGACACTGCATTTGGGCTGCATTTCCGCATTGTGCGCCAAGGACATTATTCATCGTATGTGCGGCGAGGATTTGGTCCTGGGCTGATCTGGTACTCGTAGGACTCTAGCCTGGTACTTGCTCAGCCACTGCCACTTGAGAGTGCAACAGCAGATAATAATTCTTATACGTCGCAGTGGCATTCAATGATGATTCTCTAGCGCTTACTCACAGCTCCAGCTCCTCTTAGTGTCGCAATAGTCCACTTTGCTCTTGGTTGCAGTTTTATACTCTACTTAATGCAGCTTGTGGTATATTGGTTATGCGGAGAACTTTGCTTTGAAGATTTTTTACGGTTTATAGCTTGTTGAAGAAAGTTCCCTGCAGTCGTCTTCCCTAAGCAGAACTCCTATACTTCTAATTTTTTTTTGCAGTGGAACCAGTTTTGAAATTAAACGTTCCCAATGTTAGCTTTTATCTCCAGCGGAGCTAAGCTTAATGAGCTAGTACAGTTCATCGTTATATCGCCAGTAGAACGTGCAAAAAAAAAATATTTCAGAAATAGTCGTCAGAATACTCCAGAGAAAACTCTTCTTCATTTTGTTTTGTAATTTTGGAAAATTTCAATAGAGCTCGGTAGTCTAAAAGGAAAGGTGTACTTTGAAATCGGTTCGAACCTATTCCCTAAATTTGAGAATGGGACTACAAAAATTCTTTATCTAAGAAATATTTTTATCTCGATTTCCAAATAGAAGAATGAAGTTAGCCAAAATTTATGTTATTAATTAAGAATTCCTATTAAACAAAGTTCTTATTAGAAACCTGTAGTCAAGTAATAAAAAAATGGCGTACGTAAAGTCGGGCGCGGACGACTTTAGGATACCCTGTACCACTAGCTTGTAATAAAGTCACATTTCTTCACAAAAAACCTAAAACAGAAGAATTTTTAAGCAAAAATTTTTTTTGACCGATCGTTCCTATGGGAGCTATATGATATAGTCAACCGATTTCAATAAAATTTGGAACAGTGCTTAAATACCTTAAAAAAGATATGAATGCTAAATTTATTTCAAATATCTTTACAAACAAACAAAACACAATGAATTTTGTATAAAAAACGTGTTTTTGGACCGATCGGTCCTATGGGAGCTATATGATCTAGTCAAACGATTTGGATTAAATTTAGTACAGTGCTTAGGAACTATAAAATACTCATGAATGTCAAATTTGGTCCCAATATCTTAACAAACAAACGAAACACAACAAATTTTGTTAAAAATTCGATTTTTTAGAAGATCGGACCTATGGGAGCTATATGATATAGTCAACCGATTTTGTTCAAATTTGGCACATTGCTTAAGTGGTATAAAAAATTTCCAAACGCCAAATCTGGTTACGATATCTTTATTAAAAAAACGAAATATAGCGAATTTTTCTTTAAATAAGTTATTTTCGCCGATCGGTCCTATGGGAGCTATATGATATAGTCAACCAATTTCGATCAAATTTGGTACAGTGATTGGGAACTATAAAAACTACCAAATTTGGTTACGATATCTTCATAAACAAACGAATTATTCGTCTAAAACGCTTTTTTTTTTGTCGAGGTCGTCTCAAACACCCCCATGGGAGCTATATAATTTATCCCCGATATCAAAAAAATAAAATAAACTTGTCTCCTATGGAATAATTTGGGATCTAATATGGAAGTTTGGTAACTCTAGCTCTTACCATCTCTGAGATCTAGGCGTTCACACGGACGGACGGACAGACGGACATGGGTAATGGAAATTTGAAATCGACAAGAAGTCGATCGTTTTTTCGGGTATCTGATTCGAATTTCAAATATTGTTTTTTTAGATTTGAAATTTTATACAATAGATCCAGCTTTGATTCTTAATCGACACAAATTTTTTTTTAAATTTTTCATATATTTTTTTTTAATTAAAAATTTGTAATTTACTACTTTGAGTGAAATATTTTTTAATATTTTTCATTCATCACTGCAATTTTTTTAAATGGCTTCTTAGTTTTTTATATTTAGTTTAGTATTTAACTTTTTTATTAATAAAATTTAAATTTTGAATAATTGTTCCAACTTCGTTTCTCAGTCGAGACAAATATTTTTTCATTATTTTTTAATCATTTTTTTTAGTTTAAAATTTATGATTTACTATTTTGCGTGAAATATTTTTTTTTAAGTACGGTTTTTTATATTTTTACCTTATTTACAATTTCGAATTTATCAATTTATTTTTTTTTTAATTTAGAATTTATACAATATATTATATATACAATTTTTTATATAATATATTATATACAAAAAAAGCTTAATTTTTTTATATAATATGAATATAAATTAAATTTTTTAAATATTTTTTATGAACTTCGGTATATTACATTAAATCAAAAAATTTTAATTAGATTTGTTTGCCTTCGAAAGATATAAAACGAAGGAACTTCGTTTCCCTCATCCCTCAATCATAAATCCAGCTTGACTTCTCCATCACTAAAGTCAGGGTTTTGGAGTAGATAAAAACATGAATAAAAACGTGTTCTTAATCCCGAAATTTTTTATCCAACATCGATTTCAAAATTAATTTTGTCTCTATATTGAGCTTCAATTTTTATAAAATATATTCAATACGCATCGGAAAAATTATAAAAATATAATTTCAACTATAAATTGGATTCTCAAATTGGAAGCAAAACTCAGCAAAAACTAAAAGAAAATCATGTGAAACTTAAAGTCTCAAAGTATTTGACCTACAAAAGCTTTACAAATTAAACTTTTATTTCCCTAATCTTGTCTGTTTCAACAACATACAAATAAAAAAATAAAATTTTTTTATATGTGTTATTTTTTTGGAGAAGCGTATTTGAACCTTCTACTTGTTAGTTTTAACGATTTCGTTCATGCTTCGTTCAACTTTCATCATGCTTTGAACTTCCTGTGACCAAATGCCAGCCAAGTCCTGGCACAATCAACCAACACTTGCTTACAAACGCATACTTTCAAGAACTCAGAACTCAACTCAATTCAACTCGCCAGCGTCTTGTTATCAAGTGTCGTATAGTCAAAGTCGCGTTCCCATCGTCTTCATCTTCTTCGTGTTCTTAACCATCATCTCAACCATCATACCATATATAGTTGGTAGTTTTGTCAGCTTCATTGTCTTTTACGCCTTTTGTCTATCACTTATGCATGCGAGCTTCCTTTTTGCAGGCAGGACTCAGGACTCTGCGACGCTTGAGCTTGGGCTTGACTAAGGGGTTTTATGACGCGACATCTTGAATGTAACTTACTCCTATTGCCATATGAGCCCCCAAGGCATTGCCAACAACAACAAAAACGACAACGACAACGAGAATTGAGAATGAGAACGAACAACGACAATGCCATAAAGTGCGCAAAGTTACATTCAACGTCATCTACTTGACTCGACTCGACTCTCTCTCGGTTATGCTTCTTCTAGTCTCTAATACTTTGATAATCCTTGTCTAACTCTAACTGCCATCTCAACATGTCGAATATTCCAGCCACAATAACGTTTGATATGCATCCTAGTTCTGGTTGGTACACTGTGAGAAAAAAAATTGACAAAATTTTTATAAAATTAATAGAAACTATTCTTGAATAGGTATAAAATGTCTTAAAAAGTCTATTTTAAGAACTGTTCTCGTATTGGCTTATAAAGATACTTTTGCTTGCGGACTTTCGAGTATAATTAAGAGACCCAAGAAAAAATATTTTCCTCAGTATTTTTTTTCGCCTCTTTTTTTAACTCAAATCTTTTTTCGCAAAATGGTCAATTAAAGAATATTTCTTAAATTAATTATTATTTTTTTAATTGGTTACAAAGAAAGAAAATTAATAAATATAATATATATTTATCATATTACTAGGGAGCTCGAGTTTTGCAATTATTTTTCTTTGTTTATAAATATGTCGAAAATATCTACAAAATAGCAAAATAAAATAAAAAATTAAAAAAGAAAAATATTAAAAAATAATAACAATATTTTTAATTTAAATATTATTATTTATAAAGTCATTATTTATGGCATATTTATCATAATAAAGAGTAGCGAAAACTTTGCAATTAAAAAACTTAAAATCGTAAAAAAAAACCTATTTTTTTTTTAGTTAAAATAAATTTTTAAAAAAAATTACAACTTTTTATTTATCTTAAAATAAATCTTTAAAAAAATTACAATTTTTTTAATATAAAAAAAAAAACTTAAAAAAATTACATTTTTTTTTAGTTTATTATAATATTTAATATATATAATCTATTATGAGAAAAAAATTTATATAAATATGTCAAAAATATCACAGAATAACAAAATATAATACAAAATTAAAAAACAAAAATTTAATAAAATAAAAACATTTTTAATTTAAATATTACTGCTTATAAAACCATTAATTATGACATATTTATCATAATTAAGAGGACCGAAAACTATGCAATTAAAAATTTTTTTTTATTTAAAAGATATTTTCAAAAAAATAACAACTTTTTATTTAAATTTTAAATTAAAAAAAAATCTTAAATAAATAAAATTTTTTTTTATTAGTTCATTTATATATATTATATATATTTAATATATATAATCTATTATGAAAAAAAATATAATATATTTTTTTGTTTAGTGTGTAATTTCTGGGCTACAGGTATAAGAGACAGAACTCAATAAAGATAAAAAAAAATTGTTT
The DNA here is from genome assembly GCA_037043745.1 of Chymomyza amoena. Lineage (NCBI taxonomy): Eukaryota > Metazoa > Arthropoda > Insecta > Diptera > Drosophilidae > Chymomyza > Chymomyza amoena. The sequence continues at coordinate 10,755 of JBAMAX010003433.1, forward strand.
AACCTTTTTTTTTGCGATTTGCAAAGGAGACAAGTAATGAACATTTCTTCGAACAAAATTAAAAAAAAAACCTTAACAAAATTACAATATTTTTTTTAATTTAAAAAATATTTAAATAACTGTAACAACCTCTTTCATAAATTAAAAAAAAATCTTTAAAAAAATTAAAATTTTGTCTTAGCTTAAAAAAATTAATAAATCTAAAAAAAGTTACAATATTTTTTCAATTAAAAAACAAATCACCTTCAATCGTCTTTCTTAAGCAGAACTCCTATTCCTAATGCTCCTACTAATTCATCCTCCCATGAAACCAGTTTTGGAGCAAGTAGAGTCCTCTGTTCCTTAATAAGGGTTTATTTCCTGCGGAATATTCAGAATATTCTAGAAAAAATCATCTTTGTTTTGGAATTTTCACTAAATTTCCACAGTACAACTGCGAACCTGTTCCCTAAATTGATGACGGTCGTTTTCGCTTCAAAATCAAACATAATGCAAGGGACTATAAAAATTTTTTATCTTAGAAATATTATTATCTCGAGCTCCAAATATAAGAACGAAGTTAGCAAAAACTTATGTTATAAATTAAAAAATCGCTTTTGAAAAGAAGTTCTTATACGAAGCTTGTAGTCAAATAATAGAAAAATTGTCACGTAACGAAATGTGAAATCGATAAGAAATCGACTAGATAAGTGACATACATGCGGAGATGGAAGTTCATATAACAAGTATGCATTTGCAGATTACGATGGAAGTTCATATTACAAGTATGCATTTGCAGATTGCCGTAACATTACCGTAACGCGTTACGTTACGTGACGCTACCGGGCGTTACACTTTTTCATAAGTGACACCGAGCCCAACCTAATTTAAGACGTTGTCACGTCAAAAAATAATCTTAAAAACTTTTTTTTGGTTATATAATTAATATAATATAAAATAATATAATATTTAATATATTTTATCTATCATGAAAAAAACATTTGCGTGAATGCCTTTATTTGCTTGGGATATAAGACTTGCCAAAGAAAAGTCTAAAAATGAGTTTTTTCAGTTATCGATAACTCAATAAATAATCGAAAGCTTGCAATAAAATTTGACGTGGTAACTCTTGGCTAGTAGCTCTGCCAAATATGTGAAAATCATCAAAATCGGAGACGTCAAGGGAAAAGTCAAGCCGCTTCACTTATTTTATCCGATTTATAGATGAAAAATGGCATCATAATCAAAACATAAAGCAAGCTTCAATTCTTTTATGAAAGCAAACAGTGTTGTCCCATTATTTTTGTTTTAAATATTGTTCATATTTTCATAGAAAACATAATTTTTGCTAAATATTATTTATTGTGAGCCCTTTGGTCCATTTGACGTTGACAAAAATTTATGTTTTTTTTTAGTTTTTTTTATTTAAAAAAAAAATAAATAATTCCCTGTTAGACCACTTGGAGGAGGGGCATAGGGGATCTCTATTAATAACTGTTCGAACAGAACAGGGACCTACAGCTTACAGCCGAATCCGAACGGCTGTGTATTTAATTAATAGAGACTTTCATGGCAAAAAACATTTACCATTGGTAAACAGTTGATTGTGGCTGTTTTAATTGAAGTCAAAATATGGCCACACTAATCAAAATACTGAGAGCGCGCATCTCACCTGGCAGCAAGTGACATAATTTTCGAATGAGAACTGTACCAGCACGCCAACCCTCAAGGCCTAAAACTGGGAGTGGGTCCTTCTGAATGGGATTAGGCTTTAGGCCGACAATATGGCACTTGAAAAAAAGATTGTCACGGTAGTTATATGTAGAAGAGCCTCGAATTTCAATAGAAACGAAATGGACGACCCCGGTACGACTTCAAGAAAATGATGTTGGATGGGGCCGATCAGACATCAGATGACTTGGGATTGAGATGTTGGAGAACTCAAGCCCAAGATCGGAACGAATGGAGAAAAATTACTGCAGTCAAAGACCCGACCAGGGTTGTCTCACCAATGATGATGATCAAAAATACTAAAAACAATAAAATAGATCAAATTTATTTCATTGAAACACTCTTCGTTTTACCCATTAAATGAGTTGAAGTTTTAGTTCCAAAGCGTTTTCTACTGCTGCATACTGAGTTTTGACTAAGCCACATTTTGCTTTCTATTACGACTTTTTCTCACAGTGTACTTAAAAAGATAGACTAGCTGGCAACTAGGCAACCAGAAGAGTCCGTAACTAGCAAAGAGCAGCCAGTCAACTTTGTTATGCGAGCTGCCTTTAAATACACACACAAGCACACACACGCACACACACTCACTCACAGGAGTATAATATCCATGTATATGTGGGGAAATTATATAAGCATGATAATATTGTATAACACAGTTTGGCTTGCACAACAACAACAAGAAGCAAGCAAAATGGCAGCTTGTCAGCTTTTGACTGTCTCCCAGAGCATAATACTTTTAGTAGCTGGTCTTCCTTACCAATCTATAAAGAAGATATTGGGCCAGGACCTCCACAAGCTTTGTACGTTGGCAAGCACTTTGTCTAGTTTCAATTTCAATTTCATCATTGATCCTTTGGCAACATTTTTGATTTTGTTTTGTAATGTTTGTTGTGCCATCAAGTCAAATTTTTTTAACGACTTAAAGTTCTTCGGTTTGGTTTTTTTTTTTGGCTTTTTATAGTCCTCGCGCTTTTTATTATCTTAGCTCTTTTGAAATTCGCTGAACCGGCTTATAATAAGCCAATTTATGATTTGACTATTGACTATAAATTGGGTTATTAAGAGCAACTGTTACATATGTATAAAGTGCGGAATTCAAAAGGATTTCCTAACCGCAAACCAATTTTGAACAAAAAAAAAAAAAAACGACAAAATATGTTGCTCTTTTATTGTTTTGTGGGTGTAGCTTGAGGGGTAGAGAGGAAGCTAGAGGGAGGACGACCGAATGAGTGACAGTGAAAGATGAAGCTCGGTTGAGTGTTGGGTAGGTTAAGTTAACCGCAGCAGCAACAGCAACAGCATTGCCCTAACCGCAGACGCTTTTTGTGAGTGCGGTTTCCAACACTGTTAAAGCAACAGAGCAATGGAGCAACAGAACAACTGAACAACAATACAATGACACAGCAATCAGTGCGTGAAAGTGTGCGAAAGTTTTAAATGCTCTTTAGCGTAATCGACAGCTGATCCGATGATGGTCACAATCGAAAAGTGATCGAATTTTAAATAAAAGTTGAAGAGCTAAAGAAAAAGTTGGAAAATATTTTTGGAGCTGAGTAAAAGGAAAATTAAAGCATTATACAGCACTGAACTTTTAAAAACTTAGTTGGCCTAAAGCAGAAAGTAGGCTGGATTCGTATTAGATGCGTCGTCATTGCGTTAGGATCCAATATAGTGCCAATCGTAAGATTATTTTTCAACTTCATGGCCATAATCAGAAACTAGACGACCTAGAGCAAAATGTAGCCACGGTTTCTATTATTTTTGCTTCCTTAGCTAGTTTAGGAACCAAAATTATGCCAATCGACCTAAGTTTATTTTTGCAACTAGTTAGCCTAGTTCTAATTTGTTTGGTTTTTGAGAATTAGAGAATCCAATCTGAGAGTTGGGCATCCCGCTGCAGATTGAAGAGCCTGGAAAGTGTGTTTGGAGTAAAAGCTCCAAAGTTTCCCTACGGTCTGAGTGAAGGAGCCTTCACTCCTGCTCAACAGACCCACCCCGTTTGAGGACTCTTTGACCATGACTCGCTGAAGTCTAGCCGCTTCCGTATGGTTTTGGACATTATTACAGAAGTTCTTCCAGGTTTCCCTTTTAGAGTTTCTGATGTCCTTGTTGTAGTCAGTGAGAGCAGCCTTGTTCCTCCCATTGACTGGTTTTTCTTGCTTTATTGAAGAGTCTCCTAACAGTTCTCCTTTTAGCCGTTAGGTTGGCGTTCCACCAGGGAACTTCGCGTTTCGACTGGTAACAGCGCTCTACCGTACTGGCTTGGAAAGAGGAGATCAGCACATCTACAAGCTGGTTTTCAGCCAAATCAATCTCGTCTACCGAGTTGATGTTGGAGACTAACGAGTCGACCGCATGTTCGACCAGTGTTTGATAATAAGTCCAGTTGGTCTTCTTTGGATTGAAGACCCTCTGCCTTAACTCTAAACGCCCCGACAAATCAAACCCAATATGTTGATGGTCTGAAAGCGTGGCCACATTGGTTACCCTCCAGTTACTTATAAGGGCAAGCAGCGAGTTGCTAGCCAGGGTAAGGTCTCTTCTCTGATAGCATTTACAAAAGTGGGCTTTCTTTCAAGTACTTAGGTCTACCCCGGAAAAATGCTTGGGAATTTTTAAATAAATGGCATTACTTTAAAAGATAACACTAATCACTTTTTGAGGTGTTATTGTAATTTTAAAGATCGCGTGACAATTTTTTATAGGTCACATGAAGGTGACCAGTTCAATTTCGCTTTATATCATTAGCGCTCATTTTGCTTATTTTCATTAGCTTTCACTCTCTTGCTTGAACTAATCGGCTCCCAAGATGTCATTGGGCCTCCGTCTCATATTCGCAATATACCATATACCATGATCAACAATTAAGAGGTTATGCCTTGTGCAAGTTACTCTCTGAAAAGCAAAGCCAGAATCAATTTTTGTATGGTAGCTATAGGAAATAGTGAACCACTTTTGATCAAACTTCACAAAAATGTGTAGACTGATAAAAAAAAGAAAACAGAATAATGTATGAAAAAAAAAAAAAAATAAAATATGATAAAAAAAATTGTATTTTTCAGATTGTATGACTTAAGGCTTGAGGCCATATACTCGACTTAGGATTCAAGAATTCATACCAGCAGTAGTAGTATGACTTTATTTCAGTTAAAGTATCTATAATCATTTCAGTGAAGTTTGATCAAAATTGGTATATTATTTTATACAGCTACCATACAAAAATAAAACTCTCTTTCTTTTCGTATTTTAGTATTTTTAAAATTATTCATCACTTTTTATCAGAGATTGTTAATAGAAATTATGGGGCTAAAAAACAAAAACAAAAAAGAAATTAACTAAAATTGCAAGCCACCATTCAATATATTTTTGAAAGAACTATGCGAAATAAGAATAATTTTTCATTTAAATTTTTAATAAAAAAAATAATGTAACTTAAAAAACGAAATTATAAACTAATATTAAAATTATTATTTTGTATATTATTATATTATATATTATTATAAAATATTTAGAGCCAATTTTTATTTAAAAATAGCAAAATAACTGAAAATTAAAAAAAAAATTATCTGCCAATTTTTATACTGATTTCCTCAATATTTTTATAATATTTCCTTGGGTACTACACTTAATATTTAACTTAATTTTTTTTAATATTTTGATTACTTTTCGTTTCGTCGATATTGTTCAGAAATATATAAAAAAATTATATATTAAATATATTGACCAAATATGTATAAATAAACATACAATTTTTATTTTAATTTATAATAAAAAAATAAAGTGACTTTAAAAATAAAATTATAAAATAATATTTAAGTCAATCTTTATTTAAAAATGGCGAAATAACTAAAAAATAAAAAAAATTATTGGCCTAAATTTATGCTGATTTCTTCAATTTTTTTTAATATCTTCTTGGGTACTACACTAATATTTAACTTCAAAATTTTTTAATATTTTGATTACTTTTCGTTTCGTCGATAACTGCGAAAAATGTCTACAAAAAATTTAAAATATATTGTCCAGAAATATATAAAAAAATTATATATTAATAAATATATTAATATATAATATATATTATGACATATATTCTGATCAATAATCAGAAATATGTCATAATATATGTATGAAAAAAAAACATAAAATATTTGTATAAATATATTTCAATGAAATAAAAAACGTGAATTTAAAAATTATCAAAAAAATATGTGAAATATATTGACCAGAAACAAGAAATTTAAAATATATTGGCAAGAAATTACTAAAAAAAATTTTAAAAATATGTGTTTAATAAATTCAATGAAATTCAAATGCGGATTACAAAAATTAAAAAAAAAAAAATAATAAAAAAATTGTGGATAAGAAATATCTCAATAAAAATATAAAAAAATTATAAATAAATTCACCGGAAATTCTGAGAAAAAAAATATAAAATATGTATATACAATATTTTTTAATGAAATAAAAATCGTGTATTAAGAAATTCTTAAAACAATACATATATATATATAATATATTGACAAGAAATTTTTCGCCATAAAAACATATATTTAAAATAAAAATGTTTTATGAAATATAAATCGTGGATTATAAAAATTTGTCTTTTTTTAAAAATTATTAATAAATTATTACAACAAAAATTTAAATCGTGTTCTGTGAAATAAAAAAAATAAATACATAAGTTCGACTAATAATAATTAACTTTGTTATTTTGTCAGTATGACCTTCCGCAGTCCCCCTTTAATCTCTTTGTAGTAATTACAAAAATTGTATTTCTCTTTAAAAAAATATCTTTAAAATTAAAGGTAAGCTTATGATAATATAAGACTGGATAAATATTAAATTACTACATTCGCATATTATGGCACAGTAATTGAGAAGGACACAAATTGTTCTAATTAAATAAAACATATCAATTAAGTGAAATTAAAGCGAATATTTAGTGTGTCCCGATTGCATCATTGGAATGAGTAAACTGCGTACAGTCAACCATTTTAAGCCTGCGGTTTTAAACGCATTCACGCAAAACTAATTATTACATAATGAGAAAGCTTTAACTTTCTTAAAGACAATCAAAATTAACACAAATTAAATCCAAACTCACAAAATCTCTCACAAAGTGCATGTACTCTATATTTAATTTAAAAACCTTATAAAACATATTATAACCAGTTTGAACGTTCAATATCAACGTTTCTTAGCCAGCAAATTGATAACAATTTTAACGTTAATCAGTTATGGCTGACATCCAATGAAAAGCCGAGCCAAATGCACAATTTGTGCTGCACATATTTAGTGACGTCACATAAACACGTATCTGTGTGTGTGTCTCTGGCATATGTATTTGTTTTCCAAACGATTAAACGATTAAATTTAGCAGAATTTTCATGAAATTGACAGTGTAGAGTGTATTAGCTGATTTGGGTTAGGCTTATTACGCAAACAAAGTCAAACCCAGCATGATTATATTGATCAGTTTGTTGACACTTTATGCTCTGGCTAATATTTAACACTGCCCAATGATAGTATCCATACACTCGGCTACACTGACATGCAAACTTAACGCTCTTGTGTTTATCAATTAAATATTTACACTTGCGGCCATGATTTATAAACATTATGAACAACGTTGACGTTTAAGTAAGCAAAGGATAGTCTAGGATAGCATTGGATGTGTGTGTTGGCCAAGTTAGCTTGAGTCCTGGCAATAAAACTAAATATTTATACATAATATTCAACAGGATTTCCAACTGGGACTGTTAACTTTTTGCTCTGCTTAAGCGCAGCAAAATTATGTACATCGCATTATGGGGAAATGGAGCGCTTGCAAAATAGGTGGGTGGGTGAAAATATGTCAAGCGGGAGAACTTTTGGAAGGATGTTTGGGAGTGGGATGATCATAACATGTGCGAGAAAGTCAATAATCTAATCGATATTATTTTGCGCTTAATTTTTATAATATATGGGGTCAATGATAATTATATCCTTTGAGTAAAATAAAATTTAAATATTGAAAAGAATAGAGGCGCGGAAAATAAGATTACATTTATATCTAAAAATTTGTAGATTGCCCTGGTAGTTCAACAATTCTGAGATGTACAAGGATCCCTTAGTAAGAAAGTTGAGAGAGAGCAAAATACATACAATCGATTGAATTTCCATGAAACACAGTATCAATACATAAATAATATAACTATAGAGATATCATAATTTAGAAATTCCCCTAAAAGATTCTTAGCTTAAAAACCTGACGAACTTGATGACATCTAGCTTTAGCTCCCATGGAGCACACTCAATCTTGTTATGAGTATTAAAATATTATATCATATTTGTAGAGCCCTATCGAGAATAAAGGTTCTTTTTTTATGCAAGGACAGGAAAAAAATATTTTTTTAAATTAAGAATAAAAAATTACACTTTCTGTTTACGAAAATCTCCTTGAAAACTTTCTAAAATAAAATAAAAAAAATATATGTCACAAAACGGACACAACAACTTTGCGTGACGTTACGTTTTTACAACATAATCTAAACGACAAAAAATATTACGTCAAAATAATCCAAAAAGGAAAGGTGCTACAAAAGTTCCAAAAATAAAGTATGGAAGCAAAAAAAATGTGCCAAAAATCCTTTCAAAAATAGGAAAAAAATTAAGTTTAATTTTTTATTAAATTTTCCTATGAACTCTAGTCAAATTGCAGCTAAACATTTACAAATAAAATGTTTTTTTTTTCTGTGAACAATATTAGTTTCAATATTAAAAATATAAAAAACCTTAAATAAGAATGTAAAAAAAATATTAATATATCAAACATTGAACTAAATACTCTTTTAGCGTGATGTTACACTTTCAGGGCAACAATGAAGACAGACAATTATTTATTTTGGGCGAAACAGGGATAAAATTTTAGTTAAAGTATTAAAATCTTATAACATTTTCTTTAAACCGAATCGGTTAATAGAGCATTAAAAAAATGTTATAAGATTTTAAGTTAGTTAAAAAAGCTTTTTTTGCGCGAAGCTGGGAAAAAATTTAGGTAATAAAATTAACAACATCAAAAACATTCAATAAACTTCCTTTATGGCGTGACGTTACATTTGCACAAGAAAAATATTTTTAAAAAAGTAAAGGTGAAAATAGGAATATAATATTAAAATATGCGAAAAATTGGTTACGTAACTCTTTTGGCGTGACGTTTCATTTTCACCCAAAATATGCAAAGCGACAACTATTTTTTTGTAGGCAAAACTGGGAACAAATTTGAGTTTAAGATCTTATAACATTTTCCTAATGCTCTCTTGACAGATTGCTTTTAAATATTGAAAGTAATTAAATTTTTTTTAATTAAAAATATAAAAAAAGGATACAAAAATTTCAAAATAAGGTGAAAAAGTAAAAAAAAAGTAAAAAAAAGCACATAACACTCATTCGGCTTGACATTACATTTTTACAATAATTATGACCGTACAAAAAATTATTCTTGAAGAAAAAAATTTTGTTTTAAATTAAAATAAATAAATTGAGGATTTTGACGTGACGTTACTTTAATAGAAAATGGTGAAGTCAAACAAAAAGCTTAAAAGGCATTTAAATAAAGTACCAAAAAAAATACAAAAATCAATATAAAGCTCTTTGGCGTGACGTTACAAAAAATATGAATTGTTTCCGACTCGGACAAAACAACGAAAATTTTCGTACAAGGCAAGAATTTTATACATTAAACTTTCTTTTAGTATTTTTTTTCTATCTGTATGAGTAACCAGTAGTAGAAAATTAAAAAAAAATAAAAACAAAAAATCAAGGACATGAAATCTTCCATAAGTTTGACTAATATCCGTTAAATTTACGGAAAATATATTAACATGACAAAAAAAATTTTTTTTTTTTTTTTAATGATTTCAATTTAAATGCGTGACGTTACTAAAACTTAACTTTAAAGTTTTCAGCAATTTTTAATGCAGCTATGACAACTGATGCAATGGATAATATATGTATTAATGTAGTATGATATATTTTTTTGATAGACTTATGCTTAAAGAGTTTATAATTGTAGATATATGTTATATATTTTTTAAAAAGTATCAAGACAGTTAGGGATATCAGAAGTCCACATAGGAACACTTTGTAACCTTTTATTTAAAATCAAATATTTAACATTAAAAATTAAAAAGAGAAGAAAAATATTTTCTGGTTAGCATTTAATATTTTGGTCAGAGTGGAGCTTACTGTTAAAATGTTTATACACAAAAAAAAAAAATTTGTTGATTATACATTTTTTTTAGCATTTGAGCCTCACAATTTCGAGGTCGGAGCTTTCTGCTAGAAATAAAAAAAAATAATAAAATTTCTATAAGTTCCATGTTTTATTTTGTTTTTCTTTTCGGATAGTTTTTTATTTGTTTGGAGCTTTCTGTGGAAACGTTTTTAAGCCAAAAAAAATGTAATTTGAAATTATGCCATGAATTCCATAAATTATTTTTGTTTTTCATTTCTCATAATTTTTTTTTTAAATAGTGCATTGATAGTTTTTTATTTGATTATCTATTAATTTTCTGGTCATTCAGGAGACTTTCTGTGGAATTGTTTATAAATAATAAAAATAAAATTCTAATATTTCGATGAGTTCCACATATATTTTTCCTTTCTAACAGAAAATTATCAATTTTTTTTAAAATTATGTCTAAATTTTGAACTATCGTTAACTCGATGAATAAACGAATTTCGGCTAGTACCCCTATCTCAGTTAAAAAAAATCATGAATCCTTTAAAAGGATCCTCCGCTTGACGTATTTTCGCCCATATGATGATGATGATGTGTTTGAGAGCAGCGTGTACATGCAAATGTTGTAACTTTGCATAGACAATTATTTACAAGTGCGAGCAACTGAGGCGACAAATGCTAAAATCCATCCCCCTACCCCAAAAAACATCACTCCCTCCACCTCCCATAGATAGCAAAACTAACTCGACCTCCCCCACGTAAACCAGCTGAAACTTACATCATGCATACTTTATCGCAGAGACTCAGACTAAAGTGACACTAACGATGGCACTCACACACACATACGTACTCACACACGCACACAACTAGCATATGCACATAAGGGGCTTTATATGGGCGCTATATATAGTATGTATATATAGGGTAGGGGGGGAACGAGGGCAAGTCGCTGACTGTGCGTGTTGTTATGTTTTGGCTGCTGAGAGCAACTCAATCTAAATGCGGTACAATGACATCTAAAGTGTTTGGTTTGAGTTTAAGATGAGGATAGTAGAGGATACTACTTGGGTTTGAGTTTGGGTTAGGTTTTGGCTAGGATCTGTCGTTCCAGCGTATTTTTTTTGTTTTTGGTGTCCTGGCGTCCTATAACGCGTTGACTGACATTAGTTTTGCTTTCTTTTAAATGTGTCACGTAATTTTACTTGGCACAAAAAGGGACAAAGTTCCTTCTCTCTGCTGCACTTGTACCCAATACAGGACGCCCTCTCTGCTCTCTTCGCCTTAGCTAGGACAGACAGACCGACAGACAGAGCAGAGTGAGACAGACAGTTGTATATATGGTTAGCATTTAGTTAAATGTATTCAAAGCGTTCCGCCATTACGAATGCAGCGTATCAGTGCAAGCGAGACGGTCTGACATAGTTAGACAGAGTCAGCTGCTAAAGTCAAAATGGTGCTCAAGTTGAGCTTAAATGTGTGTCAGTTAACATTTAAACATGTTTAAATAGCTTTAGATATGGTTGTAATTTAAGAAATGAAACTCAGACATGGGCAGAAAAAAATAAAGAGAGGAAAACAAAAATAAAGTATCTCTGTTTAGATGTGAGTACTTGGGTTTATGCCGACGTGCGCTGTTACGTCAGAGATTGATTGTTGTAATAAAAGATATGTGTGTGAGTAGAGCAACCGAACGGAACACGGAAAAAATGGAGCAGAAAAATGGAGCAAGAAAAACAAAGAATAGATTTACTAAGATTGAATGCTAGGTTAACTTAACTAGGTTCGTTCTGGATGAAATAGAAATGAAATACAATCATGCAATACCTACTAACGACTGTGTGCATGTAATTTAGAGGAGCGATTAAACATTAGAAGAGTTTGATATAGTCGTCAGGAAACGTTTGAGACTTGGGTGCAGCTATTAGAATCGAAAAATTCCCTATAAATAGTCAACTTAATGGAATTATGATGACTTTTATGCAGTAATGGAAGGTTTTATTAAGGTAAAAGATGAAACTGTTGGTAAAGTTAATAAGCATCCTTTGCACCTCGAAAGCTTGGTCAAGATTTCAAGATATTATAGGCATACTGTTGCATATAAAATTATAACTTTCAATTTAGACCCATTAAGGGATGCCTATGAAGTCCTTTACGCCTTTTTTTCCCGTAAGGGTTTCTGGCGCAAAAGATCTGTTGTACCATACCCATAAATTTTGGCAAAAGCAACTTTCCGCATGAATAGCAGTAGGTCGCTTTTTTTTTTTTTTTTTTTTTTTTTTTTTTTTTTTTTTTTTTTTTTTTTTTTTTTTTTTTTTTTTTTTTTTTTTTTTTTTTTGGGGGGGGGGGGGGGGGGGGGGGGGGGGGGGGGGGGGGGGGGGGGGGGGGGGGGGGGGGGGGGGGGGGGGGGGGGGGGGGGCCCCCCCCCCCCCCCCCCCCCCCCCCCCCCCCCCACACACACACATTGAAGGGACTGACTTTTCCTTTCCCATGTGTTGAGCTCTTTGCAGCGCTGGGCAGTCACAGATATGTCTGATGGTTTCATTGTCTTCGAGGTGAGAGTCTGCACTCTAAAGAGTCCAATAGGGCCAATTTTCTGTAGATGGTATCTAACAGTTTGGTGGCCAGATAGTTATGCTATCTGGAGCATAAAGTCCGCTCTGCCAGCAGCTTTTGTCTTGATCGTATCCAGAGGTTTTGACAAGCACTTTTTGCTTGACGTAGCTCCGGTAAGGAGAACCAGTATCTCCTCAAGCGCTCCTGCAGCCCATTTGTTTATCATGGTCTTGATTGTGGACCAACCAATACCACAAAAAGGGCGCAGGAGATGTAGTCAGAATGGAGGCACCCTGTCGTGATACAACATCAGCGATCGTTTTGCCATACACTCCTGAGTCTCCAGGTACCCAACATAGCAAGACTTTGTTCCGGGAGAATAGGATTTGGAGGTAATTATGGCATTCTTTAACCATGCTGGAGGAGATGCTTCAAGATGATAATGCCCTAATAGCAGCTTGTCTATTTGAGTAAATACAGATGTTTGCTACCCTAGCTCTCTTGTGACAGTTACTAAGGACGCAGATCTCTATGGCAAGAATCTTTGCTTGAAAGACGCTTTGCCAGATGCCCACTACAGTAAAGGTTCTGGTGTTGGGACCAATGACACCAACATCTACACCCTGCTCAGTTTTGGACCCATCCGTGAACTATTGTTGCTACCGCAGGTTTCCACAAGGGCTGCCATCAGCCCAACCTCGGAGAAGAGGTCTAAATTTCTTGTTATGAAATAATTCCGTGAGCATAAGATCGGAACTAGAGCAGATCGATACGTCAGGAATGGATATATATAAGTGCGACATATCCAGTGTCAACTGTCTAAGAGTCCAGATGTGATCTGCATGGCTGAATTTTGGATGAAATCGTGCAGTGGTGTGAGTCCAAGGACTGACTCAATGACAGGTGTCGGGCAGGTATGCTTTGCTCCCGAGAGGGATATGCATAATAATCTTTGAAGCTTGCTGCATTGCTTAATGGCCACCTTTTGCTACGTCTAGGGTCACCACACAAGGACTGCATATGTCACAATAGGCCGTACCATCATACGATGTATCCATTCTATAATATAAGGGCTAAAGCCCCATGTGCTGCCAATGAAGTTCCCACAACCCCACATGGCTCGATTAGCTTTGGAGAGCACTTGCTGTAAGTGGAATTTTTAGTTGAGTCCTTTGACTAGATCACACCTAGATATTTGACCTTGTCTGAATGCTCTCAGTGTTATATATAACAAGTTTCCACTAAAAATTTCTAAAAATTAAAGAAAAAAATGTTCAAAAATTTTGTAAAATTTGTATTAATCTTATAGATACATAATTATTGTATTTATGTTTAAAAAAAACTGATTTTTGGCAACCATCTTAGGTGCACCATTTTGTAATTTTTTAATTCTAACCGCAGATTTTTGTTAAGCGACTCTGAAAACTCTTATTTGCAAGCCCAATTGGAACTTTAAACATAAAAATGAAAAGCACATATTGGGTCCGCCATTTTGAAATACTAATAAGGAACTTATAATCAGCTGCCACAAAAGTATATATGTAAATAGCATATATTATAAAAGGAGTGGAAATAATGTATTTCTGAGAACAAGATAATAAAAATGGTTAATTTATGGAGTTACTTTGCTTTGACGGCCATTGTAGCTGCGCCATTTTGAAATATCCGAAATAGCTTTAAAAGTAGTAGATATAATGCAAATTTTAAGCACAAAAACGTTGATCTATCTTAGGAATTTAAGTGTGTCATTTTTTTTTTGTCTGTATTAATAAAAAAATAAAGCTTTAAGAATTTTTTAAAATTTTTCTTTAATATGCTAATTACTATAATGTCATATTGAGTTTTTGTGAAGAAAAAATTATAAAAAAAAATATGTGAAAGATATCACAATTTTTTTTTCCTATTTATAAACTTTTTTTTTTAATTTTTTAATTCAGTTTCATTCAATGATGCCACATTAAAAAAAATAAACAGATGAAAAAGATTATAAATATATATTTAATTTACATTTAGTTTATTTCAGTCTTTAATAATTTTATGATAAGCCATTAATGTAGATTACTTATCCATAGTTTTTATTAAATTATATTATTTTGTTTAAAATATAAATCTTATCAATTATTAGTTTTAATATCTTTACTTTTATTTAACTTTTTTCAATTGCAGCTAATTTTTTTAATAATTTTATTATACTACCTAAAAAATCTTAATAATCAAAGACCAACAGCCCACAAAACCTTGAACTTTTCGCCATTTTGAAGCCCTATTTGAGGCTACCAAAAACTCACGTAATTAAAATTGCGGTAAGCCCTTTTTTCGATTAGACAATCCAGAACACATTTGTTATCCTTGTTATAATTAACTGCAAAAATACACAAAACTATTCCGCAAACGTATTTCGAGGATTATTTACATTTGGCACGCATCTATCATTTGTCCAAAACTAATTCATAGATAAATGGAATTTTCCGCGAACAATTCATAAAAATATTCCACGAAAATGTCTAATTTGAGGCCATGATTGACACACTGACATCTAAATTGATTTGGTTTCCATATACTATATACTCGTACATATGTACAGTCTGTACATGCTGCTTTTGACATTTGACAGTTATAATTATGTGTAAATAATATATGATATTTGTTATACTTATGACAGTTTTGATATTGAAAGCGGTTCATCATCTAATGTAACCCATGTTGACCACATTTGTTGGTTGCACAATCTGGTCAAAAGCACTTTGAATAAATTGCATGCCACTGATTAAACAATACAAATGGGAAATGCATAACAAGCCACCACTACATACATATAAAGTATATAATATAAAGTTGTTGTTGTTGTAGTGAAACTCCCAGAACAACTTTACAATTTAAAAAAATATAGTTTTATAAAAGGGTAAGAAATCAGCACTTAGCGTTAATTACGATATTTTGCTGATATGGCATTTAAAATGATTTGTTCCTTGTTGTTGTTGTAGCTTAAACTGCGGCGGGATTAATGTAATGCCTGTGGCAACTCCGCTTTATGCAACTGCAACAACAACGACAACAATAGAGGATCCAATGGGGCAACAAAAATTTCAGCGTGTGTGTGCATTTGACATTTACGAAGCACAACTTTTGCGATATATTTGCAGCCATTTTTATTTATTCAGATTTCTACCATTTTTTATCCTCTTTGGTGTACTTAACCTTTGTAGGTTAAAAGGGTATACTTAGTTGGTGCTTATGTTTGTAACAGTCTCAATGAGATGGGATTAGAATGTCATGTTGAATACATGTTGATATATTCCTATGTCCTTTATGGTGAACGCAAAAATTTTGTAGGCCAAATTATTTACGTATACGTAATTTTTTTAAATATGCGTCTAGATGAAATTCCTCGAATTGAGCTCTTGAAAGCATTTTGTTTTGTTATTGTATAAATTCATAGATTTAACTAGAAGGGCCTAATTTAAAGAAAAGATTATTTTTAAAGTATTTTTTGGTATTTTTAAACATTCATAGATTTAAACCAAAGAATATTAAGTGTGCTAAGTTTTCAAACCCTATATTAGTTTTCGCTTAATTTTTTGAATATATACAAAAAAAATGTGTTTGTTTTTTTAATTTTGATTTTAAATCGTTTTGTCTGGCCTTAAAAATTAGTATATCAAATGCCGACATTTTATTTATTATTAATTAATTTATTTAAATATAGTCATTATTTAGCTTTAAAAACTAAAAAGAAGAGCGAGCTAATTTTTTAACCCCTTGACCAACATGCAAATATATTAAGTTTTGCTTAAACTTTAAATATACAAAAAACTATTTCTTTTGACGTGACAACGTCTTAAATTAGGTTTGTATGGGAGGCACCATTGAAAAAGTATAACGATAACCGTAACGATAAGTCTAGCGATAAATAATCGTAACGATAAGTGGCATTTTTATTTTTGGTTTGCGCTCTGCTCTTATCCATAAACGAACCAGCGACTTTTTGTGAATCGCAGCAACAAGCAACGCACAGCGTCAGCCGCACCGCTTAGCGCTCAGCACCAAACTGGCACTGCTCAAAGCGGTGGCTATTTTTAGTTTTGAGTGAGCGCAACTGAATAACTATTTTATTTTTGGTTTGCGCTCTGCTCTTATCTATAAACGAACCAGCGACTTTTTGTGAATCGCAGCAACAAGCAACGCACAACGTCAGCCGCACCGCTTAGCGCTCAGCACCAAACCGACACTGCTCACAGCGGTGGCTATTTTTAGGTTTGAGTGAGCGCAACTGAATAACTATTTTATTTTTGGTTTGTGCTCTGCTCTTATCTATAAACGAACCAGCGACTTTTTGTGAATCGCAGCAACAAGCAACGCACAACGTCAGCCGCACCGCTTAGCGCTCAGCACCAAACCGACACTGCTCAAAGCGGTGGCTATTTTTAGTTTTGAGTGAGCGCAACTGAATAACTATTTTATTTTTGGTTTGCGCTCTGCTCTTATCTATAAACGAACCAGCGACTTTTTGTGAATCGCAGCAACAAGCAACGCACAACGTCAGCCGCACCGCTTAGCGCTCAGCACCAAACCGACACTGCTCACAGCGGTGGCTATTTTTAGTTTTGAGTGAGCGCAACTGAATAACTATTTTATTTTTGGTTTGCGCTCTGCTCTTATCTATAAACGAACCAGCGACTTTTTGTGAATCGCAGCAACAAGCAACGCACAACGTCAGCCGCACCGCTTAGCGCTCAGCACCAAACCGACACTGCTCAAAGCGGTGGCTATTTTTAGTTTTGAGTGAGCGCAACTGAATAACTATTTTATTTTTGGTTTGTGCTCTGCTCTTATCTATAAACGAACCAGCGACTTTTTGTGAATCGCAGCAACAAGCAACGCACAGCGTCAGTCGCACCGCTTAGCGCTCAGCACCAAACCGGCACTGCTCACAGCGGTGGCTATTTTTAGGTTTGAGTGAGCGCAACTGATTAACCCCAGCGGCGCATAGCCTCTGCGGTCTGCCGAAATACTGCATTACCTCCGCAGAAAACGTAATTGATTACAAGCGCTGCGTTTCGTTTGAGGGATTGTAAGCGGAGGCAAATAGAAAAGCAGTGATCTGCCGAAAATCTGCATTACAACTGCGGAAAAAGTAATGCACAAATAGAAACTCACACTGCGCTACCTTAGCAACACAAAATTTTGTTATTTTGTTTGCATGCTAACAAGCATAGTTCGGCCTTTCTTCTGTCAAACCATTCGTTTATACCTTTTTATTTATTATCTACTGCCGAGAAAATTTTATTTTATTAAGAGATACGAAAACGTAAAGTCTGACAACTCGTTTCATAATTTCATGAAATATACGTATAATCTTGATTGCGTATCAAACTTTCTAAGTCAACTACGTTAAAAGAAACAACCATCGACTTGACTTTCGCAAGACACATTACAGCAGAAACACTTCCTTTCATTTCCTATTTCTCCTATCATCGTCCTATCCTCAACAAAATCACTCAAATAGGAATTATTATTGTGCAATTTAATAATATTCATATCAATAAATATTCTACCGAGAAAAAGACGTTGTCACGTAAAATCTTCGCCCGTAAAACCGACTTTACAGGCAACAGTTTTTTTTAAAATTTTTTTTATACATATTTTGACAGGCTTTTAAAAATAAATATATTACAATGCAGCCATGTTATTTATATTTAACTTGTATATTTATATAAATCCATAATTTGGTTTAAAAACTAAAGAGCACATTACAGAGGTTCTGAAAATTAAGGTCTTCGCTTATGCCGCCATTTTGGACCTTATTTTACATTTTTTTTTTAAATATCAAAGCAACAATCTATAAAAAGTTAAGGTAAACTATCTTACAATTCAATTTAATTTAATTAAAATTTATTTTTATTTGGTTTGCAAAATATTTATTTCGCAGCAAAAGTTTCAAAAAGATTTTAATTTAATTTTTTTAATATTTAAAAGTAATTTCGAAAATTTTTCTTATTTTAAATTTGAATCTCATTAAAAAAATTTTTTTTTTCTTCCTAAATTCAAAATATTTCAAAGTATTTAAAGAATGCTAGTTTAATTTAAAAAAAATTTAATTTTACTTAAAAAAGTCTAATTTTATTTTAAAATATTTAATTTCATTCAAAAAAACTTTAAATTTATTAATATTTTTATTTTTATTTTTTTTAAATTTAAATCGTGTTGAGAAATTTTTTTTTAATTAACTTAAAAAAATTTTGATTTCACTTAAAAAAATGTTTATTTATTTAAAAAAATTTGAATATTGTTTAAAAAAATATCTCAATGAGGTTTAAATTTAAAAAAAAAATAAAATATTAATTTCATTTAAAAAAACTTTAAGTTCATTAACATTTTTTGTTTTTCTTTCTAAATTTAAAATATTTCAAAGTATTTAAAGAAATGTAAGTTTAATTTAACCCAGATATGCCCATGCGTTTGTGTGCGCGTAAAAAACGATTTTTTTTGCATAGTCTCTTAAAAAATAGGTTAAATAAAACAATTGCATACTTTAAAATAAAAATTTTTATTGAGATCCATGATTTTGGAGGCGTCCTATATGTAGGACATTGGGCACATATGCTATGATGAGGTTTATATTAATTAATTAATAATTTTTAATAATATGCAATAAAACACTTAGTGTGTTCTCCTACATCGTATTTGATGCACCTGGTGGTGGTTTTTTGATGGCACAATGCACAGCGTGTTTGATTTTCCTGTGGTATCACAAGGTGATCTAAGCGGTCAAAGCGCAAATCTAGTCCTAACGAGGTATTTGTGCGTCCTTGTTGATAAGTTGTGGGCTTTCGGTTTTGGGTGAGCAAAGTTTGATGATGAGCACTCTAAGCATCACTTCTGCTGCCGCATGCAGTTTTGCAGGTGGCAAATTGTCCAGTTGCAAAGTGTCTTAGGGTCCAGAATCCTCATCAGCCACATTTCCTGTTGCGTTTGTTGGAGGAAATATTGTTATTTCTTCGGCTAATTCTGAAGTTTCGTTGTCAAATTCCAAAATCGAGAGTATCTTATGAAGAGTAACTCCTCTTTTTCCATAAATAAATAATATTGTATTAATACCCAATAGACACGCATTTGCCCAATGTCCTATATATAGGACACCAATGTTTAATGTAAAATAAAACCCTTAAATTACAAAAAACTATTGAGACTAGTATAACTATATTTTAAAACAGTTATTTCTCAATAACTTTCAATACACAAAAGTAATATTTCATTAAAAAAAATTTATTTTATAAGCTCACCTTTCATAGCGTCTCTTGAAATTTTTCATTTGTTGAATTTCACAATTTTCAATACTCGCGTCAGGACACATTGACAGAACAATTATAAATAAACTTATTTCACATGCTTGCGATGTCTCTGCTGATTGCAGAAACACTTAACATGCGAAGGTAACTTAACATTTGCGTGCATGATCGATCATGAAAGAGGTGTCCTATATGTAGGACATTGGGCATATCTGGGTTAAACAAATTTTAATTTTACTTAAAAAAGTAAAAAAAAAGTCATTTCTTAAAAAAATTCTCAATGAGATTTAAATTAAAAAAAAAAAAATTTTATCAACTTAAAGTTTTTTAATTGAAATTAAAATTTTTTTTTTTAAAAATAAATCTCAATGTGAAATTTTTAATAAAATATTCAAATTTTTTAAATAAAATAAGCATTTTTTAAATTGAAATGAAAATTTAAATCTCAATGAGAAATTTTTTTTTGAATTAACTTAAAAAATTTTCCTTTTTTTTTTTAAAAATGCTTATTTTATTTAAAAAAATTTGAATATTGTTTACAAAAAATGTAATTTCCTTAAAAAATGTTAGTTTATTTATTTAATTTTTTAAAATTTTAATCTCATTTAGAAAGTTTTTGTTTATTTTCGTAATAGGACGTCTTTCTAGATTTCTAGGGATTGAAAGCTTTTGAACCAATTAACTTTTTCAGTGTTTTCAAATCATTTTTCGAATCTTTTGGTTCATTATAGTCTTCTCCCATTCCGTGGCTATTGCTAGCTTTAATAATATCTTGGGTAGAAATTGGGCTACAAATCCTTTAATGGGGAAGACTTTTTAGCTGTTTGAAATAATAAAAACAAAATATACCAGAATATTGTAAAATACCCAAACAGGAAATCCGAAGACTTTATCTACTTGAGATGAATAAGGAGTTTATATTTTCATTCTAGTATTTGTAATGTTGTGAATATCTATTCAAAGATGAACTGGTCTGTCTAAAGCTGCTATATATCAGATCGGCCCATCAAAGGAAACTCTATAGCTCCAGTCTTATGAAGATTTAATTATAATAGCCAACTTTAACCTAGAGATCAACTTTCTTGATGACAGCAATCAATCATCTCTTTTCTTAAGTAATATCGAAAAAAAAAATACTAAAATTAGAAACGAGAAACTATACTAAAAATTCCCAAAAATCCCAAGCAAAATAGATCCTGCGTTGTGCAGCATTCTCGACAAATATTATAATAAAAAAAAAACTCAGACATATAAAAAATCAGAAAACTTCAATATTTCGTAGAAAATCTCTTTCGCTTGAAATATTCCAAAATTTAAATATTTTCGCCCACATATTGAAAGACGTTGTACGTGTTTTTCTTAAAAATTCCGGATAAATCCTATAAGAGTTTTCAGAAATAGACTTTTCGCTCATTCAAAACCAAAGGCGTGCTCAGAAAAAATATACCTACAAATACTCACAAATTTTTCCAAAGTGTTTTTTCATTCAAAAAAAAAAACCAAAAACTTTAAAAAACACCCTATTTGTATTAAACACGTAAGTCAATATCAAAAAAGTCTTATGTGAGCCTCATAAGCAAACAATGTATCCCTAATATTTTGGCATAAAAAACAAACAAGAGTATTTCACTGTCTGTGACTACCTCATTTAATGAGTATCTCCAAGTCGGTCACGTCTGACTTTAATGTACGCCATTTTTATTTTTTATTGTTCGTTAGCCTTGCTCAGTGTAAAGTTTTTTTTTGCTGGCATTGCAGTTATAGACATTGCAGCTATATAGACATTAAAAAATGGCAGCCATGCAACAACAACAACAACAACCAGCTGTAGTAAGCCCGCCATTTTGTAGACGTGAGTGTTTTGCTGGTGTGCGTGTCTGTGTGATTGTGTGTGTGTGCTTCCTACTATGCAAATTAGTGTAAAAAGTTAACTACGAGTCGAGAGTCGAGCTCCCAAGTGGGTTTTAACTTTGTTGTTGACTTAATTGTGTACGCATTAAATTACACACACACAAGAACAACAACACACATACGTAATCAGACACACACAAAGACACACACACATAGACACATTCAAGTTTATGGCAAAATTTAAAAGTTTACTCTCAGGCAAGTGTGCAAAATTTGTCTTAGAATTTGAGTTAAGAAAAGGCTAGGCAAGTCAGCAAAGGATTAATTGCTTATGTCAAATGAGTCAACTTACACACACACACACACACACACGCAGTGTTATTTACACACAGATACACTAGCACAGGCAAGGAGAGCTCTCTAAAAATTTTGAGCATTTTAGCTGCCTCGTCAGCTCTTCTGACGTCTGTCTATCTGTCAGTCTGCTCATCCTGCCTTCGGTCCTGTCTACTTTGACAGGAACTTTCAATTCCATTTGTTTTTGGACTTTTGTCTAAAATGTGTTAAGTCTTATGTAGAATTTTATATGTATAAATGTGAATAAATATATATAAGCTGCTTATGACAGTAGACGCTGGTAATAAGGGACAGGAGAGCAGTTTGGTATAGGCAGAAAATTAAATTGAGAGCTTTGGCTTAAGATTGAAATTATTTGACTTGGATACTTGGCAGGAATTATATTTATTTATTTCAATTAATTAAAAAAAAGAAATAATAATAAACGTCAAATCCAATTTAATTAAATGTACATCAAATAATGATGGGATTAAAAGGAACTTTAAAATTAAATGGTAATTGATATAGTTATAAGAAAATGTTACTTTATTTTTAAATACTTTTTTTAGTTTTTTTTAAATATTAGCATAAAAAAAAATTGGAAAAAAATTACACTCAGAACTATAAAAAAACATTTTTTACAATTAATTCGTATAAAATATTTACATTAAAAACTTAAAAAAATTGAGTTTAAGTTCTTTTATAATATTTTTCTTATGTATCTTATCATAAAGTTATAGATTGTAAAGAATATAAATTAATACATTAATTGGGACTAAATTTTTGTCTTTAATTTACAAGAAAATAAAAATTTTTTAGAAAAATAAATTTGTATAATATATATATATTTTTTTTTTAAATACTAGCTACCAAAAAAAAAAAAAAATAAAATTTAGTAAATAAATTTATTAAAAATTATATCGCTAAAAGAAAAATTATAGATTGCAAAATTAAATTAATGCATAAATTGGGACTAAATAATTTTTTTAATTTTAAAAGAAAATAGCGATTCGCAATAGCTTAATAAAAAAAAATTATTTTTTAGAAAAATATATATATATTTTTTGACGTGACAACGTCTTAAATTAGGTTTGTATGGGAGGCACCATTGAAAAAGTCTAACGATAACCGTAAAGATAAGTCTAGCGATAAATAATCGTAACGATAAGTGGCATTAAGTGGCATAAGTTGGCAGCACCAAACTGGCACTGCTCAAAGCGGTGCACCAGTAATTTTTTCAGAAGGTTTTAGCAGCTCATAATAAATTACGCCAAGCTGATCCCACCAAATACACAACATGACCTTGGATCCGTGAATATTCTGTCGAGGTGTCGCCGTAGGAGTGTGGCCGGGCAATCCCCATGATGTGCGTCGCTTAGGGTTGTTGTAGTGCACCCATTTTGCGTCCCCAGTAACAATGCGATGAAGAAATC
Organism: Chymomyza amoena; assembly: GCA_037043745.1. Lineage (NCBI taxonomy): Eukaryota > Metazoa > Arthropoda > Insecta > Diptera > Drosophilidae > Chymomyza > Chymomyza amoena. The sequence goes on from JBAMAX010003433.1 coordinate 34,148, forward strand.
CTTTTCGTTTTTGTCTTTCAAGCAGCTGTTCACAAGCACATAAACGTCGCTCAACATCTCTTGGTTTCAACTGATACGGTACCCAGTATCCTTGTTTTTGGATCATACCCAGCTGTTCCAGGCGTTTTGATACTGCTTGCTGAGTTACTCCCAATGATTTTGCTAGCTGTTCTTGAGTTTGGCACGAGTCTTCATTAAGTAAAGCCTCCAGTTCATCATCTTCAAAAGATTTTCTCGGCCACCGCTATGCCGATCTTCAACAACAAAATCACCGCTTTTAAAGCGCTGGAACCACTCGCGACACGTTCTTTCACTAATAATATCATCACCATAAGTACTTGAAATAACCCGATGAGCCTCAGCCGCCGATTTTTTCATGTTGAAATGAAAAAGTAAAATCTCCCGCAAATGACGTGAATTCGGTTTATCAGTTGACATATTTAATTAAGTGTAACTATATGACGCAAATAAAAATTAACTAATATCGATGTTAGGTTATATTTATCGATGTCAGAACTGATGGAAAACAGATGTGATTTATTTATTTGAATTATTACTGGCTACTAGCGCCATCTTTTGGAAAACGGGAGCAAAGTTGTGGACCTAATATATTGAAATTTAATTAAAAAATTTAAAAATTAATAATATCTTAAAATCTTCATCTTTTAAAATTATTTCTTTATTATAAAATGTATTATTTTAAGTAATTTATTCTTTTAATTTAAAAAAGTCAGTTTTCGTTCTAAATTTTAAAATATGGAAATATTTATTTTTTGTTTTATAAGTTATTTTAGGCGAATTGAGTTTTTAAATTATTATAAAATGCGACAGATTGTATACAAAATTTAACTATTTTTAAAAAATTTTTTTTTTTATTTTATTTTTTTTTGTTTTTTTATAGCTTTGACTGCAAAGCTTTGAATTTTTAAAATCTTTGTACCAAAGTGGGTGTTCTATAGTTTCAATTTTTTTTAGTGGAATAAAGTTATTTAAATATTAAATTTTTTATTAAAATATTTAAATAATAATTGCGTATATTTTTTTGCTTGATTATATACAAGTTTACATACATAAAATTCTTATTTTAAAAATTTAAATTTTGAGTAGATTTTGAACCTTTAGAAATTAAAAAAAAATTGGTTAAAAATTAAAGTTAAAATTTAATAAAAAAAACAAAATTAAATTTAATTTATTTATTATTTAATTATTTGATTTAATTAAATTTAACACACTTAAAATTGTATTTTGTGTGGCAACGACTTTTAAATTTAAATAAAAAATACATTTTTGTATGGATGTCTTTTTTGGAAACTACAGCTACTAAAATGTTGGATTAACCATTTCTCTCAATCTGGAAACAGTTTAAAAAAAATAACTAAAATGGCAATGAAATCTTAAAAAATTAAGCCAATATCTTCCAAGCCTAGTTTCCATTTGTCATTTCCTTCCACTATTAGTGTCTACTGTACATTTCCATTTTACTATTTTTACGGTTTGTATTCCAAAATTTCATTTTCAATTCAAAACTGGTGGGTGGTTTATTTTGTCCTTGTTTTGAGCAAACGCCCCCAATCGTCTCGGTTGTTGTTGTTGTAACCATTGTTATTTTCATTTCCACTTAAGATCAAAATTACTGTCCGTTCAAGAAGTGGTGCTCATCCTACCCCCCACACCGAACGGCACAGCACATCACCATTACATTTCATTAATTTCGAAAAGGCAACAGCAGTAGCTAGGGACACCCCAGAACATATCCTGCGTCCCCAGGACTCATTCCACTTTTTTGTTGTTGTCGTTTTTGTGCTTTATTGAATCGTTTTGAGTCCTATGTGCGCATTCATTCAATTTGCTGTTGTTGTTGCTTTTATCCTTGTTATGTTATGCTTATATGCCTGCTGTCTCTAAATAAACAAAGCCAGAAGTACATGGAAAAAAAATAATGCAGAAAACATTTCCAACTTTGAGTGGGAGATGGCGGCAGGGGCGCCATTTTACTTGCGACTTGTTTTTGTTGTCAGTTGTCTGTTTTGTTTTTGCTTTTAAAAATCATCTTAATTGTTTCTGTTTAAATAACAGACGCAATAGACGCGTAGGCGTATACTTAATATTAGAACATTAAAACATAACGCATACGCCATGTTGCGTGCGCCATTAAATGTGGTTTATATGGCTGCGTATGACCGCGTCAGATAAAAGCAAAATAGTTCAACTGTATGTTATACAAGTTGTTTGTTGTTCGTCTCTCTTGCAGCTCTCCCCGCTCTCTTTTATAAGTATTTTATAGTGTGCGTGTGTATCTATGTTTGTGCTTTACATTTGTTTTTGACGCGTTGAGTTGGAAATGTTTTTTGTTGCCCTAGAGCCATTTTTGCCTTGACAATGAACTTAGCTAGGGCTTGGGCTTGATAATTTTGAATTTAAATCAAAAGTTTGCGACTATGTACAGCATCAAGTATACTTCAAAAGTAATTTAAATTTTGAAACTTTTAATTTAAGAGCGCTTTTTATTATGAAATTTGTGTATTAGACAAGATGTACATTATTAGTAGTAAAAATAACTTGACAACGAGAAAATATTTTCGCATCAAATGAAAAATACAAAAATGTTTGATAAGTAGTTACTTGGGCGTGGAAAGCAACTTTATGTTGTAGTCTAGTTTAAATGTAAAACTTTGGAAATTTTTAACTTTCTTCCTTATAAAAGATGTGCTTAGTGCAGTTCACGCATAATTTTTGCAGATGTTATAAGTTTTAGCTGTTGAAATAGCTACGATAGTGAATAAGTTAAATGAAGTTATGAAAATTAAGAGTTATAGCAATAAAAGTAGCTGATTTTGTAAGAGAGGGTTTCAATAGGCTTCTTTAGCATCCCTATCATAGAATAAATAATGACAATTTGTTTATATATAGCACACAATTTGATTGCCAAAATTCAAATATACTTATTGAACTCGCCAAATTTAAACAATATTTCCCGAAATTTCAAAATCTTCATTACCATACTTAAACAAAGCCAAGAAATTTAAGAAAAATATGAGTGGATTAAATAAATAGACGCGTTTTTGGGCCACTAAATCCGACCCTGAGGATAGCTTAACTTCACAAACTTACCTCAAATTACAATTTTTTAAGCTAAAAATAAGAAAAAATTAAAAAAAAATTAAAATTTTTCAAAAACAAAATTTTCCACACAAAATTTTTTTTAGAGATCAGAAAGCGTTTTCTAATAGATTTAACTTAGCTTTTCATAGTTTCGAGATAAAAATATGAAAATTTCTAAATAAAATAAAACAAAAAGAATAAAACAAAAAATATAAAATTAAATTAAATAATATACAAATAGATGCTAAAAAATCTTACATCTAAAAAAAAAAAAAATTATTACATATTGAATAAAATAAAGTGAAATAAAATGATATAAAATTAGATAAAAGAAAAAAAAGCATATTTAAAGAGATTCTAAAAAAATTAAGTGTACTAAAATAAAAAAAATAATTAAATAAAATAGAATAGAATAGAATAGAATTAAATAAAATAAAATAAAATAAAATAAAATAAAATAAAATAAAATAAAATAAAATAAAATAAAATAAAATAAAATAAAATAAAATAAAATAAAATAAAATAAAATAAAATAAAATAAAATAAAATAAAATAAAATAAAATAAAATAAAATAAAATAAAATAAAATAAAATAAAATAAAATAAAATAAAATAAAATAAAATATAAAAAATAAAATAAAATAAAATAAAATAAAACTAAATAAAATAAAATAAAACTAAATAAAATAAAATGAAATTCAATGAAATGAAATAAATTAAAAAAAATATATAATAAGGTGCTAAAAAAAATATATTATATCTAAAATAAAAAACACATAATAACATATTAAAATAAAGTAAAATAAAATAAAAAAATTCTATAGAAATAAATAAAATGAAAAAAAACCAATATATTTAATGAAATTCTAATAAAAAAGTATACCCAAATAAGTTTAATATGGACGGTAGAAGAAGTTGCTAGATAGACAAACAAAAAATGGTGAAAGTTTTAAAACTGTTTTCAAATTTTGTATCCCTTAAATTTGGCAATTTAGAACAATGTGCTGTGTCCTTTTTGAATTATTTCACAGGAGTTTTTTATTTTTATCTTTGAAGCTTAATGATAACATCACAATCGAAGTAAGATTTTTTGTAACTTTATTTTTTTTTAATATTTAAATAAAGTTCCTAAATCGTATAAAGAATTTCCTAATATGCAGACTTAGCTTAAATCATAGCATACATTCCAGGGCTACTTTTTAAATCCTTTGTACATCAAAATCCGTAACTAAAAACCAATTTTCCAATGTCAAGACTTCATATTACGTTTTAATTTTAATGAATTTTTATATTTTTTTTTAATTTTCGTAATTTTAAGAAATTATTTATTTTTTAACACATATACATCAACATTCTTAGAAAAAAAGTTTTATGTATCAAATCTCTAGACGATCATTTTTTTAAATTTAAGCCTGGTGTCAAAGCTTTCTTTTCTGTTGTTGATATAAAAAATCAATTTTAGAAATTAATCTTATGCCAATTTTCCATAATTATTTAACTTAAAAAAAAATGTTTTTTTAAAAAAATTAAATTAAAAATTTAAAAAACCCCCGACACAAGAACTAAGGTTATTTCCCTTTAAACAGTAAAATATAATAAAAGAAACTTAATGTTAAAGTACCTAAGAATCTATTAATAATTCTAAAAAAAATACGTCGCGTTGGGGGACACGCGAGGGCAGACGTCGGTGACGGTCGTATCTTACATGCAAATTTTTTGAAGTAATTCTCTAAAAGTTTTTGAAGTATTTTCTTAATTTTGTTTTTAAGTTCATCTTTGTTGCTTAATTAGACTATTTGTATTTAAATTGTTAGTTTAGGAGCGTTCCCCCAAACCGA
>JBAMAX010003434.1:0-18068 GCA_037043745.1 Chymomyza amoena
CCGTCTGCCGGGCTCAGTAGTGTAATATAATGTATGGATGATCCAAATAGACCAAGCCAGCGTGGGAAGCACGCAGGGGGCGGAGCTCCTTATTAAAATTTGTAAAAGATGGAGTGCCGCTCTTATAATTCCCTTTCAATTCCGGTTTTGCAAAGGAAATAAAAAGAGAAAAAGAAGATTTAAAGCTAGCTGGGCTTATGCTTCAATAGATTTTGTTAAGAAAGAGGCAACTAGGATTGCATCCTTACATCGTGGAATGAGAATCAGGCGTTAACTCTAATAACATAAGCTTGATTGCAGTCAGACTCTTATCTTATTTCTCTTATTTAAAGTCCGAGATTTCTCGCCGCTTACTGAAATGCTATACATATCTTAATTAACCTTGACCTTTTCGAATGCACTGACTACGTCCTTATAATTCTTAAACTGCTCTTGCTCAGATTATAAAATATTTCGTTTGTCGTCTTTAAAACACATCTGAGTAGCATCTCTCAGTTCGGTTAGCTTCTCCCTTGCCTGGAATTTAAACGAATGTAAGCTTTGTATGGAAAATATTTTACAACCGGCAAAATGTGCTTGAAAGTGCGTCGGAGCGTGTTCTACGAAAAACAAAACGAGAAAGAAGTTCAAAATAAAAAAAAAAGTAAAGGAGAAATGGCAATGGAATGTTTCATATGTACCAGAGCAGAAACTTTGCAGCAAAAGGATTGCTACCCCAAAAGCCAGATTTAAATTAATTATAGTGCCCATATAAGCACTTATACACGATATGTGAGGCAGCTGTAAAAATATAAAGTTAATTAAGCAAACATTTTAATTAATGCTGCACAATTTGGAGTAGCTCTTATGGCTTGGCCAAAAACCATTTTGACCATAATGCAGAAGTTACAGCTGCCGTAAAACCAACAAAAAAAAACAAAAGAGATAATAGTCAACATAATAAAAGTTTACTATCCGCACTAAATAAAAGTCAACATTCGACTGTCGTCAGCGCATTCTAATGGGCTCGGCCCGACGACGTATACGCAATAATTTTCATATTGCCTTTGCGACTTATTTGCATTGCGCATACGCCGCGCTGGACTGGACTGGACTCTACCCATTTAGCACAATTTTATTACCTGCTCTACATTTACATACTTTATGTACTCACTGTATAGTATGCTCTGCACTTACCTATAAAATAGTTGGTCACCGTCCGCATACGCTTGGTGGTCATCACAATCCAGACAACAATTAAATTACCGCCAGTTGCAACAATAACCATGCCGCCAAAAAGTATGCTCCACAAAACTTGGCGCCACCAGGGCAAAACGAATGCAAATGAAGCGGCCGCCACATCCTCCTCGCCATCATCATCGGTGCCACCCACGTTGGGACCCAGACCTGTAGCGCTGGTTGTTAGGCTGTGGATGAAGAATGGAGATTTGTGAGCCAGATAGAGACCAATAGATTGGTTGCTGATGATGATGATGTTGTGTATATGTGCACGGGTACAACAAATTGGCGTGCTATACTCTGAACAAGCTTCTTTGCTACTTAGTAATATTTTCTTTTTTGTTTCTCAAAACCAAATGACTTCTGAGAAAATAGAAAGAACATCTTCGCAGAATTTTTACAAGCCAGCTTTATTGGCATGAAAGGAGGTATTTAAAGTGGAACTTCTTAGGCGAGGAAGCAGTGACAAAAGGTGCCAAAAATAGCTTCTTTGTTTGTCGGTTTCCGGCATAACGAGTAAAATTATAAATAAATTTCGACAAGTCTATATTTGACTCTTAAAAAAGTAGTTAAAAAAAAAGAACACAAAAATCTAAATTTTTCATATAAATTAATTTATTGGCAATCAACCGTTGCTATGAGGCTATGATACAATGTTGATTACATCAATTAATCGCTACACTTAAAATCTATATATATAAAAGAAACTTATGTTTTACGTGTTACGGATGTTCTCATGAGCGAGTCGATGAATTTCAAATCTGATTTTGGCGTATGTTAGAGGTTGTCAATATGGATGTTTGAAGCCTATTGCGATGTGTTTTTGTGTAGTGGTTCGATAAGATATAAGCATTTTTGTAAATATCGTGAATATAGCATAGTAGAAAATTGTTCATCACCGGGTAATGAACATTAAGTGCAGACAGAAGCGTAGTCACAAAGGGGTTGAAATGTAGTTACTGTGGGGCATGAATTTATTAGAGATGCGAGCTCTCTAAAGTTCTCTGACTCTTCCATACGGCATTTTAGAGAGTCATAAAAGTCAACTAATCCAAAAATCTTATGATTGTCTAGATAAGCTAACTCGAGAATCTTATGATGTTTATACACTTTAAGAGTATTCAAAAAGTTTGGGCAGGACAACGTCTGCCGGGCTCACTAGTATAATTATAAATAGATTAGATTTTTGAAACAAATTTAAAAAACTCTTAAAAATAATACTTTTATTGAAAGCTTTAAAAAGTTTTGTAAGCTTTTATAAATTTCCTTTCTAAAAAAATTAAGTTTCCAAAATATGCAGTCTCGCGTTTTCAAGGCATTAAAAGTTTAAATTTTGAAATGTTTTTTAAGCAGAAAAATCAAAAAGTGAAAGCTGGAACAAGAAACCTTCAAAATCTCAACTGACTCTTGTGAATATTTAAATAAAAACTTTAACAAAAATCGAAAAAAATGTATACTGGCTGAGGGTAGAATAGGATCATTAGGCCATAATGAAATTTTATTAGGTTTTAAAGTTTAATAATAAGTGTAAAATATTTTTAAAACATAAAATTCAAAAACTGAAAGCGAAACAAGAAACCTTCGAAATCTAAACTGAGTCTTCTGAGTCTTTAAGCAAAAACTTTAACAAGGAAATCTAAAAAGAGTAGAATAGAATCCTTAGGCCACAGTGAAATTTTATTGATATTAAATTTATTAATAAGTGCTCTATAAATCGCTAAAATATTCATCTATTTTACTGCTAAACTAAAAATAAATTTTAACATAAAGAAATAAAATAGGCGAAAGATTTATTCGACAAGAAGAGAAGCCAGAGTATTATAATGAAATAAATAATCTTCTATACTGAGAATAAATTTCTATATAAAGTAAATTTTCAAGATTATTACAATGAAAATGTTCCTACATTTTTGCTCATTAGCAACGGAATAAATTTCTGTGAAAAAGGGTATAAATATACAAAATCTTCGTTCTAAAGATCTAAGAATAAATGTTCAACATAAAGCAAATCCGATTTTACCAAGAACATTGATCAACAGCTCCGGAACAATTTCTGTGATAGCGCTCGTTTATATATAAAATCTAATCGTCAGCTATACTAAGAATAAATATTAAAATAAAGCAAATGTCGTTTTTAGGTGGAAAATCTACACAGTACCCAACAGAAACAATCTCTGTGATAACAAGGATCGTAAATATATAAAATTTATCTTTTAAAGATACTAAGAATAAAAGTCAACATAAAGCAAATTCAGTTTTTCCCAAGAATATTGACAACAGCTCCAGAACAATTTCTGTGCATGAGCTCGTTTTATTAAAATTAATCGTTAGCTATACTGGGAATAAATATTAATATAAACAAATCCTTTTTAAAAAGGAAAGCCTACAAAAGTAATAGAAAAATTTCTGTGAAAATGGAACTTGTTTATTTGAGAAAGTTAATTCAATTAAATTTTCTCCGCCATCTTGGGTTTACTATAATAATATATTTTCTCAAACTACATTGATAAAGTCTAAATTCAATATCATTTTGATTATAAGATGGCTCAAATAAGGACGAAGATTAATGCTAGTTATTTGTATGCTCAAGAATGACTAAACATTTTTTATAATAATTTCGAAGAGTCTTCAATTAAGAGTGACAAATCTATAATTGTAATAAAATATCTTCCGGGTTAAAAAAAGACATGCCAAAAGTCCGAACAAATTCTTATTTAATTAAATCTTGATATAAGCGATCTATGGCTCATTTAATAAATAATTTGTTATAATTTAGCTTCGAATGCATAGACGGTTTTTGAGCTTTAAAAATCTTTAGGATAGATAATACACATTATTCAAATAAGACTGGAATAGTCACGATTTAAGACCAAGGTAATCTTACTTTAAAAATTCTTAACAATCTTCAAATAAGACAAGCAAAAAAAATCTTTAAAATAAGGATTTCGATAGATTTGTATTTAATAATTATTATACCCTGTACCGTATGGTATAAAGGGAATATTCAAGTTTGTGCAAGCCGAAAATGTATGTAACATATAGAAGGAGTCGTCGGAGACACCCCAAAGTTACCTAAATTTCATGATCAGGGTAAATAGAGAAGTCGATATACCCATGTCCGTCTGTCCGTCCAAACCAAACTTTCGCATTAGATCCCATATTATTCCATAAATGTATAAGTTTATTTTAGTTTTTTGATATCGGGGATAAATTATATAGCTCCCATATGGGTGTTAGAGACGACCTCGACAAAAATAAAAAAGGTTTTAGATGGATAATTCGTTTGTAAATGAAGATATCGTAACCAAATTTGGTATTTGGAAATTTTTTATGGTTCCCAAGTACCAGAATGTACCAAATTTCATCAAAATCGGTTGACTATATCGTAAGTAGCTTCCATAGGACCGATCGGCCAAACATAACTTTTTGAAATCAAAATTCGCTATATTTTGTTTGTTAATAAAGATATCGTAACTAGATTTAGCGTTCGGAAATTTTTTAAAGCACTCCAAGCAATGTGCCAAATTTGAACAAAATCGGTTGACCATATTACATAGCTCCAATAGGGTCGGTCTTTCAAAAAATCGATTTTTTAACTAAACTTGTTGTGTTTTCGTTTGTTTGTTAAGATATTGCGAACCTAACTTTGACATTCGTGAGTTTTTATAGTTCCTAAGCACTGTACTAAATTTAATCCAAATCGGTTGACTATATCATATAGCTCCAATAGGACCAATCGGTCCAAAAAAACGTTATTTATACAAAATCCGAAGTGTTTCATTTGTTTGATAAAGATATTTAAACAAAATTCAGCATTCTAGATCTTTTTAAGGTATTTAAGCACTGTGTCAAATTTTATTGAAATCGGTTGACTATATCATATAGCTCCCATAGGAACGATTGATCAAAAAAAAAAATTTTTTGCTTAAAAATTATTCTGTTTTTGGTTTTTTGTGAAGGAACCGACTTTACGTACGCCAATTTTTTTTTAATTGCGGAACTTCATTTGAGCATCTCATAAGAAAAATATATTGAATTTGTTTTTCTTATGTTAATAATATTTGCTTTAATAGTAAGTTTGGTTATGATAAAAAGCTTTAACTTTTTTCTATAATTAAAATAAAATTACAAAAATTTATTTTTTGTAATTTTTGGTTTTTCTATACGAGTTTCTGATCTGTTTTTAGTTCTATAATTTATTTTTCTTCTAAATCTTATTTTTAAGAATTTTTGGTCTTATTAAAATAATGTTTTTAATATATTTTTTTATTTTTTTAATTTTAGGTGTTAGTTGTAGTAGATTTTTATTTTGTTTCACTTTCTATAATATTTTGTTTTAAGCCTATTTCATTATTTATTTCGGTATTTCGGTTTTATTGTAAAAATTATTGGTCTTATATTTAAAGCAAAAATCATTAACGCTAAAAGATATTATATTTTTAAAGAATTAATTTTTTTTTGTTATTGCTTTGGACTTTTTGTTTTAAGTTCGATAATTGGGTTTTTTATAGAATTTAAAAATTTTTTTGGTCTGATTTGAAGAAATTTTGTTTATTGTAATTAATTTTTGGTATTTTTTTTATAATCCCCACAAAAAATGGTGGTATGATCTTTTAAAAGATTTTAGGATTAAATAATTTTTTGTCTTTTTATTTAATTTTTGCAATTGCTTGTGAAAATTTAGTCTTGTTTAAAGTTCAAAAGCTGGTTTTCTTTAAAAAATTATTTAATATAGTTTACTCTGATTTTCAGAATTTTTTTTATTTTAAATAATTTTTTTATTTTTTTATAAGGCCTACAAATAGTGTTATGATATTTACATGCGACTCATTGTTTTTAAGCCGCTGAATGCAAATTCGGTGTCTAAAAAATCACAGGTATCAGAGATAACCTCCAAAACATAAATACATTGTTTTCGAATTTTAGATTTCAGGTATGTTTCGGTTCGGTGAATCTGAACCCGAGGAATCCAAAAATCGACAGACTACTGAGAAAACCTATAAAATACCTATTTAAATAGGTTTTTTGTTTGGTTACGTCAGAGCTTAGACGCGCGAGGTTTTTTGGGCCTCGGATTGAAACTTAGCGGCTCAAAATATATGTCAGAATAGTCGTCTTACATATGTATAATGTTGAGATATCTTTTTTTTTAGCCTATATTATTTGCTTTGGATGTTAACGTTTTTCTCAATTATCTTTTTTTTTCATTTACAAAAATTACTTTTACTCAAAATGTTTGCCAAATTTTCGCTTGCTTCCTTTTAAGTTAATTTTAATATAATATTTCCGATGGTGCTCTAAATTAAAATAAGCCAATGAAAAGGACATTCTTGAAATATAAAAGCCATTTCTAAAACTCTTAACTGTAGACCTGTTTTATTTCTTTTTTTGACGTACAGAGTAGATAAACCCATTTCACCTTTTTAAGTCCTTTTTCGTACTTCATTAGTCTAAAAATAAACCTTCACGTTTATTATTAGCTTAGCTTTTGAAACGTGCTCCTTACAAAGGTTCTTTTCTTTTACTGTTTAAGAGAGAGGAGAGAGAAAAAGAGTGTTAAGAGAGTTGACAATGGAAATTAGTGACATCGGGATTATGTGTGTTCATGTTTGCCTAAATCAAAATGAGTGCCTAGTGAGTGCCTACCGTGCCAACTTGGGTACTACCCACCTACGACACCATCTCTATGGGGGGGGACTTAGATGCTTAAATGTGTGTGTAGACATAAAACGTGTGTAATTGTGCGTGCGTGAACAAATCCGTGTTTTTGTGCGTCTGACTGGCAAACCATCCAAACCTCAAACTCTTAAGGCCTAATGCCAGACCCAGAGCCCATGGTAACCAAACCAAAGACGATAACATCGTTGTCAGCTTCTTTATACGATATTTTCTGTTTTCAGAGGCTTTATTTGGGTGAGTGTGTATGTAGGTATGTGTGTGGGTAGGTGTAAGTCTATGTGTGTTTTGTGTGTGTAAAGGAAGCTTGTGGTTGTATAAGTGCTTCTATTAGTGTGCGTAGATGCGCGTGAGTGCCAAGTGTTTAAATAGGCGCATGTGACAAGGAGCCAGACTGAGGTCGATGCAGGATACCCCCAACAGCTGCAGCTATTAGGAAAGGGAGTGGGATCTAGAGATTCCGTAGTTTGCTTAAAGGCATGGTACAAATACTCACAGGGAGAGTCAGTGCCGGATTTGTTAAGGGATTGGCCCCCAGAGATGGCTGCTCGATCGAAGTACATTTAAAACACTCAGAAGAGAGACGGCTCGAATTTAAAAAGTTGTGTTATGAGCTTATGAGTATTTTTGTTCTCTATTTCCCTTGACTTAAATGACTCTTAACCTCAACATTAGGAATAAATTTCTTAGGTTAACCTAATAAATTTCTTACAATGAGTACAAAATCGTCGTGTTAATCCGAATAGTGTACATATAGGGTGTTAAAAATATGAACGAACTAGTGATTGTCCTGATATGGGGATACTGTATGTTAATTCGCTAAAGAATCAGAATTCGCCCAACGTATCGTAGACTATCCTAACCTAAAAAACCGAAACAACATTTTTTTCTGATTCCTCGGAGAAACAAATATTTTTGATGTGCTGAGTCCAAAATTGAGGTTAAAAACTTACCAGAGGTTTTTGAAAATACCTTCTTTTATAGGTTCTTGGAGGTTATGAGTCCAAAATTGAGGTTAAAAACTTACCAGAGGTTTTTGAAAACACCTTTTTATAGGGTCTTGGAGGTTTTGGAGATGATATTAAAGCCCAAAAGACTCAATAAAAAATACCAGTGGCTCATCGACTACTCTTTTAAGGCGAATTGTGGGCACTCCTTAGGTTAGATTAGGTTGTGTAGGCAGCTCAAATTGTGACTGAGATCACCCAGAGACCATGAGGTCCATTCTGCTGCCTGATGAAGAAGAAAGGGAGGGATTGTGGTGAAGTATCGAAAACTATAGCACATCCCCAATCGTCTAATTCTCTCATGTTGCAGGCCCATTTTATGGATTCGAAGAAAGCTGTAAGATCCACTATGGGCACATTGACTAGACTACACAGATCCTCTAAGAATGGTTTATCCAGAAACTGGATTCGTCTTGTAAGAAGGGCCGGGCAGTGACATTGCAGGTGTTGGGTGATTTCTGACTCTTCCTCATCTTCGCAGCTGAGGCCGAAATCGTGATAAGGAACATGCAACCTCTCTGTCATATTGCCTATGGTCCGCGTTGCAACGCTTAGCACCATCCTAGTCCTGCTTTATGGAAACGCAGGAGTTCAGATGTTCCCTTTGGACTACATCTCGGACCACAGTGCTCGGGAAATGAGGTAACCGGGCACCATGTCCCTTCACGTGATGTGGCTTTTCGAATTTGCCATGTATTATGTATGATCTATCAAATATGAAAATACTTTTTTTTTTCGGAAGCTGTATTATGGGGAATAAAAAACTTTTTTCCCAGTGCGGATGTTTTTGTTTTTCATATTTTTAGTTTTGCTGACTTCTATTCTGAGAGCAAAAATGCCCTAGCATATTAGGCTTTACAGATGAGCTCTGAAATACCTCAGTCCTCTGATGTTATCGGTTTTTGGGAACCGTGAAATCTGATTCAGCGGCTCCAAAAACATAGCGAAACCATGATTTGTCCTCTGGATTGGGTGTTTTTCGGTTTTCATTGGCAGTTAGAGTGATAATACCTACATAGATCTAAGCTTAATCAAATGCTTTTTCTCAAGAAAACATTGAGAATTTGTGTTTAATTAACCAAATATCATCGTCAGGTATTCTTTTAGAAAGACATGAGCTCGAAGCGCAACCACAAGAAAATCTAGATGTTCAGAACACAAATGATGCTAGGAAGTTTCTCTACAGGGTCTGATCCAAGAAAAGCGGAAATATGAAATTGTTAGACCTGAGATAATGAGTACACGCTTCTCCGGTTTACTATGTGATTATTCCGGAAATATATTGGCCAACCGATAAACTTTAGGACCATAATCATAAATAAACAATCCGCCCCTTGTTTAAGACTGGCGGCCATAATTATTTCAAACGATTGATTTCTGGGGATTCTCTGCCTTAGATTTAGGAAACGTGGACCTATTGTACGTGCCAATTATTGGAGCAGTCCTCTTTCAATCGCAGACAAAATATTAATGAGCGAGACTTCTCATCTTATGTTGTCCCCTTTCGGGTAGGGAGTTCCCCAATTGTCCAATATTTAAAAGGAGCAATTTATATTCCATTGGAGATTGGCATATACAACGTATTGTCAGAGCTTTAGCTGCTTGGAAATTTGTTAAGTGAAACATCCAGCTCCCTAAAGATAGAAAATCATTTCTCTACTACTTTTGATTCCACGGGAGGCTTTCCAGCCTTTTTTGTAATTAAGTGTGTGGGACGTCAAAATACATCCGATAAAAACCCTTTTTAGCTGGCGATGCTATAAAATATTTTTCTTATTAAAGATTTTATTTAAAATAGCTCGCGGATATGGAATTTTGTCCCCTTGGACTGCTACCTTAATCCGTCCCTGGCTATAGTAATAATGCGAGAGAGGTTCACAGATTCCGTGGTTTGTTTAAAGAGGCATAAAATGGCGTCGCCGTGGGTCACATAGAAAGGTCTGCATTGATGTGTTTTTCTATATAAATATGTGTATATATGTGTGTGTGTGTGTGTGTGTGTGTGTGTGTGTCTGCGTCTGTATGCGTCACACGTTATGGCTCGTTAAGGGCCAGGCACAAGTAATTTAATATGTACGCTATATGATATATGCAGCTTTAGTAGGTGGTAGGTGGGATCCTAGGAGCCTAGGAGTGCCAATGTCGTTGCTCATTAGTAACTGACGGCTCGACTGACTCGGCCAGCTTCAGAGCAATTAAAAATATGTGCCCATAATTCTCCGTTGATGTGCTGCGTTTCAGTGCGCCCTTTTTTGCCATGGTCTTCAGCGCTACTAAAGCTGCTTTTGTTCATTGGCTTAGTCCAAAGAGGATTATTGATTTTATGTGGGTTGCTTTATGGTAAAAGCCCCAAAAGAATCTCTCATATAGCCCTGGGCAAACTGAAGTTGGCAACAAAAAAATAATACGAAATCCTCTTCAATTTTTGCATAAAACTTATGCCGACCGCAATGGCCATTCCATAGCAGCTCATTCACAACCAACAAAGATAACAAATGGATCCGACAAGAATCAGCAAAGTTACGACTATAATTTACACTGTATTAACGAGAAATTATTAGCTCGAATTGAATTCATTTCCAAAAGCACAAAGGATAATACTTTTTCATTGCTGAACTTCATTACATTTGAAATCATTTTTCGGCGCCCAACGTGGGGCTACATGTTGAGCTGTAACTGATGTGGAGTGATTTTGCATTTGTCATACAAGGGAGAGCAAAGAAAAGGCACCAATACGACCCGAGAGAGAGAAAATTTCTTCCTAAAATTTTCGGTCCCGTTCCTTTTGAGGACGACTAACACATACGGATAAGCCACGAACTGTATGAGCTCTACGATGACATAGATGTTGTCCAGGCCATCACAATACAACGTCTGCGCTGGCTCTGGCATTTCGTACGTATGGATAACGATATCCTCCCTTGGTATTTCTAATTGGAGAAGGCACGCGCAAAGCAGAGGCACCTCGCGAGAGTTGCTGAGGTCGGCCGTAACCCGAGAACGGGTTGTCACGGAAACACAATGAATGAACAATGCACCACCAGACAAACTTGCAATTCCGGGTAAAAGTAGTGCATACGGCGTGATTTTCGAGTTTCAAGCTTTTAAGGTCTTCAAGATTAAAGAAGACGCATCAAATCCTTTTATACATCTGCTCATTCGCCCTAGTCGTTATCTGCTACTTCTTAGATACAAATCTTTTTTGCACTAACCTAATATACTCCTTAATCTTCTAGGTATAGGGTATAAAAGAAAAAAACACGCAATTCAAATAAATAAACAGTACACAAAAGCAAACATCGAAAATCGGCGGCAGCGCAGCCAACAGCGACGCCGACAGCATCACGAGTTGAGATACTTTTATATACTAGATGAAGCATTGACATCATTCCTAAAAGATGCTTCTAGTTGAGCAGCTGCTGAGGATTGAGGGTAGCTGCTGAGAACTCAACTAGTATGTTGCAATGTTTTTTCTGCGGGCCACATCAATAAAATGGAAGCAGCTGCTGGAAGGGGTTTCGGAAGGCGCCAAAAAGTTACCATAAAAATCACAAACCGGCAGAAATGTATATTCGATATGCAAAAAGCATGAATACCATAAGTATTTACCAGGGTTGCAATATGCTAACCAAATGGAATTCTCGGATTTGGTTGCACCCAGTTTCAAATGAAACAATTCGCTATTTCTGACATAAAACCACGTAAACCTCTGGTGACATTTCAGCGTATTTCGTATCAAAACCACAGTAATGTCCTGTGACAGCTCTAAAATTCGTTTCCGGTCAGTGGGTAAAACAATGTCCTCACTGAAGCATGACCGCATGACTGACAACAGCTGCCCACCAATCACCAAATTATCTTGAAGGAAATTATTACTAAAATCACAATGTGGTTGTCGCAGTAAAAAGCAATAATAATAATAATAATATTGAAATAGATTCGACGAAGCACTTTGGAAGACAATGTGGAGTGTTTGCTATTCCAAAGGCAATCAGCCCCTAGGAGAAAGACACATTTTTATATCAGACGCAGATTAAAGTCATCAAAAATGGGATAAAAACGTACTTTTATACTTCAGAGTAACCCAAACTAATGAGATTGGGACTTTTATATGAAAGTTAAGAGTCTAATCGTAGCTGACCATAGGAATAATTTTTATTAAAAAATTTAATTTTTGGTTACAATCTTAAGAGGTTATAAGAATTAAAATATTTAGGAGAAAACGATTAGTATCCAAAAAAAAAATGCCAAAATAATAACGAAGATATAATAAAATAAACCATTTAAACCAAGTCTGCGTCCATCTGTCTTACATAACTACCATTAATTTTGAAATTAAAAAAAATGTTCTAAGAACTATGAACGATGGGATGTGTTTAGATTCTCCATCTTTTGCCCAAATACCTACGAATACCTATTGGTTGATTGAAGCGAAAAACTATTTTTTTTTAATTATAAACTAAGAACAATTATTTACAAAATATTTTATTCTTAGAAAATATATTATAAAGGGTGACCTACATAAATCTATGTTGAAAGGCCAGTCCACTGTAAAAAAAATCTCTGAGTAGTTTTGCCATAAGGCCATAAAAGACGCTACACAACATTTTGATTGTGAATTTTTAAAAATTAATAAATATAATCAAAATTACACAAAAAAATTAACAAAACCTAAAAAATTCTAATAAATGAAACTTAGTACATATTGGGAACTTTAAAGTCTTGCGCGAGCGTCTATGAGCAAGCCCATAGCATCATATTTAGGGTATTCACGCTGGCAGCTGAGTTAAGGAAATAAAAATTTGAAGACTTTTTCTCAAAAACAAAATCGTCTGGGCTTCAAATCTAAAACCAAAAAAACCAGAACCTATACTAGTTTTAAGTCGTTGAGTTGAGGATAAAATGTTTCAAAATGTCAATTTTACACTTTTCAATATTTGTTTATATCAATATCAATTATATCTGTTATATCAATAGCAGCAAAAAAGTAAACAAAGTTAGTTTTAATAATTTGTACAGACAGAATTAAAAAATAAGTCTTTAAGATTTTTTCTACTAAATAAAGCAATTAATACTTTTTAGCGACATTTATAATTTAAAAATCTTATTTAACCTTCCGTCTGGTAAACGGATCTGGCCATACATTTTTCATTTTTCGACGTTAATTTAACATATTATTACCCAACATTGAGGACTTGAGCTTCCAGTTACCTTCCTTATATTTTATTGGCTATCTATCTACCACTTTGACATTTATAAAAAGTCCTCAATAAGGACGAAAAAAGGAAAAGGAAAAAATTTGAACCGACGAATGGTGCCTGGCTGGACCCTATACATTCGTCAGACGGAAGGGTAATCTCTTCTATTTTATGAAAAGAAACAGCTCAGACCGGATATCCATTTCGATTGCAGTAAAGACGGCCCTAAGTAGACACCTTAATTATAGTGCCTTTTTTGCTTTACGGTTCCGATCTCCAGATACCAGCCACCCAATTTCGGATTTCAATTTCGATTGGGGTCAAGTCGCCAAAGATAGTCATTCGAATCGTAGTAACTTCTTTGCTGTACGATTCCGGTCTTCTTCAGACATCCCGTCTCCGCTACCTTTTCGGGGTATTTTAAAAGTCAATCAGCGCCGATGGGTTTTCTATTTCGATTAGGTTAAAGAGGCTCTCTAAATAGACAAACCAATCATAGTGCCCTATTTGCTGCTCGGTTACTATCTCCTTCAGACATCTCGCCTCCTAAATCTCTTCCGGACCTACTTGAAATATACAAGCAGGACCCTATACATTCGTCAGAGGGTGGTTAAATAAAATCTGATAGGAAGAAGCACAAGAAAAAAATAACAACTGACAAACTTACAAAGAGTCCGTTCACGCTTCAGCTAGTTGAGTTTTTGTGTAACTTTACTATTTCTTAACTCAGAAGTAACCGCGAATACATTAACTATAAGCAGGGAATATACGAGGGGTATTCAAAAAAGAAATTTCCTAATTTTAAAAAAAGTACAAAAAATTTTTAGGTTACAAAATGAATATTTATTAATTATTTGACTCACAAACTATTTTTCTACATACTCACCTTCGACTTGAATACATTTTTCGTATCTGTTATAGAGTTTATAAAAACCTTTCTTTTAAAAAAAACCTATCCAATTGTGAATTGCGTTAGGTGTTTTGTTGGTTGATTTTTGGAACCTGGTACAACAATCAATGCGGATCGTTACTGCGAAGTTTTAAATAAGCTTAAAAATGCCATCAGACGAAAACGTCCAGGAAAATTATCCAAAAAAATCTTACTCTTTCATGATAATGCACGGCCTCATTCTGCTCAAAAAACGAGAACTTTATTGGAAAAATTCAAATGGGAAATTTTCGATCACCCACCCTCTCTCCGGATCTCGCACCAAGTAGGCAGCATTTTGTTTCAAACGAAGAAGTCCAAACGTCTGTCAAATTATGGCTCCAAAAAACAGGACACGCTTTTTTTAAAAGAAGGTTTTTATAAACTCTATAAAAGATACGAAAAATGTATTCAAGTCGAAGGTGAGTATGTAGAAAAATAGTTTGTGAGTCAAATAAATAGTAAATATTCATTTTGTAACCTAAAAATTTTTTTGTACTTCTTTTTAAAATTAGGGAAACTTCCTTTTTGAATACCCCTCGTAGAAGGCACGTATACCACTGACCCATCAACATTAACACGGAATTTGTATTTAAATTTTTATGTTTTACATTTTGGAAGAAAAACGACTTTGCAAATTAACGGAGTCTGCGTGTTCTAAAAATAGAATCAACAACATTTTCCTTTGCTTGCAACGGTACCAACAACGCCCAAAACAAATTTCGGCCGGATGCACAAAAAAATAATTTGCATCATCTGGCAATAAAACATGAGTCTATAAACGTCACCAGTTTAAGTTTTAAGATTAACAATCTTTCACTTGGGTATGATTTTGCCCCTTAGGCGTTTTAAATTTCCGCCTCTAAAATATTTCGAGTATCCTTCCGTTTATAATGATGTTGGGAATCAATCGACATATTTTTCTACTTTCCACAATTGTATAAGGTGAGCCATCTATTGCTTTTCTTGTTAAAATTGGATTTTATTCGCATATTTTCCAACAAAGTGGGGACTACTTACTCATCTATATAAATAAAAAAATACTTATGTTTTACGTGTTACGGATTTTCTCATGAACGTGTCGATGAATTTAAAATCGCATTTTTGCGTCTTTTAGAGGTTGTCAATAGGGAGATTCTAAGCTAATTGCGATGTGCTTGTATGTATTGGTTCGTGAGATATATTTTTTTGAATATCGGTTTTGTGTGTATATTGTCATGGTATACAAAAACTGGTATTGTTTTTAATCAATGTTCGAGGTCCAACATCGTTTCAATCATTGAGAACAGGCAAAGCATTCACAGGCATGTCAAAAATTGAATTTGTTGGAAAATGATTTGCATTGAGATTAAACTTTAGCAGATGCTACTACTACTGCTCATCCATATCAAAATCGTATTCTATTTGCGATTATTTGGCAACAGGTTTTCCATCATATCCACCTGAATTGTGGATAAAACATGAAGATTATTTATCAGAAGATATTTTGTTTCGAATACGTCAAGCAAAATGTAATCCAGTGATGGAATTTACGCCGGAAGTTTACAATGAAACTTTCATTCGTATTGAAGATCTATACTTGGCGATGCCTAATAAAGCATTAGGACAATTGAGAATGCTGTCTCCTAATCGATCAATGCATAATGTATTTCAATTGGAAGAAATGCAACGAATCAAATTAATTATCTGTCTAATCTTACTGCCCAGGAACGTGAAAATCGCAATGAACGTGAAAGAATTCGGTTAAGACAGACCCGTGAGGCGCAGCATTCGACTAATAATGGTGAAAGTTTGAATCGAGCTGCAAACTAATCTAAAAATCTTATTATTTTTTAGATAAACTAACTAGAGAAACTTACGATGTTTATTCACTTTAAGAGTACTCAAAAAGTTTGGGCAGGACAACATCTGCCGGGCTCACTAGTCTATAAATCGCTAAAATATTCATCTATTTTAGTTCTAAGCTAAGAATAATTCTTAAAATAAAGAAAGAAATAAATAATCGTTTATACTAAGAATAAATTTCTGTGTAAAGCAAATTCGATTACCAAGAAAATATTCATCAATTGAATCAATCAAAAATTTCTGTGAAAACGGGTATAAATACATAAAGTCTTCTTCTAAAGATCTAAGAATAAATGTCAACATAAATCAAATCTGTTTTTTCCAAGAATATTGACGACAGCTCCGGAACAATTTCTATGAAATCGAGCTCGTTTAATTAAAATTAATCGTCAGCTATACTAAGAATAAATATTAAAATAAACAAATGTCTTTTTAGTAGGAAAATCTTAAACAGTAATAGAAAAATTTCAGTGAAAATGGGGCTTGCTTATTTGAGAATTTCATTTAACTATTTTATTTTATTCAATATTTAGACACTCTTAAGTAAAGACTCGTCAGAACTATATATATTATTATACACATATATTAATTAATTAATTAAGTAAAGTAATTTTGGGAATCAACCGAAATATGTGTCTATTTTTTTACATTTGTAAAGGGTGGGCCATATGCTTGTTTATGAAATGGATTTTATTTATATATTTTTCAACAAAATTGGGCAAATTCAAGTTTGAAAATTCTCATTTATGTATGAAAAATAATATAAACTAAATGGCTAGCTTGGTTGGCTCTATAGGTCACTTTAAGAAAATTGGACGATCAGAATTATATTCCCTGCGACATGTCGACACTGGTCTCAACGATACATGACTAAAATTTAGTAGTTTTGAGTTTGACAATCGTTGAAGAGCATACACTTTGGTATGTTCCGAATTATGAGTGTTTAACAACCAAAATAACAGATGGCGCACCCTGTATAAGCAAATATAGCGCGTTTCAATGATTTTCTGCAGACAGAGGCTGATGTAGCCTATATGGATGGTCACATAATGATTCTAAAAGTCAAGTCTGGTTATCCAAACTTTTTTAGTCATCAGGACCCAAGTGTCAGACGTCCTCTTAAACGCATTGGATATAACTTTGTGAAGTCCCCGGCGTTTCCTTTTGTATGTCACATTCATTTGCACAAACTTTCATTTTATTCAAATACTTTTTGGTGAAAAGTTTGTTGCATCTCTTTGTAATCTACTAATGGATTGAAATTTCTTTACGATTAAAAAGGATGTGTCATGCAGCCCAGAATGTCTATTTTTTAACATTTTGCCATAAAAATCATACAAATTATGCATATGTAGTATATGCCAAACTTGTAATTTATATATAATATTATAGAAATACTGTTGTTATGGAATAAAGTTATTTTTATGTAAAGCTTCAAAAACAAAGTCAACAAAGAAGGAAGCCAACTCTCTTGCAAAAAAATTTAAGAGCAGACATAAAAATAGAAGCTGCTTCTCCTTTAAATAATAAAAATTATTTTTTTGTAAGCATTTAAATTTTGTAGATATTATTTGAAAATTATTTTTATTTTTTATTTGCATATTGTTATACCTGTAATGATTTATTTGAGTAATAAACTAAATGTAAGTATATTAAAAATAAACATCTGAGAGTTAAAAGCACTAAAAAATTACAACAGTGGTTTTTCAGCCATGGTATCTTTATGTATCTTTTTGTTGTGGTGCGGGGCGATGCTGTGTGGGCGTGTTTTTTATTTGTATCTATGTGTATCTGTGTCTGTGTCCGTCTGTGTCTGGCTGTGTCTGTGTGTGCGTTTACGTGCCTGACTGCAGTTAAGCAAATTTGACTACATAAAAGTGACAACATAAAAAACTGTCACTGCCAATGTTAAGAATATTTGCACACAGATAAAGATGTAGATACAGATACAGACACAGATACAGACACACATTCCTACACACACATTTAGACAATTTTATTTGAAAAGAAATGAAAAAAAGAAACATTTTTTCTGCATGCAGCAACGCGAAATTGTAAAGAAAGTAGATATATATATAGATATAGATATATAGTGCATATAGAATAATGTATCAAAATCAAAAGTCAAGTAATGACACAATTATGAAAGTAAAGTGATTGAAACGGAGCAGTGTCCGACCGCGAGATACTCTGCAA